>JAJQQW010000001.1:95067920-95568880 GCA_025583905.1 Ia io | reverse complement strand
TTATCTCCCACTCACCCACTTCAATATAGCTTTCTGACCCATCCCTCCATAAAAGCAGAGTTGGTTAATGTCATCAGTGTCACTAAATAAAACAGACTTTACAGTTCACATTCTATTTGACCTCTTATCAGCAACGTTCAAACGTTCACTGTGAAACTGCACATCACTTCTTACTGTCTACAACACAATAATTAATTGTTATCTACTTTTTTGAATTTCTGCTCATTTATTCTCTCCTCCTTACAGCCAAAAGGAAAGTGTGGTTGTGGTGGTCATGGTCAGAGATGCAAAGTGAGAAACTGGTGAAAAGCTGGAGAAGTGTAGAAAAAAGACATCAGGGAGTGTGTAGTCTTCTCCTTAGGAGGTCAAAGGGTTGATTGATATGAAGTAGGTGCCTTCTGTGTAAAGCAATAATCTTCATTAATTTTAGTAATTTTTACCAGATTTTCCTTTAGGCATGAAAGTGCAGGGGTGTATACCTTAGCAGAGAGAAAGTAGTATACCAGAATCACAGGATAAGCAGACAGTGAATTTAGGAAGAAAATTAAAAAATAGTAATGCCTACTTTATATCTTAAGAGGTAGTTAATTCATGGGTCTTATTTGGGCAGAGATCTTAGTATCCCAGGTGAGGTTGTCTCTAGCTTAGGGAGCAAAAGCATCTACAATGGCAATGTTGTGGCCTGAGGGCATGTCTTCTGAGGCAATGTAATCTCCAGTGGTGAAGCTCTGGGATGTGGGACCCACGTATACTTTCCAAGTGGGTAGCCACTTGAGTTGATGTGGGCCTCCAGATTATAAACCAATGAAAGCAAACAAATCAATAGTAGTAAAACCAACAGTCAACAGAATGGTATGCAGCTGAACTTGACAGTGTTTATTTGTTTTTCTTTTTTTTATTAAGTTATTATATGTGTACATATCTTACCATTGCCCCTCCCCACCCAACTCCCATACATGTCCTCACCCCCAAGCATTTTGTGTCCATTGGTTATGCTTATATGCATGTATACAAGTCCTTCAGTTGATCTCCTATCTCCCCCACCTCTTCCTAACCTTCCCACTGTAATTTGACAGTCTGTTTGATGGTTTACTGTCTCTGTATCTATCTTTTTGTTCACCGGTTTATAATGTTCTTTATTATGCATGAATGAGTGAGATCATGTGGTATTTTTCTTTCATTGACTGGCTTATTTCACATAGCATAATGTTCTCCAATTCCATCCAGGTTGCTGCAAATGGTAAGAATTCCTTCTTTTTTATGGCAACATAGTATTCCATTGTGTAGATGTACCATAGTTTTCTGATCCAGTCATCTGCTGATGGGCACCTAGGCTGTTTCTAAAACTTAGCTATTGTAAATTGTGTTGCTATGAACATAGGTGCATATATCCTTTTTGCTTGGTGTTTCTAGTTTCTTAGGATATATTTCTAGGAGTGGGATTACTGGGTCAAATGGGAGTTCCATTTTTAGTTTTGTGAGGAAACTCCATACTGTTCTCCACAGTGGCTGCACCAGTCTGCATTCCCACCAGCAGTGGATAAGTGTTCCTTTTTCTCTGCATCCTCGCCAACACTTGTCATTTGTTGATTTGTTGATGATAGCCATTCTGACAGGTGTGAGATGGTACCGCATTGTTGTTTTGATTTGCATCTCTCAGATAATTAGTGACCTTGAGCATGTTTTCATGTGTCCCTTGGCCTTCCTTCTGTCTTCATTCAAAAATTATCTATTTAGGTCCATTGCCCATTTTTTTAATGGATCATTAATCTTTTTTTTTAAATTAAGTTGTATAAGCTGCCTGTAGATGTTGGAGATTAAACCTTTATCAGTGATAACATTTGCAAATATGTTCTCCCATACAGTTGGTTTTCTTGTTGTTTTGTTAATGGTTTCTTTTGCTGTAAAAAAGCTTTTTATTTTGATGTAGTCCCATTTGATTATTTTCTCTTAAGCTTCCATTGCCCTAGGGGCGGTATCAGTGAAGAAGTTCTTTCAGCATATGTCTGAGATTTTGCTGCCTGTGGATTCCTCTAGTATTTTTATGGTTTCCCGTCTTATGTTTAAGTCCTGTATCCATTTTTAGTTTATTTTTGTGTATGGTGTAAGTTGGTGATCTAGTTTCATTTTTTTGCATGTATCTGTCCAATTTTCCCAACACCATTTATTGAAGAGACTGTCTTGACTCCATTGTAGGTTCATGCCTCCTTTGTCAAATATTAATTGAGCATAGTGGTTTGGGTCGATATCTGGATTCTCTATTCTATTCCACTGATCTATATGTCTGTTCTTGTGCCAGTACCAGGCTGTTTTGAGGACAGTGGCTTTATAATACAGCTTGAAATCTGGTATTGAAATCCCTCCTACTTTATTCTTCTTTCTCAGGATTGTTGTGGCTATTCGGGGTCTTTTTTTATTCCAGATGAATTTTTGGAGAGTTTTTTCTAGGTCTGTGAAATATGCCATTGGTATTTTAATGAGAGTGCATCGAATCTATATATTGCTTTGGGTAGTATGGACATTTTAATGATGTTGATTCTACCAATCCATGAACATGGTATGCTCTTCCATCTGTTTACATCTTCCTCTATCTCTTTTTTCAGTTTCCTGTAGTTTTCTGCGTACAGGTCTTTTACCTCCTTAGTGAAGTTTATTCCTAGATATCTTAATTTTTTTGGTCCGATGGTAAATGGGATTGCTTTATTAGTCTCTCTTTCTGTAAGTTCACTATTGGTGTATAGAAAGGCCATAAATTTCTTGGCGTTAATTTTGTATCTTGCTACATTGCTGAATTCATTTATTAAGTCTATTAGTTTTTTGATGGAGTCTTTTGGGTTTTTTATGTACAATATCATGTCATCTGCAAATAAGGACAGCTTTACTTCCTCTTTTCCAATTTGAATGCCTTTTATTTCTTCTTCTTGTCTAATTGCAATGGCTAATACTTCCAGTACTATGTCAAACAGGAGTGGCGAGAGTGGGCATCCCTGTCTTGTTCCTGTTCTTAAGGGAAATGGTTTTAGTTTTTGCCCATTGAGTATGATGTTTGCTGTGGGTTTATCATATATAGCTTTTATTATGTTGAGGTATGAGCCTTCTATTCCCACCTTGTTGAGAGGTTTTATCAAGAAAGGGTGTTGGATTTTGTCAAATGCTTTTTCTGCATCAATTGATATGACTATGTGATTTTTATCTCTCAATTTATTTATGTGATGTATCACGTTTATTGATTTGCGGATATTGTACCATCCTTGCATTCCTGGGATAAATCCTACTTGGTCATCGTGTATGGTCTTTCTGATGTACTGCTGGAGCCGATTTGCTAGAATTTTGTTGAGGATTTTGGCATCTATGTTCATGAGGGATATTGGACTGTAATTCTCTTTCATTGTGTTGTCTTTATCTGGTTTTGGTATTAGGGTGATGCTGGCTTCATAGAAGGACCTTGGAAGTGTTCCTTCGTCTTTAATTTTTTTGGAATAGTATAAGGAGGATAAGTTTTAGTTATTCCTTGAATGCTTAGTAAAACTCTCCTGTGAAGCCATCTGGTACTGGGCTTTTGTTTGCTGGAAGCTTTTTGATGACTGCTTCAATTTCTTCCATAGTTACTGGCTTATTGAGCTGTTTAGATTCTTTCTGATTGAGTTTTAGAAGGTTGTATTTTTCTAGGAATATATCCATTTCCTCAAGGTTGTCCAGTTTGTTGGAATAGAGTTGTTCATAGTATTTTGTAACAATCCTTTGTATTTTGGTGGGGTCTGTTGTTATTTCACCTCTTTCATTTCTGATTTTTTTTATTTGGGTCCTCTCTCTTTGCTTCCTGGTGAGCTTGGCTAGAAGTTCATCAATCTTGTTTATCCTTTCAAAGAACCAACTCTTGGTTTTGTTGATCTTTTGTATTGTTTCTTTGGTCTCTATGTCGTTTATCCCCTCTCTGATCTTTATTATTTCCTTCCTTCTGCTTACACTGGGCTTTCCTAGTTGCTCTTTTTCTAACTCTTTGAGTTGTAGGGTTAGGTAATTTATTACCATTGTTTCTTTTTTTTTTTGCAGTAGGCTTGTAGAGCTATGATCTTCCCTCTCAAGACTGCTTTCGCTGTGTCCCATAGATTTTGGATAGTTGTGTTTTCATTGTCATTTGTTGCCATGATATTTTTTATTTCTTCCTTGATCTCTCTGATAACCCAATCATTGTTTAATTGCTGCTGTTTAGTCTCCATTTGTTTGATTTCTTTGGATTGTTTTTATTGTAGTTGATTTCCAGTTTTATGCCACTGTGTTCTGAGAAGATGCTTGGTATGATTTCTATCTTCTTAAATTTGAAGAGACTTTGCTTATCTCCCAACATTTGGTCTATCTTTGAAAATGACCCATGTGCACTTGAGAAGAATGTATATTCTGTGGCTTTGGGATGAAATGTTCTGAAGATGTCAATTAATTCCATCTGGTCTAGTGAGTCATTTAGGATTGATGTTTCTTTGCTGAATTTTTGTTTAGAGGATTTGTCCAATGGTGATAGTGGGGTATTAAAGTCTCCTACAATGATTGTATTGTTGTTAATCTCTCCGTTGATATCCTCCAATGGTTTTTTTTATGAATTTGGGTGCTCCTGTATTGGGTGCGAATATGTTTACCAGAGTTATTTCTTCTTGTTGGATTGTTCCCGTTAGTATTATGAAGGGGCCTTCCTTATCTCTTGTTATGTCCTTCACTTTGAGATCTAATTTGGCAAATATAAGTATTGCTACCCCAGCTTTTTTTTCATTTCCATTCGCCTGGAAAACCTTTTTCCATCCCTTCACCCTCAGTCCGTTTGCGTCTTTTATTCTGAGGTGGGTTTCTTATAGACAGCAGATATATGCGTCTTGTTTTCTTATCCAATCCATTACCCTATGTCTTTTGATTGGGGCATTTAATCAATTTACATTTAAAGTTATTATTGATAGGTAATTATTTGTCGCCATTTTTATTTTTACCTGTGTTCCTTCTTCGCTTCCTATTTATTTTTTTTACAGCAGACCCTTTAGCATTTCTTGCATTGCTGGTTTGGTGGTGATAAATTTCCTTAGTCCTTTTTTTGTCTGTGAAGCTCCTGATTTCACCTTCAATTTTGATTGATAGCCTTGCTGGGTACAGTATTCTTGGATTCAGACCCTCCCTTTGCATGACTTTGTAGATTTCATTCCATTCCCTTCTGGCCTGATGAGTTTCTATTGAGAAATCAGTTGCTAGTCTGATGGGGATTCCTTTGTATGTAACATTCTGTCTCTCTCTGGCTACTTTTAAGATTCTTACTTTGTCATTGGTGTTTGCCAATTTAATTATAATGTACCTTGGTGTTGGTCTTTTGGGGTTCATTTTGCTTGGGATTCTGTGAGCTTCTTGGATTTGTGTGGGTTTTCTTCCCTATATCAGGGAAGTTTGCTGTCATTATTTCTTCAAACAGATTTTCTATTCCTTGCTCAGTTTCCTGTCCTTCTGGAACCCCTATTATTCGGTTGTTGTTTTGTTTCGTGTTGTCCCAAAGTTCCCTTAGGCTCTCCTCCTGCTTTTTAATTTTTTTTCCTAGAAGCTGCTCTACTTGGGTATTTTTTTCCATCTTGTCTTCTAGCTCACTGATGTGGTCCTCTGCTTCTTCTAGTCTACTTTTGATGCTTTCTATTGAGTTCTTTACAGCAGCGATTTAATTTTTCATTTCTTCTTGGTTCTTCATTTCCTCTTGGTTCTTACTCATATTGTTGAATTTGTCTTCCATTCTTTTCAGCCACCTTATGATCATTTCTCTGAATTATTTCTCTGACATATTGCTTGCCTCTATGTCGTTTACTTCCTTTTCTGGTGATGCCTGCTTTTCTTTCATGTGCAGGCTGTTTCTTTGTCTCCCCATGGTCTCTCTTCTCAGTATGTCTGGTTATGTATCTCTCTTCTGTGTTGATTTAAAGGTTCAAAATACAACACAACCAGGTACAACATACAAAGCACTGAACAGAAATGTATTCACGCTATTAATAACCTCCAATAAAGGTTACCACCAGAGAAAGGAAAATTAGGGGTTAGGAGAGAAAGAAAAGAGTAAAAAGAAAGCAAAAAAAAAAAAAAAGGTGTGTCAAAATGAAATTGGGAAAAGAAAAAAGTAAGAGAGACAAGAACGAGACTAAGAGAGAAAAGGGGAACCAACTATATATATATGGGGAGAAAACTCCAGTAGAACAACCACTAATTTCTGCAAATGCCAGCAACAAGTACCTGGAGATTAATACAAACTACAACACCAACTAATATTAAGCGAGGTAAGGGAAAACAGAAGTAAAAAACAAAGCAAACAAAAAAAGAATAAGCAAAACAATCTCAAAAAAAGCATAAAAATTCAATATGATCAACATTCAAGTAAACAACAACAAAAGGACAGAGAGAAAAACAATTGTTGAATAGTTAAGACAGTCAAGAGGGAACTGTGTTTGGACTTGGCACAGGGGATTGGAAATTAGGTATATAAGTAGGGTGAAATTTTAGCAGGGGATAAACAGAAAGAATAGGGAAAATTTAAAGTAAGAAGGGGTTAAGAAAATAGGACACCAAAAGGGGGAAGGGTAGGAAGAGAGTGATAGCATAAAGGTAGAGTTGAGATAGGGTAAAACGATGCTAAAGGAAATATGAAAATAGGATGTAGAACACTGATCCCAAAGTAAAATAAAGAGAAAATAAAATGACACTTTAAAAAAAAAAGACTCTGACATATGCCAAAAGAACTTCTTCACTGATACTGCTCCTAGGGCAATGGAAGCTAAAGAGAAAATAAACAAATGGGACTACATCAAAATAAAAAGCTTCTGCACAGCAAAGGAAACCATCAATAAAACAACAAGAAAGCCCACTACATGGGAGAACATATTTGCCAATGATGTCATTGATAAGGGTTTAATTTCCAACATTTACAGGGAACTCATGCAGCTTAACAAAAAGAAGATAAACAACCCAATCAAAGAATGGGCAACTGATCTAAATAGACACTTTTAGAAAGAAGACAGAAGGAAGGCCAAGAGACATATGAAAACCTGCTCTAAATCACTAATCATTAGAGAGATGCAAATCAAAACAACAATGCGGTACCATCTCACATCTGTCAGAATGGCCATTATCAACAAGTCAACAAATGACAAGTGCTGGCAAGGATGTGGAGAAAAAGGAACCCTCCTGCACTGTTGGTGGGAATGCAGACTGGTGCAGCCACAGTGGAGAACAGTATGGAGTTTCCTTAAAAAACTAAAAATAGAACTCCCATTTGACCCAGTGATCCCACTTCTAGGAATATATCCCAAGAAACTGGAAACATCAATCAGAAAGGATATATGCACCCCTATGTTCATAGCAGCACAATTCACTATAGCTAAGATTTGGAAACAGCCTAAGTGCTCATCAGCAGATGAGTGGATTAAAAAACTGTGGTACATCTACACAATGGAATACTACGCTGCGGTAAAAAAGAAGGAGCTCTTACCATTTGCAACAATATGGATGGAGATGGAGAACATTATGCTTAGTGAAATAAGCCAGTCAGAGAAAGATAAATATCACATGATCTCACTCATTTGTGGAATATAATGAACAACATAAACTAATGGGGGGGGGGGGAAATAGATCCAGAAACAGAGAAACATCAATCAGAACGTCAAACCTCAGGGAAGAAATTGTGAGGTAACCAGAAACCCAAGAATGCCTGAGAAAGCCTTTCTAGCCACGCTAACAATCATCAGATGTACAGTAATCTTACCTGGGACAAGAGGGTAAGTATTTTGGTCTTATGCTCCTGACCCTTCATGGGTAAGACCCCTTACATGGGCTGATCCCCTGACTAATGTAGTTACCAATAATACCAAACACCCTGGACATCCAGGAGGTCCATGGGTGGGGCAAGAAAGTATAAATACATAGGGGTCTCCACCCATCTTCCCTTTTGTATGACACAAAATCAAAACAATACCCCTTTGTGTGTACAATTAAAGAGAGGTTTCTGGCTTGTGTGGACACCAAAGAAAGGGTGTCACTACTATCGCTACGTGCACCCGGTAGAGGTGCAGAAAATGTAACTAAGACCTTGTCTATATAAAAAGAAATGGACAGCCAGTTTGAAAGGGAATTGCCATGGACTAGAAAAAAGAATATGCTTACATGATATTATTCTACACTATCATTAAAATTTTTCCCAGATTTGGATCACCCTCAGTACTTATAATAGTTCCTCACACCCTTGGGGATAAAAAAAAAAATTATTTGTTTGGTGCTTGGAGACAAACTTAACACGTCTCTTGATACTTTAGAATTACAACAGCATAATATACAATTATCCCAAGCAAACGTACAAACTAATTCTTGAATGTCTGGCAGCAATTTAAAAAGGACATGTAAGGATTTAATCCTTCTCATTGTGTAGAGGGCCTCCTGAGAAGGCACCTGAGCATTCTATATTGGTCCCTCTTACCCTTTAGGCCAAGAGAGACCCTCTTCTCACAATTCAATTGCTCACAGCTGTTGCATGAGCTCTCTGTTCATGTCGAGGTTGAAGTCTCGTGATGACAGGTGCATGGATCTGTCTCTCACCCAGTGGGGCAAACTGAGCCTTCCCTGGAGAAGAAACCCAGGTTCCACAAGACATGTGATCAGTGCTGGGGCCCCGCCAACAGGCAAGGGGATCCCAAGGCAGGTGCTGGGCATGGAGGCCACGGGGGCATAGGCTACCAAGGAGACAAAACTGAAGCTCACGTCACCCTGCTTGGCCCCGGAGGATGGCTGGTTAGCCAGAGACGGGTAAGATTCCTCAAGGAAGGAACAACCTAAGACAGGTACAGTTGCAGAGGGGCCATCAGGAGAGAATTTGGGGATCAACAGAGGTGGGGCACAGACCCTCACCCCCCCAACATTGCAGGGGCCTGAACCCTAGCCCTTTCTGAGGGAGGTCTCCTGCCCCCATGGCTGCTTCGTGCTTCCCATGCCCAGCTCAGATCAGGACCCAGGCGAACGACAGAGACTTGGCCGACAGCAGCTGCCCTCTCACTCCAACAAGAATTGTTTGAGTTGTCTTGTACCCATGGTGTGGGGAAGTGGGTTTACGATATCTAAATCCAGCCTACCACCAGGAATGCTCAGGACCTACTCAAGAAGGCGAATAATCCCTTCCACCAATATTTAGAGGGTAAAATAAGATTATTGTTAGAGTAATAAATTTGACAGTAAAATAGTAGTCAAGTTTTCAGGCAAATTTAAATTGGCTAGTTGAAACAAGCGAATATTCTAGAAAAATTAATTGTACTGGACAAAAAGGTGTTCCTAAAGTGTTAACTAAAATTTTTATTGGTACTTCATATCATGATAAAATTGTGCACCATGTAATGAACCTAAAACAATAATATTGTAGTGCAAAAAATTAAAATTTAAAAGCCATCAAGACTACATTATAAAATTTTCAAGAGCCTCCTACCATTTAAATCAAAAAAGGAGGGGATAGTAGAGGAATATCATGTAAGGAAAAATATCCTGTAAGTAAATTATATCTAGAAAATTAATACTTTAGAAAATTAATTGTAAGGCTAAAAGCAAGACACCCATGAAAAACACACAAGGTGTCAAAACAAGCCAGAGGAAAATCATTTGGGCAAAAAATGAAATAGGATCCCAAGTCAAACTTATAGAAAATATTCCTTTATTAACTTTTGGTCGAGAATATGTTTGTATATTTTCAGAAAACAACTCCGAGACCATGTGGATTCCAGCAACAGAGAGGAATCGACAGGACTACTGCAGCCATGAAAACAGAAGAGAAGCAGTCCAGAGATGGAAGATGCTGATGTGGCCTTCCCATACTAGCAGTTAGCAGCTGTGCATCACTGCAGGTTGCCCAGGACCAAACCAGAGAGAGTCGGACCTGCATTACCACCATTTGTCCACCATCCAGAACTGTAATGTCAGTGACATGTACACATAAGGAACTGTTGGACATTGAAATTGGGTCTCAAAAGAACTGTTGGCCCAGAAAGAAACTCACTACAGACCGATTCATTTGCCTGTCACCATAACCATTATTGCTTGTCTCATTTTCGGTTCTTATAAGTGTATTTCTAATAGCACATGATCTCACTCATCTAGGGGAAATAATGAACAACGTAGACTGATGTACAAGAACAGACCCAGAAACAAGGAGGCATGGATCAGACTGTCGGGCCACAGAGGGAGGGTAGGGAAGGGTGGGGGTAAAGGGGAGAGATCAACCAAAGGACTTGTGTGCAAACATATGAGCCTAACCAGCAGTTAAGGACAACAGGGGGGTGGGGGCATGTGTGGGGAGGGGTGTGGGATGGGAATGGGGGGATGAGGACAAATATGTGATACCTTAATCAATAAAGAATTTTTTTAAAAAAAAAAGGTAAAATAGTAGTAATAATACTGATTGAAAATAACAATGTAATAATTAAAAAGGTAAAATCAAGTGAGAAAAAAAGAAAAAAATTAGTTTCTTAAGTAAAAGATGCAAAAAAGGAAAATAAAAAAATAAAAATAAAAAATAAAATGTGCAGTCGTGAAGGTCATTCACTTCCTCTACTGTTCTGTTTGGCACGCCTGTTTCCCAGTCCGGACAGTATTGCAGTTTCCTGCGTTCCACTGCTTCTCAGTGTTGTAAGCCAGTCTTGATTTTTAAGCAGGCGGTGTCTTAATTTCTCCTATTATTTTATTTTTTATTACACAGAGTCAATTTGTGATTCAGCCCCTGAGTGGCAGTGTTTCTGGATCAACTTCTGGGTCTCTCTAGCCTTCTTTCCCTGTGGCACTCAATACTGGTTTGTGGAAGTGGGCTGCCTCGGAGCTGGCTCTGTGATGGTCACTCCCAGCTCCGATCCCCAGGTTCCAGAAACACAACTTCCCCCTGCAGTCTCTCAGGGTATCCCCAACTGGGTTATCTTATGTATTGGGCTTAGTAATCAGAATAGGAAAAAGCCCAAGTGTGCGGACAATGGGTCTGCGCGCAAGCCTCAGCAGCCTGCACTCCTTTGAAATTCTTAGTCTGACCTCCGTGTCAGATCAAAATGGGTTGCTTTTTAGAGATCCCTTCTGTTAGCATCTCTGAGGACCCCCTTCCACCTTCATTGATCAAGGCAGCCCCAACAGCCAGGGACTTTTCTAGGCACAGACTTCCCTGGTCCTCCAGCTCCTGCAAAGCACGCGTTTCTCTCTCCCGCAGGTACCAGAGATCTCACCTTATCCCAGGCGAAATCTGACCTTTCTGTGGTGGAGTGAAGAGCTCCTTTGAATCCGCGTGTTTGCGCCAATTGGGGACTGGTGTTCTGGGGCTCACAGCTGTTCGGTGATCGCGGCAGTTGCGGATTTTCAGGTTTCCGATACGATCCTCTTTCCCTTTTAAGATGGCGCAGTTTCCGAGTCCAAGCCAGTAGCTCCGGGAAGGGACCCAGCTGCTGTGGGTGCTGCCGGTCAGGGGAACCCCATCCAGCAGTCTCCCACCTTCTCCTGGAGTTTAGCTGTCCCTTAACTCGCCAACAAATACTCCCCTTGCGACCCTCAGCTGTTCTTTCTTTCTGCTCCGGGACAAGCCTCAGGACCCGTCTGTCTATTCCGCCGCCATTTTCTTCTCTCTGTTTATTTGTTTTTAGTGGAAAGTTAGGTTCAAAGAGGTTTGCTATCAGATAAGCAACTTTCTAAACTGTGAGACAATCTGTGGTTAATGAATCCCAGGAGAGTATGTTTCCTCCATCTGGCCTCCAGCCCTAATGGGGTGGGGGTAAGATTGAAAATTTATAAGAATATGTTAAAGCCTGGGGCAAGATAGAGAACTTTATAAGTTTATTCATTGGACTAGAATTAGAAAAAGGAGTTGTTTAAACACACTATTATGTCTCTCAGTTAAACTGGCTATTTGAGACTCTTAGGGACATGAAAGTCTGTGGAATGCCTTTTCCAAGAGTTCAGCATTATTTATTTTAACAAGTGAAATGTGTGTCTTCGATACTACCAGTGATGTCTGTAGCGCTGAAGAGAGTAAGTAGTGTCCTTGCAAGGCTTTGCATTGTGGCTTCTAGTATATGCAGAAACAGGTGTGATTTTGATTTACATTTGGGGTATCTGTGAGGTAAGAGATCCTCAGCACTCTTTACCTTAAAAGGGACACTTTTTAGGTAATAGCCCAATCCTATATAATAAAAGGCTAATATGCAAATAGGCTGAACGGCAGAACAACCAAACAACTGGTAGCTATGACATGTGCTGACCATCAGAGCGCCATTAAAAGGTTTTAAATTGCACTTGGAACATGGGCGTGGAACATGGCGGGTGTCAGCAGCAGGTGGCAGAGCACTGAACATGGTGGGCATCAGCAACGGCAGGATGGTGGAGCAGGTGAACAGGAGCACCAGACCAAGGTGGGGCACCAGTCGCTGTCATTGGGGTGAGCCTCTGGTGGTTACTGAAAATTCTTTGCTCCTGCGAGCCGTGGTCCCTCCTGGTGCTCGCACCTGCCGCCAGAGCTGGCCCCACTTGTACCCGCTGCTGACACCTGGTGCCGGCTGCAATTGCTCAGCGCCATCAGCAGGTACAAACAGCGGCTGCCAGCCCTGATCACCTCAGGGCTTCTCCACCTCCCCCTGCTCCTGAGAGGCAATCGGGGAAGGAGCCACTACTCACACCTGCACCTGCTGACAGCGCCAGCCCTAATTGCTCTGCGCCATCAGTGGTTGGGAGCAGCAGCAGCAGGAGCAGGGCTGCCTGCAGACAGGGGACTGGGGGCTGTGGTGGGAGGGGCCAGGCGGGGGCGTGGAGGATGGGTTGAGTCCTGCCCCTGTGCCCACTGCAGCCTCTAGGCCCACAGTTCCTTTCAAGGTGCATGAATTCATGCACTTGGCCCCTAGTAGTTAATAATACATGTGAAGATGGTGCCATTTGTTGATCAGGGCATTCTGCCTTAAGGAAACTGCTTGGAGTTTGGCCTTGTGTGTTGTTTCTTGTGTTCTGTCCTTTATTAGGGCTTTCTAACTAAGGGATGGAAAGCAGCAGCATTCCATTAAACTCCAACATGTGTGATAGCAGTACCATTTGCACAGACTATGAACTCACATTGCTGTTCACTCAGTTAATCCCGAGGGGCTACAAAATACTCAAGGGGTCAAGTGGAGGAGTGACCTCCTTTCTTACCTTGGCATCTGGCAAGACACTGAAGACAAGGGAAGCTACCCCCACCTGCTGGTGGAATATACCAGAGGGCCCAGATTTGTTTCCAACCCGTCTCAAGAAGGCCTTGTTAGCTGTGCTGAGGTTGTGGCCTGCTATTTTCATGACCCAAAGCATAATGGGTAGCTGGGTATGGGGATCACAGGTTCAGAGTCTGTGAATGCCTCTTTTTCCAAGACAGCCCAGTAGGTAGTCATTTATTTGTTGTTTTAATATTGTATAGTGTGATGCCAAGGAAAAGGGAGCAATATTTTGCATCAGAAGCATTGGGGCAACTAATGGCCATCATTGGTGGTCCAGAGACTCCAGGAGGCATGAGAAGAGGTTGATAAAGTATATTTAGTGAATGAGTTTCTAATGGCACAAGCAAGAGTACCTCTTAATTTTAATTTGTAAGTAAATTTTTACAAATTACTTTGTAAATCAACTTTGTGATTTTTATTGATGAGCAACAACTTATGTACTCCTAGGTATCACTACTAGTAAACTGTGTACAATTACAGACAAAGCATTGTAAAAGAGCAGGCAGCAGAATTAAACAGAGCAGACTTAAGGAAAGATCAATCTTCATTATTTTGCCCATATTTCATTATGTGCACACAGAAGCATGAGTGCAATTTAAAACCTTTTAATGGCAATAAAGTTACAATCACCCATCTATGTGACTAACTCCTTAACTCCAAATATTGGATCTGCAATGTGTACATAAGCAGTTCCTCATCACACAATTATTAAAATGTATTTTTCCTGTTGGGAACAGAAACTTATTTTTTGTGTTTATTTTTCTTTTGAAGAGCTATTTCTTTTCAGATAACTGGCTCATTTTATCATCTATCAAAAACTAAAGGGTAGGGGGGAAATTGTGACAGATTAAAAATTTTGCTTTTTAAGGAAAGACGAAATTCATTTTCACAAATTTAAAGTGTTGCTGGTGCAGAATTTATTTTGCTAAGCAATCAGACTAGGAATCAAATGCAAGTCCCCCGTTCTTACCCAGGAATCAGCATTACTTCAGAATTATGAGTTTTTGTATGTTTTATTAAATCAAGTGACAGTATGTTTCAACCAAATTATTTTGACTTGGAAGTTATAAGACAACACAAATTATGCTAGGCACAAACCCCAAGGCATCTCCTTTTCATTCTATTCAATTTTTTATTTTTTTTTTTGCAAAAGGGAGAGTTTCTCTCTGAAGAGACACTAAAGAGAGGAAGGAAGTCAGTGAGAGTTGGTGTTCTACAAGCAGGTGTCAGGCACCCACAGCACACAGGCTGTTACAGCAGGTTCACTCAGCAATAATGGAGAAGGTAGGCTGTGTAGTCAGCAATGGGCTTCACCACCTGGTACTGGTTAATCACCTTGTGTGTCTGGTCATCAATGCGCAGCCAGCTATTCAGACCAATCTGGAAGACATCTGCAGTGCAATGACTACCCTTCACACTGCTGCCATGATGGTAGTAGACTACTGCAAATGCTCTATAGGTTCTGTGGCATTTAAAATTCTTATTTTTAACTCCTGGAGAAAGCAGTTTTTTATTAATTTCCGAGCCCACAAGATATTCAATTTTTGTTTTGTTTTTGGTAATCCTCACCCAAGGACATTTTTCCATTGATTTTTTAGGGAGAGTGAAAGAGAGAGGGAAAGACTGAGAGAAACATCATCGATGTGAGAAAAACACATCAATTGTTTGCCTCCTGCATGAGCCCTGACCAGGGACCGGACAGGGGAGGAGCCTGCAACCGAGGTACATGCCCATGACCAGAATCGAATCCTAGACTCTTTTGTCCACAGGCCAATGCTTTATCCACTGAGCCAAACTGGCTAGGGTGATATTTAATATTTTTTATAAACTTCTGATATTCAAGAGTCTTCTTGTAAGCAAATCATTTCAGGTGCAGCAGGAGGACAGGAGGAAGTTTTTCCAGAGTCACTGTTCAACTGATCTCAAGCTCTTGTGTTGTTATTTTTGTTTGTTTTGTTTTGTTTTGTTTTTTGCAGTAATAACCTTGGAAATATTCTCTTTCTACAAAGTTTTCCAGTGCATCCTGGACTGTACATATCTCGTCAGCCTGGATATTCTGGACTATACATTATCTTGTCAGATTGGATATGCAAGGTAAAATAATGGCTGCAAAGTGGCCAGATTCTTTTGAACTTTGCTGGTAAATCACAGACCTGATGTGTCCACCAAAAATGCCAGTGACTGGGGTCTTAACAAAGTCCACCTGGAGAGTGCCTGAAGTCTTATTTCTGGGGCCCACTTGCTCTCATTCGTCCTCACTTCTGTCGCCTGGTTCTTCCTGCTCTTCCTCGTTCATTGAGTGGCTTTTGTGAGTTTTTCATTATTTGGTGAGATAAGTTTCTTTAGTTTCAACATTTCCTCATGAAGTTCATTCAGAATGAAGCCTAAGTATTCTTCATCTTCTTGTCGACCCTTTTCAGACAGGCTCAATTTGATGACTGTAAGGAGTCTATACATATCTGTAGGTTCAAAGGCAACTCCAGGGCAGATATCCCTCATGATTTTATTCCCAAGTGCTTGTCTGGGTTTTGGAAATACTGGCATATTCGTAAACCCATTCCTTAGCCAAACACACATCATGGATGTCGACGTACAAGGTCTTTGCATTATTGAATACAAAGGAATGAACTTCATCAGAGGGCAAGCAATCAGTGCCCATAGTGTAGCATTAATGTAGGAGCAGTTTCCTTTATTGATCAACACATGGGGTTGCAATGATACTGGCTTATGTATTAGGGTTACATTCTCCAGTAACTCTCCAACCTTTATGGCTCAGGAGCCTCTGAAACTGGAACAAGCCCTTTCATGACTTCAGCCTTCTTTTCAGAGTCCAGGGGACTCAGTTTCCACAGAAGCCACAGGTGAGGAGGAAGAGGGCTTAGAATCATGGAAAAGACTGGCCCATGACTTAGACTGATTGATGGGAGTGGTATCCACCACAGAGGCCAGGGCATCAGCAAGAGGGGGAGTGCTCTCAGCTTTAGCTGGATCTGAGTCATGCTTTCCACATTGTACAACTCCATCCCATTGGAGGTTGAGCCCTCACCCAAGGATTCAAGTATTTTTCCATTAGCAACTCCAAGGTTTTCAGTAGTATCAGTGCCAGCATAAGGGTGAACTATAGCTGTCCACAATAGGTTGTCCCTGCCAGCTTCTGCAGGGAGGCAGGACTGTACCAAGTCAGGCCCCTGATGGCCCTGAGGCTATCCTGCAGTCCAAGCATTGCTGTTCAGGGCTCTGAGGAAAGACCCACCAGGCACAGCATTACTGACTAACTCTTTGGAATAAGGGCTGCTACAGTCCTGGGTGTCCCCAGTAAGAGTATATCACCTATCAATTCTACATGCTGGATTGGTATGCCCATTGACCCTGGGGCTTCCATGGAAATACTACCCTCGCAGCCATCTTTCAAGTAACTATAATGTCCAGGTGGACGGTTATGCTCCCTTTTTCCAAGATCACCAGAGACACCATTATTTTCCAAAACTTCACCCTCTACGTTGTACCTATGATCCAGAGCAAGGGCAGACCATGGGTACTGGCAATCAATTGAGCTGTAGTTTGCTTCTTTAGCTACACCATCAGGGAGGGGTCTTTTTGGAAGTTGTGCAACTAAGAATAAATTCCATGGCCTGAGGATTCAATTTGCTTGAAATACTGTGGTTGGGAGTTCTCTACAAAGTGTCATTGAGTTCAATTACTTCATTAACACCAAACTCAGTTCTCTGATATTCTCGTCCATCAGGTAGCACAGAACTGTTACATTGCATGGAGGAAGCTCAATTGAAGAACAAGGAAACTCAAAGAACTGATTGAATTCATCAGGACTAAAATCTCCAAAAATATATTGTGGGCCGTGGAAGGTTTCAATGAGCCTTTCTGTTCTCTTGACTCTTCACACTGGTTCCCGCCCCATCCCCCCACGGCGGCCATTTTCTCACCAGCATATACACTGTACTAGTAAGTAAAAATTTTAAATGAGGAAAATGTTGACACTAGAACCCCAAAAGAACTAAAAAAATATTGTCATTAATACGTGAGTCAAATGAATCTCTTTGGAGGAGGATATTATCAATGCAATGTCATTCTTGCATTTCCAGAGAAATATGTATGTATTTAAGATGGGGTCTGCAAAGATTTTGTGTGATAGACAAGCCGTTGGAGTACCCCATAGGTAGCCTGAAAGGGGTATATTTTATCCCTTTGGGGGTAGAAACAAATTATAGCTGAAAGGCTGTTGAAATAGGCACTGAATAGAATATATTACCTAATCTATAAAAGTAAAATATTTACCTGTTGTTGATTGGATAGAATTAGTAATTTTAATAATATTGAACATTAGATATGAAAGCCTTGGATGGAAGCCAATCATTACGTTTGTAGTAATCAATCATGAGATACCCTTTATTTTTTCCAGGTTTAGGAACAAGCAAATTTGGGCTATCAGATGGAGAAGCAGTGAGAATAATAACTCCTTTATTAACTAGGTTTTATATAATAAGTTTTAATCGTAGAAGGCCCTATTTTTAACTTGCATTGAACCATATTAACTATTTTAACTTGAAGTCCAAATGATATAATTTAATTATTCCAATTTGTGTTAAAGATTTACTTTAATTTTTATTTATTATGTTTGAGAATCTATTGGCACCATGACTATAAGAAATTTAGGCAAGCCTACAATTAAAGTAGCCATTTTCCTCTATTTATTTATTTATTTATTTATATATTTTATTGATTTTTCACAGAGAGGAAGGGAGAGGGATAGAGAGCTAGATATATCGATGAGAGAGAGACATCGACCAGCTGCCTCCTGCACACACCCCACCGGGGGATGTGCCCGCAACCAATGTACATGTCCTTGACCGGAATCGAACCTGGGACCCTCCAGTCTGCAGACCAACGCTCTATCCGCTGAGCCAAACCGGTTTCGGCTCCTCTATTTATTTTGTTTGGAGAACAATGTGTAAATTTAGTGGGATTCCCAGATAAAGGTATAATTTGAACACTAGTATTAAATCCATGAGATTTTGTCCATTGTTGCTTTTTACCAATTGTTAAAGTTAATTTAGAACCTAGATTGTAGAATTCACAAATGCCAATCAGTGTGCCCTTTCTATATATAAATTTTGGATTTCCAATGGATCAAATTATGGAACTTTAAAAAATTTATTTACATATTAGATATACATATATAATTATTATACATTTATATTAAAATATGATATGTATGTATTTATTAACATTTTTCTCCCTGATGCTAGGGGATTATTTTTATTTTTTTATTTTTTTTATTTTTTTTGTTTTATTTATTTATTTATTTTTTCCAATTTTTTTATTAAGGTATTATATGTGTACATATCTTACCATTGCCCCCCAACCCCACTCCCATATATGCCCTCACCCCCCAGAGATTTGCGTCCATTGGTTATGCTTATATGCATGCATACAAGTCCTTTGATTGATCTCTTATCTTCCCCACCTCTCCCTAACCTTCCTGCTGTAATTTGACAGACTATTTGATGCTTTACTGCCTCTGTATCTATCTTTTTGTTCAAGTTTTTAATGTTCTTTATTATCCATAAATGAGTGAGATCATGTGGTATTTTTCTTTCATTGACTGGCTTATTTCACTTAACATAATGTTCTCCAATTCCATCCAGGTTGCTGCAAATGGTAAGAATTCCTTCTTTTTTATGGCAGCATAATATTCCATTGTGTAGATGTACCATAGCTTTCTGATCCAGTCATCTGCTGATGGGCACCTAGGCTGTTTCCAGATCTTAGCTATTGTAAATTGTGCTGCTATGAACATAGGGGTGCATATATCCTTTCTTATTGGTGTTCCCAGTTTCTTAGGATATATTCCTAGGAGTGGGATTACTGGGTCAAATGGGAGTTCCATTTTCACTTTTTTGAGGAAACTCCATACTCCTCTTCACAGTGGCTGCACCAGTCTGCATTCCCACCAGCAGTGCATGAGGGTTCCTTTTTCTCCGCATCCTTGCCAACACTTGTCGTTTGTTGATTTGTTGATGATAGCCATTCTGACAGGTGTGAGATGATAGGGCATTGTTGTTTCGATTTGCATCTCTCGGATAATTAGTGATGTTGAGCATGTTTTCATGTGTCTCTTGGCCTTCCTTCTGTCTTCTTTGGAAAAGATTCTATTTAGGTCCGTTGCCCATTTTTTTATTGGATCATTTATCTTCCTTTTATTAAGTTGTATATGCTGCTTGTAGATGATGGAGATTAAACCTTTATCAGTGATGCCATTTGCAAATATGTTCTCCCATGCAGTGGGCTTTCTTGTTGTTTTGTTGATAGTTTCTTTTGCTGTAAAAAAGCTTTTTATTTTGATGTAGTCCCATTTGTTTATTTTCTCTTTAGCTTCCATTGCCCTAGGGGCAGTATCGGTGAAGAAGTTCTTTTGACATATGTCTGAGATTTTGCTGCCTGTGGATTCCTCTAGTATTTTTATGGTTTCCAGTCTTATGTTTAAGTCCTGTATCTATTTTGAGTTTATTTTTGTGTATGGCGTAAGTTGGTGATCTAGCTTCATTTTTTTGCATGTGTCTGTCCAATTTTCCCAACACCATTTATTGAAGAGACTGTCTTTATTCCATTGTATGTTCATGCCTCCTTTGTCAAATATTAATTGAGCATAGTGGTTTGGATCAATATCTGGATTCTCTATTCTGTTCCATTGATCTATATGTCTGTTCTTGTGCCAGTACCAGGCTGTTTTGAGAATAGTGGCTTTGTAATACAGCTTGAAATCTGGTATTGAGATCCCTCCTACTTTATTCTTCTTTCTCAGGATTGCTGTGGCTATTCGGGGTCTTTTTTTATTCCAGATGAATTTTTGGAGAGTTCTTTCAAGGTCTGTGAAATATGCTGTTGGTATTTTAATGGGGAGTGCATTGAATCTATAGATTGCTTTGTGTAGTATGGACATTTTAATGATGTTGATTCTACCAATCCATGAACATGGTATGTTCTTCCATCTGTTTACGTCTTCCTCTATCTCTTTTTTCAGTGTCCTGTAGTTTTCCGTGTATAGGTCTTTTACCTCCTTAGTTAAGTTTATTCCTAGGTATCTTAATTTTTTTGGTGAGATGGTAAATGGGATTGCCTTTTTAGTCTCTCTGTCTGTAAGTTCACTATTGGTGTATAGAAAGGCCATAGATTTCTTGGCGTTAATTTTGTATCCTGCTACATTGCCGAATTAATTTATTAAGTCTATTAGTTTTTTGATGGAGTCTTTCGGATTTTTTATGTACAATATCATGTCGTCTGCAAATAAAGACAGCTTTACTTGTTCTTTTCCAATTTGGTTGCCTTTTATTTCTTCTTCTTGTCTAATTGAAATAGCTAATACTTCCAGTACTATGTCAAACAGGAGTGGTGAGAGTGGGCATCCCTGTCTTGTTCCTGTTCTTAGGGGAAATGTTTTTAGTTTTTGTCCATTGAGTATGATGTTTGCTGTGGGTTTATCATATATAGCTTTTATTATGTTGAGGTATGAGCCTTCTATTCCCACCTTGTTGAGAGGTTTTATCAAGAAAGGGTGTTGGATTTTGTCAAATGCTTTTTCTGCATCAATTGATATGACTATGTGATTTTTATCTCTCAATTTGTTTATGTGATGTATCACGTTTATTGATTTGCGGATATTGTACCATCCTTGCATTCCTGGGATAAATCCTACTTGGTCATGGTGTATGATCTTTCTGATGTACTGCTGGAGCCGATTTGCTAGAATTTTGTTGAGGATTTTGGCATCTATGTTCATGAGGGATATTGGTCTGTAATTCTCTTTCATTTTGTTGTCTTTATCTGGTTTTGGTATTAGGGTGATGCCAGCTTCATAGAAGGAGCTTGGAAGTGTTCCTTCCTCTTGAATTTTTTGGAATAGTCTGAGGAGGATAGGTTTTAGTTCTTCCTTGAATGTTTGGTAAAACTCTCCTGTGAAGCCGTCAGGCCCCGGGCTTTTGTTTGCTGGAAGCTTTTTGATGACTTCTTCAATTTCGTCCATAGTTATTGGCCTATTGAGCTGTTGAGATTCTTCTTGATTGATTTTTGGAAGGTTGTATTTTTCTAGGAATATGTCCATTTCCTCCAGGTTGTCTAGTTTGTTGGAATAGAGCTGTTCGTAGTATTTTGTAACATTCCTTTGTATCTCAGCGGGGTCTGTTGTTATTTCACCTCTTTCATTTCTGATTTTGTTTATTTGGGTCCTCTCTCTTTGCTTCTTGGTGAGCCTGGCTGGAGGTCCATCAATCTTGTTTATCTTTTCAAAGAACCAGCTCTTGGTTTTGTTGATCTTTTGTATTGTTTCTTTGGTCTCTATGTCATTTATCTCCACTCTGATCATTGTTATTTCCTTCCTTCTGGTTACACTGGGATTTTCTTGCTGTTCTTTTTCTAGCTCTTTGAGTTGTAGGGTTAGGTAATTTATTACCGTTGTTTCTGGTTTTTTGCAATAGGCTTGTAGAGCTATGAACTTCCCTCTCAAGACTGCTTTCGCTGTGTCCCATAGATTTTGGATTGTTGTGTTTTCATTGTCATTTGTTGCCATGATGTTTTTTATTTCTTCTTTGATCTCTCTGGTGACCCAGTCCTTGTTTAATAGCATGCTGTTTAGTCTCCATGTGTTTGATTTCTTTGGATTGTATTTATTGTAGCTGATTTCCAGTTTTATGCCACTGTGATCTGAGAAGATGCTTGATATAATTTCTATCTTCTTGAATTTGAAGAGACTTTGCCTGTGACCCAGCATATGGTCTATCTTTGAAAATGACCCATGTGCACTTGAGAAGAATGTATATTCTGTGGCTCTGGGGTGAAATGTTCTGAAGATGTCAATTAATTCCATCTGGTCTAGTGAGTCATTTAGGATTGCTGTTTCTTTGCTGATTTTTTGTTTAGAGGATTTGTCCAATGGTGATAGTGGGGTATTAAAGTCTCCTACTATGATTGTATTGCTATTAATCTCTCCCTTGATATCCTCCAGGAGTTTTTTTATGTATTTGGGTGCTCCTATATTGGGAGCGTATATGTTTACCAGAATTATTTCTTCTTGTTGGATTTCTCCCTTTAGTATTATGAAGTGGCCTTCCTTATCTCTTGTTATGGCATTTACTTTGAGGTCTAATTTGTCAGATATAAGTATTGCTACCCCAGCTTTTTTTTCATTTCCATTTGCCTGAAAGATATTTTTCCATCCCTTCACTTTCAATCTGTGTGAGTCTCTTGTTCTGAGGTGGGTCTCTTGTAGACCGCATATATATGGGTCATGTTTTTTTTATCCATTCAGCCACTCGATGTCTTTTGATGGGAGCATTTAGTCCGTTTACATTTAAAGTTATTACTGAAAGGTATTTGTTTGTAGTCATATCTATTTTTGTGTCTGTATTCCTTCTTACCTGTTTATTTCTTCTTTTTACTGTATTCCCTTTAGCAATTCTTGCATTGCTGGTTTGGTGGTGATAAACTCCCTGAGTCTTTTTTTGTCTGCGAAGCTCCTGATTTTCCTTTCAATTTTGATTGATAGTCTTGCTGGATATAGTATTCTTGGATGCAGTCCTTTGCTTTGCAACACTTTGTATACCTCCTTCCATTCACTTCTAGCTTGTTGTGTTTCTGTTGAGTAATCATTTGACAATCTGATGGGTGTTCCTTTGTAGGTAACTCTCTGTCTCTCTCTTGCTGCCTTTAAGATTCTCTCTTTATCATTTATATTTGCCATTGAAATTATGACATGTCTTGGTGTGGGTCTTTTGGGGTTGATCCTGCTTGGGACTCTCCGTACTTGCGTAACTTTTATCTTTCCCATATCCGGGAAGTTTTCTGTCATTATTTCTTCAAATAGATTTTCTAATTAGGGAATTATTTTTTGATCAATAAGTAATCTAGGGCTTACATGACGTTTGATAGATGTAGAATACTAGTATATTCAGTACATAAGGCTTCAACCTTCCTCGTCTTCCTACCTTTGGGCATATAGCTTCCTAAAGGTACAGTTTCACCACTCCCCTTTTCTTAGGCTTTTAGTTACTTGAAGCTGTGGTCTTCCCATTTCTGTCTCTGATTTATTAGAGGGGGGAAAAGGAGCGGAAGGGGCCAGTGCCTCTAGGCAACCTCTCCCTAAGATGGCCCCAGTCCCAAGTATAATCAATCTCTTCCCCACTTTCTTTTCTTAAGCAAGATTATAAATCTCCTGTAATGTGCTTGGGCACTTTTTAGTTGCTCCCAATTGATGTACTAAGAGTTGCCTCCTTAAAATTAAATAACAAAATTAAATGATGACAAAAATTTTTAAAATATATCAGACAATTTGAGGCCATCATTGCTGTCCTTTATACAGACCCCAGCCTCTCAGGTTGACTGGGACACCCTAGAGAGAGAGGTCATTGGTCACAGTGAACCATAGGGGCCGCTCAGAACCACCAGGAGCTTGTTAGGTAAACATACAAGGAGAGGAAAAAACTTTAACTACTAAAAAATATAAGCCACTCTAAAAATCTTGATAAGGGGATTTCATTTGTACATTTGAATGTAGTCACAGTCAGGGAAGAGGAAGAAAGGGAACATATGTCAAGGACCAGCCTATCACACTGGTGCACCTGTTCACCTACATGAGGTGTTTTCAGACTGTGGGCATGTTGAGGTATCAGGAAAATATGAATTTTTAAAAAATTTGCAGCACACTCATACAAGTAAAATCACACAGTGTTTACCCTTTTGTGCCTGGCTTAACTTAGCATAATGTCCACCAGGTTTAATTTTTAGTTTCATTCCCTTATGGTTAAGGAATGGACTTTGTATAATTTTAATATTTTTGTATTAATTGAGACTTATTTTGTGGACCCACATATGGTCTATTTTGGAGAATGTTTCATGTCCACCTGAGAAAAAAATGTTCATTATGCGTTGTTTGGTGGAGTGTTCTATATATGTAAGGACTATTTTATTTATATTGCTGTTCATGACCTCTTTTGCCTTATTGATAGCCTAATTATTTTATCAATTATATAATGTCAGGTATTTCAACTGCCAAATATTATTGTACAAATATATATTCTCCCTTTGATTCAATCAGCATTTGCTTCATATATTTTGGGACCCTGCTGTTAGGTGTGTTGATGTTTATAATTGTTGTATCTTCTTTTTCTATTGTCATTGAACAGTTAGGTTTTATTTAATATCTGTGGGGAGATTATAGGCCATGGAAATGATAGACAATGATTGATTTGACATTAAGTAATGGATTATATAAATATTTATAGGTTCTGTTGACCCCATGGGGGTATCATTGAAATGTGTTCTTCTTCAGCTTCCTTTGTTTTGGCATTTGTAAAAATACTTAATATGGAGATATCCAGATATAAATCAAAATACTTGTGTTAGTCAAATGTAAAAACTACACTAAGAAAAACAGTCTTAAATACAGATTGACTGATAATACAGAAGTGTCCTTTTTTTATCTACCCAAAGAACCATTACCAACAAAACTTAAACTATAGCTTTCATCAAGTATTTGTGAAATGAATAAAATGCCATTCCCACTATAATTTCCTGATGTAATGAGTGCTGCTGTTGTTCATGTTGTCTTTCCTTTTTTTTAAATTTTTATTTAATTTTTTAATTTCTTTATTGATTAAGGTGTTACATATGTGTCCTTATTCTCCCATTACCCTCCCATCTCCCCCAATCATGCCCTCAACCCCTGTTGTCTGTGTCCATTGGTTAGGCTTATACTGTATGCATGCATACAAGTCCTTTGGTTGATCTCTTTCCCTTACCCCCTCCCTCCCCTATCTTCCCTCTGAGGTTTAATGGTCTGATCAATGTTTTTCGGTCCCTGGATCTATTTTTGTTCATCAGTTTATGTTGTTCATTATATTCCATAAATGAGTGAGATCATGTGATATATATCTTTCTCTGGCTTATTTCACTTAGCATAATGCTCTCCAGTTCCATCCATGCTCTTGCAAATGGTAAGAACTCCTTCTTTTTCACCGCAGTGTAGTATTCCATTGTGTAGATGTACCATAGTTTTCTAATCCACTCATCTGCTGATGGGCACTTAGGCTGTTTCCAAATCTTAGCTATGGTAAATTGTGCTGCTATGAACATAGGGGTGCATATATCCTTTCTAATTGGTGTTTCTAGTTTCTTGGGATATATTCCCAGAAGTGGGATCACTGGGTCAAATGGGAGGTCCATTTTTAGTTTTTTTGAGGAAACTCAATACTGTTCTCTACAGTGGCTCCACTAGTCTGCATTCCCACCAGCAGTGCACCAGGGTTCCTTTTTCTCCACATTGTCGCCAGCACTTGTCATTTGTAAATTTTTGATGATAACCATTCTGACAGGTATAAGATGGTACCTCATTGTCATTTTGATTTGCATCTCTCCGATGATTAGTAACTTTGAGCCAGTTTTCATACGCCTCTTGGCCTTCCTTCTGTCTTCTTTTGAAAAGTATCTATTTAGGTCTGTTGCCCATTTTTTGATTGGGTTGTTTATCTTCCTTTTGTTAACTTGTATGAGTTCCCTGTAAATGTTGGAGATTAAACCCTTATGGGTGATAACATGGGCAAATGTGTTCTTCCATGCAGTGGGCTTTCTTGTTGTTTTGTTGATGGTTTATTTTGCTGTGAAAAAGCTTTTTATTTTGATGTAGTCCCAATTAGCAGTTTCAGTGAAGAAATTGCTTTGGCATATGTCTGATATTTTGCTGCCTGTTAATTCCTCTCATATTTTTATGGTTTCCTGTCTTATGTTTAAGTCCTTTATCCATTTTGAGTTTATTTTTGTGTATGGTATAAGTTGGTGGTCTAGTTTGATTTTTTTGCATGTATCTGTCCAATTTTCCCAACACCATTTATTGAAGAGACTGTCTTGACTCCATTGTATATTCATGCCTCCATTGTCGAATATTAATTGAGCATAGTTTTTTGGGTTGATTTCTGGGTTCCCTATTCTATTCCATTGATCTATATATCTGTTCTTGTGCCAGTACCAGGAAGTTTTGAGAACTGTGGCTTTGTAATACAGCTTGATATCTGGTATTGAGATCCCACCTACTTTGCTCTTCTTTCTCAGGATTGCTGCAGCTATTCGGAGTCTTTTTTTATTCCAGATGAATTTTTGGAAAGTTCGCTCTAGGTCTGCGAAATACACCTTTGGTATTTTAATGGGGTGTGCATTGAATCTATAGATTGCTTTGTGTAGTATGGACATTTTAATGATGTTGATTCTACCAATCCATGAACACGGAATGTTCTTCCATCTGTTTATGTCTTCCTCTATCTCTTTTTTCAGTGTCCTGTAGTTTTCCGTGTATAGGTCTTTTACCTCCTTAGTTAAGTTTATTCCGAGGTATCTTAATTTTTTTGGTGCGATGGTAAATGGGATTGCTTTTTTAGTCTCTCTTTCTGTAAGTTCATTATTGGTGTATAGAAATGACATAAATTTCTTGGCATTAATTTTGTATCCTGCTACATTGCCGAATTAATTTATTAAGTCTAATAATTTTTTTGATGCACTCTTTAGGGTTTTCGATGTACCGTATCATGTCATCCTCGAATAAGGACAGTTTTACTTCTTTTCCAATTTGGATTCCTTTTATTTCTTCTTCTTGTCTGATCGCAATGGCTAGTACTTCCAGTACTATGTTGAACATGAGTGATGAGAGTGGACATCCCTGTCTTGTTCCTGTTCTAAAGGGAAATGGTTTTAGTTCTTGAGTCATTTAGTCATTGAGTATGATGTTATATATGGCTTTTATTATGTTAAGGTATGATCCTTCTATTCCCACTCTAATGAGAGTTTTTATCAAGAAAGTGTGTTGGATTTTGTCAAATGCTTTCTGCATCAATTGATATGACTATTTGATTTTTATCTCTCAATTTGTTTATGTGATATATCTTGTTTAATGATTTGCAGATATTGTACCATCCTTGCATCCCCGGGATAAATCCTGCTTGGTCATGGTGTATGATCTTTCTGTTGTACTGCTGGATTGAATTTGGTAGAATTTTGTTGAGGATTTTGGCATCTTTGTTCATGAGGGATATTGGACTGTAATTCTCTTTCGTTGTGTTGTCTTTATCTGGTTTTGGTATTAGGGTGATGCTGGCTTCATAGAAGGAGCTTGGAAGTGTTCCTTCCTCTTGAATTTTTTGGAATAGTCTGAGGAGGATAGGTTTTAGTTCTTCCTTGAATGTTTGGTAAAAATCCCCTGTGAAGCTGTTTCGCCCTGGGCTTTTGTTTGCTGGAAGCTTTTTGATGACTGCTTCAATTTCTTCCATAGTTATCAGCCTATTGAGATTTTTAGAGTCTTCCTGATTGAGTTTTGGAAGGTTGTATTTTTCTAGGAATATGTCCATTTCCTCCAGGTTGCCTAGTTTGTTACAATAGAGTTGTTCATGGTATTTTTTAACAATCATTTGTATTTCTGTGGGGTCTGTTGTTATTTCACCTCTTTCATTTCTTATTTTGTTTATTTGGGTCCTCTCTCTTTGCTTCTTGGTGAGCCTGGTTAGAGGTTCAACAATCTTGTTTTTCCTTTCAAAGAACCAGCTCTTGGTTTCATTGATCTTTTATATTGTTTTTTTTTTGGTCTCTATGTCATTTATTTCTGCTCTGATCTTTATTATCTCCTTATTTCTGCTCACTCTGGGCTTTTCTTATTGCTCTCTTTCTAATTCTTTGAGTTGTAGAGTTAGATGATTTATTACCATTTTTTCTTGTTTTTTTGTTTTGTTTTGTTTTGTTTTTTTTTGTTTTTTTATGTAGGCCTGTAGCGCTATCAACTTCCCTCTCAGGACTGCTTTCATTGTGTCCCATAGATTTTGGATTGTTGTGTTTTTATTGTCATTAGTTTCCAATATGTTTTTAATTTCTTTTTGATCTCTATGGTAACCCAATCACTGTTTAACAGCATGCTATTCAGCTTCCAATGTTTGAATTTTTTGGACTGTTTTTATTGTAGTTTATTTCTAATATTATGCCATTGTTGTCTGAGAAAATGCTTGGTATGATTTCAATCTTCTTTAATTTGGGGAGACTTTGCTTGTGACCCAATATGTGGTCTATTTTTGAAAATGTCCGATGTGCACTTGAGAAGAACGTATATTCCATGGCTTTGGGGTGAAATGTTCTGAAGGTGTCAGTTAGGTCCATCTGACCTAGTGAGTCATTTAGAATTGCTGTTTCTTTGCTGATTTTTTGTCTAGAGGATTTATCCATTGATGTCAGTGGTATACTGAAGTCCACTACTATGAGTGTATTGTTGTTGATCTCTCTCTTGATATCTTCCAGGAGTTTTTTTATGTATTTGGGTGCTCCTGCATTGAGTGCATATATGTTTATCAGGCTTATGTCCTCTTGTTGTATAAATCCCTTTAGTATTATGAAGTAGCCTTCCTTATCTCTTGTTATGGCCTTCACTTGGAGTTATAATTTGTCAGATTTAAGTATTGCTATCACAGTTGTTTTTTTTTTTTTAATTTCCACTTGCCTGAAAGATATTTTTCCATCCCTTCACTTTCAGTCTTTGAGTCCCTTGTTCTGAGGTGGGTCTTTTGTAGGCAGCATATATATGCGTCATGTTTTTTTATGCATTCAGCCACTGGATGTTTTTTGATTGGAGCATTTAGTCCATTTACGTTTAAAGTTATTATTTACTAGGGGCCCGGTGCATGAAATTCGTGCACTGGGGGAGTCTCCTCAGCCCAGCCTGCCCCCTCTCACACACTGGGAGCCCTCAGGGGATGTCCTACTGACGGCTTAGGCCCGCTCCCCATAAGGAGCGGTCCTAAGCCGAAGTCTGGCCTCCCTTTGTGAGAGACAACCAGGCTGATCAGGGAAAGGCACCAGCCCCATCACCCCACTGCTGGAGCCACTGCAAGTCACCACAGCCACCAAGGTGTTTTCATCAACACAGACTCCAGTCCCTTCACCAAGAAAAAATGACAACTTTCTTTAGGCATTTTCAATGTGTGTCTTTCATAGAATATGACATTTCTTTCTTTCTTTCTTTTTTTATCCTCGCCTGAGTATACGTTTCCATTGACTTTTAGAGAACGTGAAAGAGAAAGGGAAAGACAGAGAGAAACATCAAAGTGAGAGGAATACTTAGATTGCTTGCCTCCTTCATGAGCCCTGACCTGGGCCCCAGCCAGGGAGAAGCCTGCAACTTAGGTACATGCCCTTGATCAGAATCTAACCTGGACTCTGCGGTTGGCAAACCTAGGCATTATCCACTGAGCCAAACCGTGTAGGGCAGGTTATGAAATTTCTTAGCCCTCCAGCAGCAGACCTTCCTTTTTTTTCTCCAGGAGTGTGGTGGAAAAGCCCTAGATCACCTTTTTGGATTCTTATACCCAATTTACTACGAATATTACCAGTGGCATACAGGAAGCTTAGCCAATGAGCGGTCAAAAAAGGTATTTCCTCTGTAGCTCACACCTATCTCCTGTGATCCCTGGCTCCGCCCCTGCCAAGGCCTAAAGCCTCCAGCCCTTGGCAGGGGACCCCCAGCTGGCTCGATCGCCAGGCTCCGCCCTTGGCCAAGGCCTCAAGCCTCTGTTTGAGGCTCGGGCCCTGGGCAGGGACCCCCAGCTGGTTCCGATTGGCCGCAGGGACCCACAGCTGGTGCAATCGCCCGGCTCCACCCACGGCCAAGGCTGCAAGCTTCTGGCAGAGGCTTGGGCTCTGGGCAGGGACCCCCAGCTGGCTCTATCACCAGGCTCCACCCACGGCCAAGGCTGCAAGCCTTTAAGCTTGGGCTCTGGGCAGGGACCCCCAGCTGGCTCCAATCACCCGCAGGGGACCCCAGCTGGCTCAATCGCCCGGCTCCACCCCCAGCCAAGGCTACAAGTCTCTGACTGAGGCTTGGGCCCTGGGCAGGGACCACCAGCTGGCTCCAATCGCCTGCAGGGACCCCCAGCTGGCTCTGATCACCCGCAGGGGACCCCAGCTGGCTCAATTGCCCGGCTCCACCCCCAGCCAATGCCGCAAGCCTCTGGCTGAGGCTCGGGCCCTGGGCCAGGACCCCCAGCTGGCTCTGATTGCCTGCAGGGAACCCCAGCTGGCTCTGATCACCTGTGGGGGACCCCTGCTGGCTCTGATCTTCCCCTCTGATCTTCAGCTCCCATATCCCAATTCCAACAACCGCTGCTCTCTGAGGCTGCAGCCATCTTGGTTAGGTGTATTTGCATATTCACTTTCTGATTGGCTGGTGGGCGTGGCTGGCAGTCATGGCTTGTGAGTGTAGCGGAGTGATGATTTGCATATTACTGTTTTATTAGATAAGATAGGTACTTGTTTGTAGTCATTTTTTTTTTGTGCCTGTGTTCCTTCCCTTTTTATTTCTTCTTTTTACACCAGTCGCTTTAGTATTTCTTGCACTGTTGGCTTGGTATTGATAAACTCCCTCAGCCTTTTTTTGTCTGTGAAGACCATTATTTCCCTTTCAATTTTGAATGATAGCCTTGCTGGATAGAGTGTTCTTGGATTCAGTCTCTTGCTTTGCATCACTTTGTAAATTTCCTTCCATTCTTATCTGGCCTGATGTGTTTCTGTTGAGAAATCATTTGATAATCTAATGGGAGCTCCCTTGTATATAACTTTCTGTCTCTCTCTTGCAGCCTTTAAGATTCTTTTTGTCCTGACCATTTGTCATTGTAGTTATGATATGTCTCGGTGTGGGTCTTTTCAGATTCATCTTGTTTGGGACCCTCTGTGATTGTGTGACTTTTTTCTTCCCCTCATCAGGGAAGATTTCTGACATTATTTCTTCAAATAGGTTTTATAGCCCTTGTTCCTATTCCTGTTGTTCTGGCACCACTATTATTCATATGTTTCTTTGTTTCATGTTGTCCCATAGCTCCCTTAGGCTCTCCTCCTGTCTTTTAATTTTTTTTTCTCCAATTGCAATTCAGTTTGTGTGTGCTTTGCTTCCCTGTCTTCTAATTCACTAATTCAGTCCTCCACTTCTCCTAGTCGTGTTGAAACTTTCCATGGTGTTTTTTAATGCAGCTATATCACTCTTCATTTCTTCTTAATTCTTAAATAAGTTATTTATTTTTTCATCCATTTCTTCTTGATTCTTACATAAGTTGTTGATTTTTTCATCCATCCGGTTTATGAACTGTATGACCCTTATTTGGAATTTTTTCTGACATATTGCTTGCCTCTGTTTTGCTTAGCTGTTTTTCTGGTGATTCCTCCTTTTCTTTCCTTTGGGGGTTTCTTTGTCTACCCATTTTTGGTCTCACCGAACTGATCTAGATGTCGAGTCGTGCAGGGGCTACTCCTTGCTTGGCAGTGGCTCCTCGGGCTTCAGTTGCTCCTCAGGAAGTCACTGAAGCAGCTGCTTCTCAGTTGGCAGCGGCTCCTCTGGTGGGTGCTGTTTCCAGCAGTGGTGTCTCCTCTGGCTGGTGTGGGAGGCTGCTCAAACAGCTGCTGTTCCTTGGACAGAGGTGGACTGCTCACATGCCTGCTGCTCCTCGGACAGGGGCGGACTGCACACCTGACTGTTGCTCCTCATATCAGGACAGGCTGCTCGTGAGGCTGCCACTTCTTGGACTGCGGCAGGTTGCTTGCTGGGCTGGTGCTCCTCATACACGTGTGGGCTCCTCGTGCAGCTGCTGCTCCTTGGATGGGGGACAGGCTGCTTGCATGGCTGCTGCTCCTCAGGCGGGAGTGAGATGCACGTGCAGCTGTTGCTTCTCAGATGGGGGTGGCCACTCACCCAGCTACTGCTCATCGGACAGTTGCAGGCTACGTGTGGCTGCTGCTCCTTGGATCAGTGCAGGCTGTGCAGGACTGCCACTCCTCAGACATGGGCAGTCTGCTCGTGTGGCTGCTGCTCCTCAGATGGGGGATGGGCTGCTTGTGTGGCTGCTGTTCCTCAGGCGAGAGTGAGCTGCACATGCAGCTGCTGCTCCTCAGATGGGGGTGGGCAGCTCACCCAGTTGCAGCTCAATGGACAGGTGCAGGCTGTGTGTGGCTGCTGCTCCTCGGACCAGAGCAGGCTGCACAGGACTGCCGCACCTCGGACGTGGGCAGTCTGCTTGTTTGGTTACTGCTCCTCGGTCTGGGGCAGGCTGCTCAGGCAGGTATTGCTCCACGGTGCTGCTGTTCCTCATATGCGGGAAGGCTGCTCACACAGCTGCTGCTCCTTGGTCAGGAGATGGGCTGCTTGTGTGGCTGCTGCTCCTCGGGCTGGAGTGACCTTCATGTGCGGCTGCTGCTCCTCAGAAGTGGGTGGGCCGCTCACCCAGCTGTTGCTCCTCGCACCAGTGTGGGCTGTGAAGGACTCCCACTCCTCAGATGTGGGCAATCTGCTCATGTGGCTGCTGCTTCTCGGTCCGGGGCGGTCTGCTTGGGCGGCTGCTGCTCCTTGAATGGGGGCAGGCTGCTTGTGGCACTGCTGTTCCTCATACAGGGGCAGGCTGCTAACACAGCTACTGCTCCTTGGATGGGGGCAGGTTGCTTGTGTGGCTGCCGCTCCTCAATCATTGGTGGGCTGCTCTTGTGGCTGCTGCTCCTCGGATGGGGCAGGCCACTCATGTTGTTGCTGCTCCTCCAATGGGGAATGGGCCACTTATACAGCTGCTGCTCCTTGGGCAAGGGAAGTCCACGTGAGGCTGCTGTTCTTAGGCCTGAGGCAGGCTGCTCGCAGTGCTGCTGCTCCTTGGACAGGGGAGTGGGCCGCTCACACAGCTGCTGCTCCTTGCACAGGAGCAGGCCACGTGAGGCTGCTGCTCTTAGTCCTGGGGCGGGCTGCTCACAGGGCTGCTGCTCCTTGGACAGAAGCAAGCTGCTCATGTGTCCGCTGATCGTGTGGTTGCAGTGCCTGGACTAAAGTTTTGGGCCAGTCAGAGGGTAGCGTGCTTCAGAACTCACAGGAGCCTGCACCCAGGGTGGCTGGATACTCATTGACCATGGGACCATAGCCGAGGTAGCAGGACCCTGGCAGGAGTGGCTGTAGAGTCCTGGGTGTTCTCTGAGGGCACCCTGGGTGGAGGTGAAGCTAGACTCCAAGTCACAGCAGCTCTCTCCTTCAAAAAGGCTAGGCCTCTGAGGAAAAGTCAGCCTCCCAGTACTGTTTTCAATGGTAGCAGAGGCTGCCTAGTTAGGCAAGCCCAGTTAGTCTGCCCCAGAAGGTCCTCTGGGATCTAACTGTGCCTTACTCACATACACACACAAACACCTCACATGACCACACACTCCTCTTTTGCTCCCTCACTCACTCACACTCTCTCCCTCACTGCAGCCTTCTTCCTGCCACTGTAGTTGCTTCTAGATGTTATTGACCCATTCGTGGATGGAGTTTCCTCTCTAGGTGTCTGGTTAATGTGGCTCACTCTCTAGCTCCTGGCCAGACAGGATAAAATTCACCTTGATAAGACACAACACAAAGGGAACAAAGCACAAATACACTCACGACACCAATGACCCCACTATAAGTAACCATGAGAGAAAATAGAATTAGGGGAGAGAAAAGAGAGCACAAATGATATCAAAGAGAGAGAAAAAGATGAGAGAAAAGAAAAAGGAAGAAAAAGGAGAATATATATATATATATATATATATATATATATATATATATATATAGGAAAACACCACAGAACCAATAAATAAACTAAAAAATAAATAAATAATTACAAACACCAAACACCCAGCAAAGAGAGTGGGGGCAGAATCTGTAGAGACTAAGCTTATATACAGAAAATAAGGTTAAGAATTGGATGAATATGGGGAGGTCCTCAGTTCAGTGTGAAGAAAGTAGAAACGAGATGGGTGGATAAGAAAAAAGAGAATGAGAAGAAAATAATAATAATAATAATAATAACAACAATAATAATAAATTTACAAAAAAATTGATTTCAAAAATGGTATAAAAATAAAAAATAGCAAATAAATATAAAATACAATAGAGTGAAGAAAAAATAATGCGAAAAGAAATAGAAAATAAAGCAACAAAGAAAAACTGAAACAAAGAAAAAAAGAGATAAAATAATAATAATTAAAAAAATAAAAATGAAAAAGTGAAGTGTCGTTCCTTTGTCTGGCTTAAGATCCCAGTCTTCTGTACTGTTTTTAGGCCAGTCCCTTTGGACTCTCAGGGACTATTTAGATTTTTTTTCAAATCCTTTGTACTATTCAGGGTGGGATCTGGGTGTGGTTGTATTGGTTGCCTGGAAACTGGAGGGAGGGGCTATCTCTTCAGGGCAAAAAGGCTGCCCAGGTCCCAGGCTCAGCTATGACTCAGCGCCAGACTCACTGCCACTTCTCCTGGAACCCCTCCTATCCCCAGACTCCAAGAGTCCTCACCTTCTCCCTCACCTCAGCCACTGGTAAGTGTCTGTATCCAAAAGGTCTTATGAACCAGGTTCAGTGAAGGAAGGCTCAGGCCACAGAGAGGGGAAAGATTGGGCCTCTGCACGCTCCTCTCCTGCCAGTGCTGCACGGTCTGGCCAGCCCTTCAGGCTCCCCCCTCTGGTTCAGCCTTTTGTGACTGTGGACCCAGTTCTAGAATCCCCTGCGGTCCAGCAGTCCTGTGGCCCTTCTTTCCACAGTCAGATGCTGTGCCTGTCCCCAGAGATGCGGCTTGGTGCTGTGCGGGTTCCTTCTGAGGTCTGGCAGACTCTCCTGCCCAGATCCTTGATTTTACCTTTTTCCAAGGATCCTATACTCTTTCCAGCTGCAAACGGTCTCACCTGCTGTGTCTGCTTCACCAATTTGGGTTGGATGTTATTCGTTTCAGCTGTTCTTTCTATCTGCTCCGGGATAAGGCTCAGGACACGTCTGTCTATTATTACACTGCCATTTTGTCTCTCGTATCTTCTTAATGAATGAAATCTTTTATCAATATATCATGCCATTATTTGTCTCTGGTAACAATTTATGGCTTACAATATATTTTGTCTTATATTCACACAGCCACCCCAACTCTCAATTGAATAATACTGTCATGGAATATCTTTTTTATGCTTTCACTTTCAACCAATTTGTGTCTTTGGATCTAAAGAGTGTCTTTCATAGACAGTGTATATATAGTTGGCCATGTTTTCTTTTATCTATTCTGCTAATTTCTGTGCCTTTTAATTGGATATTTTAATCCATTGCTATTTTGCTACTTGTTTTCTATATGTCATATCTGTTTTGTCCCTTAATTCTTCCCTTACTGCCTTTTGTGATTAATTCTTTTTTTCTGGCGGACCATTGAATTAACTAGTTATTTTTTCTATATTTAACTTTGTTCTTAGTAGTCAGGGAATTACAATGACCATCCCTAATTTATAAAAATGAAATTAGAATTAGTACCAACTTACATTTAAATATATATAAAGCTCTGCCCAATTGCAGCTCCATTCCTATCTCTTTGTGTTGTGATTATAACAATTAGTAATTTATACAACACTAGAGGCCCAGTGCATGAATTTGTGCATGGGTTGGGTCTGGCCAGCTTGCCCCAATGGGGGCCGATCAGGGCCAGGCCGGCAAGAGGGAGGGGCCACAGGTGGTTGGCCGGCCAGCCCTGACCACAATCAAGGTGGGGGGGGGGCTGACTGGGGGCTGGGCCAGCCAGGGGGAGGGGCTGCAGGAGATTGGGGTGGGGCCAATTGGGGCCCTGATTGGGTCAGTTGGCCACCACAGTGCCGTCATAGGGACCAGTCCTTCCTGTCATTCCGGTCGTTCTGGCATTCCACTCACTTGGCTTTTATATATACAGACTAGAGGCCCAGTGCACGAAATTCGTGTATGGGGGTGTCCCTCATCCTAGCCTGCATCCTCTCCAATCTGGGACCCCTCAGGGGCTGTCCAGCAGTCAAACATCCCTCTTACAATCCGGGACCGCTGGCTCCTAACCACTCTGACTGCCTACCTGATCACCCCTAACCACCTCTGCCTGCTGACCTGATGCCCATAACTGCTCCCCTACCAGCCTGACTGTCCCTAACCACCTTTGCCTGCCTGCCTGCCTGCCTGATCTTGCACCTAACTGCTCCTCCACTGGCCTGATCACGCCCCTAACTGCTTGCACCCCCATTGGCCTGATTGCACCCCTAACTGCTTGCTCTCCTGCCAGCCTGATCACACCCTTAATTTCTTGCTCCCCTGCCGGCCTGATTGCCCCTAACTGCCTCTGCCTTGGCCCCACCACCATGGCTTTGTCTGGAAGGATATTGGACATCCTGAAGATGTCCGGTTGATCTGGTCTACTTAGCATATTACTCTTTTATTAGTATAGATATGACTATTAGATTGATTATTTTTCTGTACTTGTATTTAAATCATACAAAAATAGAGAAGCCACAAATCAAAAATTTTAAAATACTGGTATCTATATTTGCTTAAATAGCTATTTTTAACTTTTTTATTTATTTCTTCATCTGATTTTGAGTTACTGTCTAATGTATTTTCATTTTAGCCTGAAGAACTGCATTCATTATTTTGTAAAGAGAAGGTCTACTAGTGATGAACTCCCTCAGTTTACTTTATCTAATAATTCCTTAATTTCTTCTTCATTTATAAGTATAATTTGCCAGGTATAAAACACTTGGGTGAATTTTTTTTCAGTGTTTTAATTATGCAACATCATGGCCTTCTGGCCTTCATGTTTTATGATGAGCAATTGACTATTATTTTTACTAATTATCCCTTGTCTGTAATGAGTCACTTCTCTCTGCTTTCAAGTTTCTCTGGTTTTGGTTTTTGACAATTTTACTATAATGTGTTTTAGTGTGGAGCTCTTTGAATTTATCCTGCCTAGAATTGAGCTTCTTGAATATGTAGATTTATGCATTCATCATATTTAGGAGGTATTTTTAAAGACATTATTTCTTGAAACATTTCTTCTGTATTTTTCTCACTTGCCTCTTCCTCTAGTATGTGGAAGCTCATGTGTTCAGTAGTGTTCCACAAGTCTCTTAGGATTTGTTTACTTTTCATTATTTTCTCTTTCTGCTCCTTAATAGATAATTTCAGTGGAATTATCTTCAAGTTTGCTGATTTTTTTTCTTCTGCCTGCTCACATCTGCTGTTGAACTCTTACAGTAAAATTTTTAATTTCAGTCATTTTTCCTCTTCCAGAATTTCTATTTGGTTTCTTTTTATAATTTCTATTTCTATATTTTATTCTTTATTTGATGAGATACAATTTCCTTGGGAATTGTTAGTTCTTTGTCCATGGTTTTCTTTGGCTCCTTGGGTATATTTAAATCACTTAAATTAATTTCCATTTCTAATATGTTCAATGCCAGGTCTTCCTAAAGGACAGTTTTTATTGCGTTGTTTTTTTCACGTGAATGGGCCATAGATTCTTATTAATTTGCATGCCTCATTATTTTATGTTGAAAATTCAACAATTTGAATATTATAGTGTGTCAACTATAGAAATCATGTTCTCCTCAATACCTATTGTTTGTTTTGCTATTTCTTGTGGTTTGTTGTCATTTGATTATTTAGTAATTTTTCTAAACTTTTTTTGTAGTCTATTTTTATATATAGGTACTGAAGTCTGTCTTCTATTAATTAAATGGTCAAATATTATTTTGACAGTCTTTTAAGTACCTAGGACAAAGGAAATAGAGAAAGAGAAAAGAACACAGACTGAAAGTGAAGGGATGGGAAAATATCTATCAAGCAAATTGAAATGAAAAAAATAAAAGCCGGGGTAGCAATACTTATATCTGACAAAATAGACCTCAAAGTGAAGACCATAACTAGAGACAAGGAAGACCACTTCATAATTCTAAAGGGATCAATACAACAAGAGAATATAACTCTAGTAAACATGTATGCGCCCAATGCAGGAGCACCCAAGTACATAAAAAAAAACTTCAAGAAGATATCAGGGAAGAGAATGACAGCAACACAATCATAGTAGGAGATGTTAACACCCCATTAACATGACTGGATAAATCCTCTAGACAAAAAATTAGCAAAGAAATTTCAATCCTAAACGACTCACTAGATCAGATGGAGTAAATCGACATCTTCAGAACATTCCACCCCAAAACTCCAGAATATACATTCTTCTCAAGTGCACATGGGACATTTTCAAAGATAGACCACATATTGGAACACAGGAAAAGTCTATCCAAATTCAAGAGGATTGAAATCATATCAAACATCTTTTCTGATCACAATCAGATTGTGATAAAATTAGAAATCAACTACAGTAAAAACAATCACAAAAATTTAAACACTTGGAGGCTAAATAACATACTATAAAACAATGAGTGGGTTACCAAAGAGATCAAAGAAGAAATAAAAAACATCCTGGAAACAAACGACAATGAAAACACAACAATCCAAAATCTTTGGGACACAGTGAAAGCAATCCTGAGAGGGAAGTTCTTACCATTACAGGCCTACCTCAAAAAACAAGAAAAACTGGTAATAAACCATCTAACTTTTCAACTTGAAGAATTAGAAAGAGAGCAACAAGAAAAGCCCAGTGAGCAAAAGGCAGGAAATAATAAAGATCAGAGCAGAAATAAATACATAGAGACCAAAAAACAATACAAAAAATCAATGAAACCAAGAACTGGTTCTTTGAAAGGATAAACAAGATTGATGAACCTCTAGACAGGCTCACCAAAAAGCAGAGAGAGAGGATCTAAATAAACAAAATCAGAAACGAAAGAGGTGAGATAACAACAGATCCCACAGAAATACAAAGAATCGTAAAAGAATACTATGAGCAACTCTACTCCAACAAACTGGTCAACCTAGAAGAAATGGACATATACCTAGAAAAATACGACCTTCCAAAACTCAACCAGGAGGAATCAAAAAATCTGTATAGGCCGATAACTATGGAGGAAATTGAAACAGTAATCAAAAAACTCCCAACAAAAGCCTGGGACCAGGCTTCACAGGGCAGTTTTATCAAACATTCAAAGAAGAGATAAAACCTATCTTCCTCAGACTATTCCAAAAAATTCAAGAGATAGGAGCACTTCCAAGCTCTTTCTATGAAACCAGCATCACCCTAATCTTCAAACCAGATAAAGACAATACAAAGAAAGAGAATTACAGGCCAATATCACTCATGAACATAGATGCCAAAATCCTCAACAAAATTCTAGCAAATCAAATCCAGCATTACATTAGAAAGATAATACAGCATGACCAAGTGGAATTTATTCCAGGGATGCAAGGATGGTACAATATCCGCAAATCAATAAATGTGATACACCACATAACGAAACTGAGAAATAAAAACCATATAATCATATCCATTGATGCAGAAAAAGCATTTAAAAAATCCAACACCGTTTCTTGATAAAAACTCTCAGCAAGGTGACAATAGAAGGATCATACCTCAACATAATAAAAGCCATATATGACAAACCCACAGCAAACATCATACTCAATGGGCAAAAACTAAAACCATTTCCACTAAGAACAGGAAAAAGACAGGGATACCCACTCTCACCACTCCTGTTCCACATAGTGCTAGAAGTACTAGCCATTATGATCAGACAAGAAGAAGAAATAAAAGGCATCCAAATTGGAAAAGAAGAAGTAAAACTGTCCTTATTCGCAGATGACATGATATTGTACATAGAAAACCCCAAAGACTTCATCAAAAAACTACTAGACTTAATAAATTAATTCGGCAATGTAGCAGGATACAAAATTAACACCCAGAAGTCTATGGCTTTTCTATACACCAATAATGAACTCACAGAAAGAGAAATTTAAAAAGCAATCCCATTTACCATTGCAACAAAAAAATTAAGATACCTAGGAATAAACTTAACCAAGGAGATAAAAGACCTATACTCAGAAAATTTCAGAACACTGAAAAAAGAGATAAAGACATGAACAAATGGAAGAATATACTGTGTTCATGGATTGGTAGAATCAACATCATTAAAATGTCCATACTACCCAAAGCAATCTATGATTACTGGAGCTATAAGCTAAACTATTCCAGAGCTCACACAGGGCAAAGGATCATTTGAGTTCTTATTAGTCAAGATGAAGAGACATCATTGACTACACAGAACATTCATTATAGACCTTAAAAGGAGTATTATGACTCAGTAGTGAGGCTAAATTAGTCCTAGTATAAAGGCTATACAAGAACCAGCACAGCAAAGTTATACACCAAGCAGAGAAAGAATCAAGGTAACTGCAAGTAACTAAAATGCTTGCTATATGCTTAATATATTAAAAATTTAAGGAAAAATATAAACAAAAGGAGAAAACAGAAATTTATATAAAGGAAAACTATCTAGATGTGAAAATGCAATACTGGAAATTACTATGTTGCCGAATGAGGTTAATAGCAAGTTAGACACTGTAGAAAAACAGATCCATAAACTTAAATATCTAGCAATAGAAATTATCCAATACAAATCACATTGATAAAAGACTTATAAAGCAAGACAACATCAATGAAACATGACACAATATCAAGCATTCTAATGGACACATGATTCTATTGCCAGGAGTATTGGGATAGAAATATATTTGAAGAAATAACAGTTAAAATTTTTCCAAAGTTTTGAGAATTAGAAACTCACAAATCTACTAAGCTCAATGAAAGGCTTCTAAAAAGTTTAAACATAAAGAAAATCAGTCAAAGGTCCATCATATTCAAATTGTTGAAAACCAATGCTAAATTGAAAATCTTATCATTATCCAGAGAAAATAAGCAGGTTTCCTACAGAGTGCAATGAACATATAGTACTTCTTTTCAGAAACTATGCAAGACATAAAACAATAGAATCCCACCTTTAAAATTCTATGAGGGGAAAAAAGATAGTCTAAAATTCTACATATAGAGAAAATATATTTCAAAAGTGAAATAAAAACTAAAGTGAAGAAAATTTAGCCTCAGTAAACTGGCACTATAAAATATGCTAAAGGAAGTTTTTCATGCAGAAGGAAAATGATATTAAATAAAAGTACATATATATAAAAGTAAATTAAAAGCATAAGAAATAAGTATGTGATTAAATAAGAAAGGCATTTATTTCTTATTTTTAACTTCTTTAAGAGATAATTGTTTAAAAATAATAACACATTGTTAAGTTTACAACAAATATAGAAATAAAATATATGACAGCAATAACACATTAGTACAAAGGAAGGAAGGGAGCAAATGGAAGCCTACTTTTGAAAGATTCTTAAATTTGACATAAAGTAATGCAGTATTACTTGAAGCTAGACAATGGTAAGATAAAAGTGTATACTGTAAACATAGAGCAATGACTAAAAGAGGCAGTCAGTTAATAAGCCAATTGTGGAAACAAATAGAATCCTAAATAAATAGTTATTCCAAAAGAAGGCTGAAAATAGAAAAGGGAGTAAAGAATAGATGAATCAAATGGAAAGTTGGAAGGCTTACACTAATTCCAACATTTACTAAAAGTTACAGTAATGATACTGACATAAGGATAAGGGGATAAATAAATGGAATAGACTACAGAGTCCAAAAATAAATAGTTATATCTATGGTCTATTTTCCACAAATTTGCCAACATGAATCAATAAGAAAAGGAAAGTCTTTTTAATAAATGGTGCTGAAATAATTGGCTATCCACATGGAAATAAAATAACTTTGAAAATTACATAACACCATATGCTAAAGTTATCTCAAAATGTATCACAGACCTTAATGTAAAAATTCAAATTATAAAACTTCTGGGAAAAAATATTATTAGAACAGCAAAAGTTTTCTAATAAAAATCACAAAATGTATAAAATCTGAAAGATAAATTTATAAATTGAACCTCATCAAAACTGAAAACTATGCTTTTCATAAAACACTTATAATATTAAAAGATAATCCCCCAAACTATTCAAAATATTTCTACCTGACAAAGAACCTGTATCCAGTGCCAGGGTTCTTGTTCTGGCATTAAGAAGTGTTCAGCAATCTGGAGAAAGGCTGTGTGTAACTTAAGTAAGAGTCCAGAGATGGAATATAATTTTGAAAGGCATTGGGGGTCAGAGGAGCCTAGCTAAAGGAGCTAAGTCCTCCTTGTCTCAGGACCCCTTGCTTTTTATTAACACAAATTGTCCTAAGGCAAGGTGGAGATATACACTTCAAAGGGTAGGGTTTCATCTACAGAGTCCATTGTCAGATTGTGGAATAACCTATGGCTGTTCAGGTGTTTGGCCAGTAGGAGGAAATAACATGTAGATTAAGATGCCCTGAGCTGTCTGGAAGCAAACAATCAATTTAATGCATCCTTTTCAGGTTTGGGGAAATGCCTTTAGCCATTCCAGCAGGCAATAACATTTGTGACTCAGCCCTTGTTGAGTCCCCAAGTTCCATCAACCTTTTGATGAAACTCTTGCAATTATGACATGCTGGAATTGGCTTCCAGCAATCCAGTATATATAAAGAATTCTGAAAACTTAATAATAAGAAGACAAAATCATAGTAAAAGCTAAAAGAAGAAGAAGAAGAAGAAGAAGAAGAAGAAGAAGAAGAAGAAGAAGAAGAAGAAGAAGAATGGCAATGCCAAGAGTTCAAGAGCTGAAGTATGTGAAGCAAATGGAAGAAGAAGAAGAAGAAGAAGAATCGCAATGCCAAGAGTTCAAGAGTTGAAGTATGTGAAGCAAATGGAAGAAGAAGAAGAAGAAGAAGAAGAAGAAGAAGAAGAAGAAGAAGAAGAAGAAGAAGAAGGAGGAGGAGGAGGAGGGGGAGGAGGAAGAAGAAGAAGAAGAAGAAGAAGAAGAAGAAGAAGAAGAAGAAGAAGAAGAAGAAGAAGAAGAAGAATGGCAATGCCAAGAGTTCAAGAGTTGAAGTATGTGAAGCAAATGGAAGAAGAAGAAGAAGAAGAAGAAGAAGAAGAAGAAGAAGAAGAAGAAGAAGAAGAAGAAGAATGGCAATGCCAAGAGTTCAAGAGTTGAAGTATGTGAAGCAAATGGAAGAAGAAGAAGAAGAAGAAGAAGAAGAAGAAGAAGAAGAAGAAGAAGAAGAAGAAGAAGAAGAAGAAGGAAGAAGAAGAAGAAGAAGAAGAAGAAGAAGAAGAAGAAGAAGAAGAAGAAGAAGAAGAAGAAGAATGGCAATGCCAAGAGTTCAAGAGTTGAAGTATGTGAAGCAAATGGAACTTTTATGCATTGATGGTGGGATCCTAAAATGATACAACCACTTTGAAAACAGTTTGACAGCTACTTAAAAGTTAAATGAATGCTATACATCTCAGCAATTACAAGCTTAGGGAATTTACCCAAAAGCAATGAATTAAATATTCACACAAAGACCTGAACATGAATTATGGAATCTTGATTCATCCTAGCCAAAATCTGTGAACTAGTCAAGTATCTATCAACTGGTGAATAGATAGGCAAATTGTGATCAAGACAAAAATGGAATACTACTGAAAAAAAAAAGAATGACTAAAGTACAAAATAATATGAATGGATCTCAAAAACATTATGCTAAGGAAAAAGAAGCAGGCAAAAATTAACATATACTAGTATCTTATGATTCCATTTTATATACAACACTAAAAATGTCCAAATTTAATCAAGTCACAGAAACAAGAGCAGTGATTATTTGGGTGGGAGTTAGAGAAGAGTATTGACAGGGAAGGGGTACAAGGGAATCTTCTAAGATAATGGAAATACTTTATATCATGCTCATTGGATGTTGGCACACAGATTTATATAAAAGTGCCTCAAACTGTAATCTTAAAATGGATGCAAAATATTGTAAGTACTTACTCGATAATGTTGATTTTGTAAAAGATGTTTTTTTAAGAAAAACAATATCAGTATTTTATTGTTCTTTGTGATATTGTGTCTTTTCCCATTAATGAGAACTTCAGGAGTCTTAAGTCTCTGATTTAAACTTGGCTCTCCCATTGTCTTAGTCTGTTCATGCTGCTATAACAAATACCACAGACTAGGTTGTTTATAAACAACAGAAATTTATCTCTCACGGGCCTGGAAGCTACAAGTCTGAGATCAGGATTCCAGCATAATTAGGTAGGAGACTTCTTCTGCTGCTACATAGTAGAAGGGGCTAAGGAGCTCTGCGGGGTCTTTTATAAGAAGTTACAGATTCATCATGGGGATATAAAGTTCAGCATAGGGAATACAGTGAATAATATTGTAATAACTATGTATGGTGTCAGATGGGTACTAGATTTATTGGGTTGATCACTTTGTAAATTGTACATTAACTGTAATTGAAAACTAAAAATATATTTTTAAAAAGTTCTTTAGGGAGAACCTAGATGGCTGTGTAGGTAAACACTGGTACTCGCTGCCTCCCACAACCACATCAAAATTGCAACTAAAATACAAAACAACCATAATTCAAAACCACCTGAAATTTGGCTGAATGGAAGTCCAACAACTGGAGAAGTAAAGAAGAAAGTACATAGAGACTGATAGGAGGGGCAGAGGCATGAAACGGGCTGGTCAGACACCCATGTGTTGCTTTTTTTTTTTTTTTTTCAACTGGTTGGATATCTTTGCTGCAGAGGCCTCCTGTGAGAAGCAAGGGCCCCAACCCCACAGCAGACCCCCATCCCAGGGCTTCAGAGCTGGGAAAATAAGTCAGCATAACTTCGGGCTGTAAAAACCAGTAAGAATTGTGGCTGTTTGACAGGGAGGGTGCTGGAGACCCAGCGAGTCCCTCTTAAAAAGCTGGTGCATGAACTTACTTGGACTTGCTCCCTTTGGGCTCCAGTACTAGGCAGTTTCTTTAGGGGATCCAGGTATGTACACAACATAATTAAAATGCCAAGTGTATTCTCTGGGATAGGAGCAGGAACACGAGGTCAGTTTTCTCCCAGATGGCGTTGCTCACAGGGGTGATTGTTTCTGTGCTGGGACCTCCCCAATTGCAGAGCTTCCTAACAACCATATCTGAGTTTCCATTAGCATGGCTCACACTATTCGTTCCACCCTGGAGTTTCCCTGAGACCCCACCCCATCCAATTTGTAGCTCCACCCAAGTCGTTTACAGTGGCTTTTCCATATGAATGGTCTGTCCTGGCACAGGCTTCAGACTTTCCTAAAATCTCTTAAACAAGCAGCAGCTGGGGTCAGCATGCCCCATACCTATCAATAAGAAGCCCAATACCTGACACTAGCACCAGCCTACCTTGCTTCACAGTTTGGCTTCACCTGAGCACTTCCTAGTCCAGCACAGCTAGCAGCCATTTACTGATAGCTCTGTAGTTCCTGCCTAGTGGCCCCTGGCAGTGGCTGATGTTGCACCTCCCAGGAGGCCTCAGAGCCAGTGCACCCGGTGGACAGCTTCAGACCATACCATATTACAACTCTACACATCGGCAAGTGACACACTCAAGAGGCAAACTCAGAGAGCATCAAAGCCCCACAAAAGCAAGTCCTGATCCACAGGGGTGTCTCCTGCACAGCAGCTCTTTCACTGTAGTAGCAGTTGGTCCTCACAGCCAATTTGCCTGGAGGTCAATTCCTCACAGTGACACCAACAGCAATCAAGGCTCAACTACAATAAGACTGTGCACATTGCCCATACAGGTGCTGACCTAGAGTGCCCAGCTCAGGACTGGGGAGGCTGAGCCACAGGGCCTTACAGGATATTTACTACACAAGGCCACGCTACAAATTTCAGGATACAATAGCAACTCTAGCTAATACATAGAAAGAAACACAGGGAAGCAGCCAAAATGTGGAGACAAAGAAACATGTCACAAATGAAAGAAGAAATCTCAAAAAAAAAAAAAAAAAAGAACTAAATGAAATGTAAGCAAGCAAACTACTAGATACAGGGTTCAAAACAATAGTTATAAAGTTGCTCAAGAATCTTAATGAGAGCTTCAAGGGACTTAGTGAGACTTTCAAGGATCTTAGTGAGAAGGTCAAAGACACGAAAAAGGAGCAGTCTGAAATTAAGCATACACTAACTGAAATAAAGAATACTTTACAGGGATTCAACAGTAGAGTAGAGGATTCTGAGAATCAAATCAATGATGTGGAATATGAGGAAGCAACAAAACACCCAACCAGAAGAGCAAAAAGAAAACAGAATCCAAAAATATGAAGATAGTGTAAGGAGCTTCTGGCACAACTTCAAGCATACCAACATTTACATTATGGGGTGGCAGAAGGAGAAGAGAGAGCAATATATTGAAAACCTATTTGAAGAAATAATGACAAAAAAGTTCCCCTCATTGGTGAAAGAAATAGACTTACAAGTCCAGGAAGTGTAGAGAGTCCCAAACAAGAGGAACCCAAAGATGCCCACACCAAGACACATCATAATTAAAATGTCAAGTGTTAAAGACAAAGAGAGAATCTAAAAAGCAGCAAGAGAAAAGCAGTTAGTTACCTACAGGGAAGCACCCATAAACAAACTTTCAACAGAAACTTTGCAGGCCAGAAGCGAGTGGCAAGAAATATTAAAAGTGATGAATACCAGGAACCTACAACCAAGATTATTCTACCCAGCAAAGCTATCATTTAGAATTGAAGGTCAGTTAAAGATCTTCACAGAGAAGAAAAGGCTAAAGGAGCTCATCACCACCAAGCCAGGATTACATGAAATGTTGAAGGGTATTCTTTAAAAGGAAGAAGAAAGATGAAAGAAGAAGAAGGAGGGGGGAGGAGAAAAACAAGGAGGAGGAGGATGAAGAGAAGAGGAAGAAAGAAGAAGAAATAAAATATGAACAATAAAATGGCAATAAATACATAGCTATCAACAATTGAATCTAAAAATCAAGATAAATGAACAAGGAATCTAATGAACAAATAAACTGGTGAATAAAATAAAACCAGAGGCATGGAAACATGGAACAGACTGATGAATCTCAGAGGGAAGGGTGAGGGCGGCGAGAAGAGATTAACCAAAGATCTTATATGCATATATGCATTATATATGGACACAGACAATAAAGTGATGAAAGCCTGGGGCTGTGCAGGAATCAGGTGGAGGAGGGGTAATGGGGGAAAAAGGGGGGCCATCTGTAATACTCTCAACAATAAAGATTTTATTAAAAAGAGATTGGTTTCTCTGAAACCAGTTATACAGTTGTCATTCATGATTTTATATGAACATTTTTGTAGTAATTTTTGTTTTCCATATCTATTGATTTTGATGTTGTTATGCATTTCATAATTTTATATGTATTAATATTACTTTATCTTCCTTCTCCCCCAAAATCCCATCTATTTTCAAAAATGGTCACATACATAGATGTAATTTTATACAAATTGAAGCAGTATTTTTCTGTGCAGTTCTAATTTACCTTTCATTGTAATGCCTGGGCTTGACCATTTGGGACAGAACAACATATTAGGAAACAGGGTATAATGTCATAGTTAATACCTCAATGGCCATCAATCCTTTAAATAAAGTTCATGTTGTTTTCCTTTATACTATTTCAAAAGTAAATAAATAAATAAAAAGGTGGGGTTTTTTGTTTGTTTGTTTTTTGTTTGTTTTTACTGCAGTGTCACACCCTTTTATAAATATTCAAGGAAAGGCTAACCACAGAAGGGCTGTCCCTGAGACCACCATCAGCATGGTCCAACTATAGAACACTCAACAAACTTACATCTCTTTTAAACATTAATAAAAAGGCATCCTGAGTGGTTAGTTTCCTTGTTATCAGAGTTCCTTTTTCATGCTTCGCTCTGTCTCTTTTTCAGTGTTATTATTTTGGGGTCAGGCATATTCCATAAAACTGCTTTCATTTTAATGGAGCTAGTGAAAGCTCACGTGGAAAATTGAAAGCACTCCCTTTTGTTGTAGTCAGTCACAATCCTTCTCAGTAGACACAATTAATGATCCGGAACACAAGTAGGTCAACAGAACATATAACTTTGTTGTTGGCTTGGAATTTTCTACTAATACTAGTATATTCGGAATGCTTTTTGCTTGGCATTTCCTCAGCTTTCTTAAAGAAAAATAATATCAGAGTGATAGGTTGTTCATGGCATTGAAGGAAAAATGATTCTTATCTTTATAATATACAAACTGAGTTTAAAAACGATTCTTGGAAATATTGGTTTTTTTTCTAAAATATTCACGCTTGTTAACAAAAAAATTGATTTAAAAATAGTTATTGTGGATTCATTAATCAAATCCTAGATAAAATAGTGTTAGATACAATTCAGAGACAGTGGGGAATTTTTTTCCTTAGAAACAAATGTGCAAAATTAACAACTCCTCTGAACCTCCATCACCATCCTCCTACCATGAGGTACTAATTGCATTCAGGATGCATCCAGAGAAATTAACCACATCTGAGATACTTGTTTTCTTTTATCTCCTTTTTCTGGAACTCTCTTCCCCCAAACTCATATCTCTTGCAATTCACCTTTTCCTCAAAGATTTTCTAAGTCCATTTTTGCCAATATATTGCTGTCAAAAAACCTATTTGTGTTTTAGCAGTATCCTTGAATGCCTTAACCCAAAATGATACTTTTTTTTTTTTTTTTTTGCAGTAGGGCAAGGCTTTAAGGAGACTGGGGACATTTCCTTGTGCTTCTTTATCTTAATGGAGATTATTGAAATTGGAATGTTCTGAAGATAAAAAGTTTTTTCCTAATACTGTTCTTTAAATATTCTATGGTAATATTGAATGACTAAAAACAATAAGACATTTTTTATTCTGGCTGAGTTCTGGAAAATTTCCTTGGAAGTTATAACCTGCATATTTGTGGGAAGGCATTTAGTCAATTGCATTTCACATAAAGATTATAAAACTGGAATAAAGACATGCTAAATAGAAGGTCAACAAAGAGAAAGTTGCCTATAGCATATTGAAATTGTCCATTCAGTTCCTTGCTTCTGAAGATGATTATATGATAAGAAAGAATATAGAGAGGAAATTAGGAAACCTGACTCTGACACGAACTCGCTGCATTATCCTGAAACAGACCCTTCCACCCTCTGAGCATACATTTTCTTATCTACAAAATGATGTAGTGAACTAAAGAATTTCTTAAGTTTTCTACCTGTTCTAAAATTTCATGTAGTAACTATCATTGCCTATGGTTGTGCTTGGTCTCTGAAACCTGAGGAATCAAATTACTTTGGTTGGATACTCAAGGTCCTGCCCCAGTCAGCCTCTTGACAATAAAGTGACGACTTACTTTGTTCTCTCAAAGAAATCTCCTTGACATAACTACTATCAGGCTTCCAGCTCTCTCAGCTGCCAAACTGACATCCTACTGTGTCCAGTCTTAATTGGTGTTATTTTCTTATATTCACCTCTTTCCAAATAGGCTTTGAGGAAGGCTTAACCCACATTATCCTGAGATTTTTCCTGATTCATTGGTTTTATCCCAAACATCTGATTCCTAATATATTTTTCCTCTCTACTTTGCTTCTGTTCAATGATTATTTTGTCCCTTTGTTATTATCCATAAATCTGTACACATAATTTGTATAAGATGGGTTGTATTAGTAGCAAAAGTACACTCAATATATAGTTGGGGGAACTACAAAAGATCTTTACTTATGACTCCTTCTTTTGGTGTCTTACTTCTTTTTTAATAAGATGCAAATCTCTAGATACTCCTAGAGAAAAGAACTTTGAATTGGCTATATTATTGGCATTTTATTTTAAAAACACAGTGAGATATCCAGGGGGCTGAGGATGATGAGTTATCTTGAGTAGGGTGTTATTTTGAATAAACCAATATCAGTGGATAGAGATTTTATGATATTCTGCACAACTGGGTATTATAAAATAAAAATGCCATATCACTCATAACTTTCAAGTTACAGATTTTCTTTTATTATTTTCTTCCCTTGCATTTGTAGTTTTAATGTAAACTAGAACAGGGATCTAAAGATAGAGCAATTAGAATTAAACCCTTTCAAGAATTCATAAATGTATAGATTTTTACTTTCTCCTCTACCTTTATTTTCAGCTGAATGCTTATCAGCCCTTAATAAGCCTTTCTCTTTGTTTTATTTTAATTTAAAGCCAAATATGAATTTGAATCCATGTCTTATATTCCTCTTTCCTTAACTAAAAATGAATTAATATTGAGGGAGACAAACTGGTGGTGGAATAGATGGATGTGTCCCAAGCCTTGTCCTGGAGCAGATAGAATGAGCAACTAAATCAAATAACATCCACCCTGAATTGGTGAAGTAGACACAGATGGTGAGACAACACACAGCCCGGAAGGGCAGAGGAATCCTGGAGAATGGTAAAATCAGGGACCTGGGCTGGAGAGAACTGCGAGACCTCCAAACCCAGAGGGTCAGAGGGAAACCCCACGGCACCGAGGCCATGTCCCTTGGGACAGGCACAGCGTCTGACTGTGGAAAGGAGGTCCGCAGGACTGTTGGTGGCAAGGGATTCTAGATCTAAGTCCACAGTCACGAGATACTGAGTCCAGAGGGGGCAGTCTGGATGGTTGCTCAGACAGCACGGTGCTGGGAAGAGAGGGGCTGGCAGAGGCGCAGCTCTTTTCCCTCTTTTTGGTCTTTGCTTTTGTTCGCTGAACCTAGTTCATAGGACCTTTCGGATACGGACACTCACATGTGGCTAAGGTGCAGGAGAAGGTGCGGATTTGTGGAGAGGCTGGAAAGAGGCTGGGGTGAGGAGAGGGCACAGGAGAGGTGGCCATAACTCCGGCGCTGAGTCATACCTGATGCGCAGGACCTAACTAGCCATTTTCTCCTGAAGAGATAGCCCCTCCCTGAAGTCTCCAGGCAAACAATACAGCCACACCCAGACTATGCCTTGAGTGGTACAAAGGATACAAAAAAAAATCTGAATAGTCCCTGAGCATCCACAGGGACTGGCCTAAAGAGAGGCCTTCAGTCCCAGCAACAGGAAACTGAGAAGCCACAGACAGTACAGAAGACTGGGATCTTAAACCAGACAAAGGAACAACACTTCACATTTTTTTTTTAATTTTATTGTTATTTTGTCATTGCTTTTTCCTTTATTTTCCTTTTTTCATTTCTTTCTTTATTTTCTATTTCTTTTTGAATTATTTTTCCACCATTCTAATTTATTTTATTTTAAACTATTTTCAATCAATTTTTAAAAATTTATTATTATTATTATTGTTATTATTACTTTCTTCTCTTTCTCTTTCTTCTTATCCACTCATCCCCTTTCGACTTCTTCAATATTGAACTGAGGCCCGCCCGATATTCATCCAATTCTTAACCTTACTTTCTGTATATAAAATTCTGCCCCCACCCGCTTTACTGGGAATTTGTTGTTTGTTTATTTTGGTTTACCTGTTTGTTCTCTAGTGTTTTCTCTCTCTCTCTCTCTCTCTCTCTCTCTCTCTCTCTCTCTCTCTCTCTCCCTCTCTCTCTCTCTTTCCCTCCTCTCTCTCTATATATATATATATTTTTTTCCTTTTTCTTCCTTTTCTTTTCTTTCATACCATTTTTTCTTTGTTCAATATCATTTGTGTTCTCTTTTCCCTCCCCTAATTCTGTTTTCTCCAGTGGTCACTTATATTGGTGTTTCAGTGTCATGAGTACATTTGTGTTTTGTTCCCTTTGTGTCATGTCTTGTCGAAGTGAATTTTATCCTGTTTGGCCAATGTGCTAGAGAGTGAGCCACATAACCAGACACCTGGAGAAGAGACTCCATCTACGAAAGGGTCAATAACACTCCAGACACAACTACAGAGGCAGGAAGAAGGTGGCAGTGAGGGAGAGAGCGTGAGTGAGTGAGGGAGCAAAAGAGGAGTGTGTGGTCATGGTGTGTGTGTGTGTGTGTGTGTGTGTGTGTGTGTGTGTGTGTGTGTGTGTGACTGAGGCACAGTTAGATCCCGCAGGACCTTCAGGGGCAGGCTAACCAGGCTCACCTAACTAGGCAGCCTCTGCTACCATTGCAAACAGTCCTGGAGCAGCCGGCTTTTCCACAGAGCCCTTGTCATTTTGAAGGGGAGAGCTGCTATGACTGGGAGCCCAGCCTCACCTCCACCTAGGGTGCCCTCAGATAATGCCTGGGACTCTACAGCCACCCCCGCCAAGGACCTGCTACCTCGGCTGTGGTCCCGCAGTCACCAAGACTACAGCTACCCTAAGCACAGGCTCCTGCGAGTTCAGAAGCATGCTCCCCTCTGACCGGCCCAACGCTTTAGCCCAGGGCACTGTGACCATGCAAGCAGCAGACATGTGAGCAGCCCACACCCATACGAGGAGCAGCAGCCCTCCCCAGGCCAAGGAGCGGGAGCTGAGTGAGCGGCCTGGCCCCATCTGAGGAGCAGCAGCCATGCGCGCAGCCCACCCCTGTCCAAGAGGCAGAAGCTGCATGGGCAGCCTACCCTGGTCAAAGGAGCAACCCACCCATGACTGAGGAGTGGCAGTGCCACACAGCCCTCCCCCATTCGAGGATCAGAAGCCACATGCAGCCCACACCCATCCAAGGAGCAGCAGCTGTGGAAGCATCCCTCCTGCATCCGAGGAGCAGCAGCTATGTGAGCAGCCCACCCCCGTATAAGGAGCAGCAACTCTGCAAACAAACTGCCCCTGTCCAAGGAGCAGCAACCTCATGAGCAGACTGCCCCCATCTGAGGAGCAGCAGGTTCATGAACAGCCCACACCCGTCCAAAGAACAGCAGCCTCGCAAGCAGCCCACCACCATCTGAGGGGCAGCTGCTGCAATAGCAGCCTCCCACCACAAGCCAGAGGAGCCACCACTGCTGTGAACAGCACCCACCAGAGGAGCTGCTGCCAACTGAGGAGCAGCCACTTCCGTGACTGCCCAAGGAGCAGCATTGCCCAAGTAGCCACTGCGACTCAAGGAGCAGCCCCTGCATGACTCGCCACCTAGATACTTCAGTGAGAACAAAAATGGGTAGACAAACCGCAAAGGAAAGAAAAGATGGAATCATTAGAAAAGCAGCTAAGTAAAATGGAGGCATGCAATATGTCAGAAAAAGAATTCAGAATAAGGGTCATACAGTTCATAAACCGGATGAAGGAAAATATCAACAACTTATGTAAGAATCAAGAAGAAATGAAGAGTGATATAGCTGCAATAAAAAACACCATGGAAAGTTTCAACACTAGACGTGGAAAAGCGGAGGACCGAATTAATGAATTAGAAGACAGAGAAGCAAAACACACCCAAACTGAACTGCAATTAGAGAAAAAAATTAAAAGGCAGGAGGAGAGCCTAAGGGAGCTATGGGACAACATGAAACAAAGCAACATACAAATAATAGGGGTGACAGAATGACAGGAAGAGGAATAAGGATTAGAAAACCTATTTGAAGAAATAATGTCAGAAAAATTCCCTGATGTGGTAAGAAAAAAAAGTCAGACAAGCACAGAGAGTCACAAACAAGATGAACCCAAAAAGACCCACACCAAGACACATCATAATTACGATGACAAATGTTCAGGACAAAAAGAATCTTAAAGGCTGCAAGAGAGAGACAGAAAGTTATATACAAGGGAGCTCCCATTAGATTATCAAATGATTTCTCAACAGAAACACATCAGGCCAAAAAAGAATGGAAGGAAATTTACAAATTAATGCAAAGCAAGGGACTGAATCCAAGAATACTCTATCCAGCAAGGCTATCATTCAGAATTGAAAGGGAAATAACGGTCTTCACAGACAAGAAAAGGCTAAGGGAGTTTATCAATACCAAGCCAGCAATGCAAAAAATACTAAAGGGACTGGTGTAAAAAGAAGAAATAAAAAGGGAAGAAGGAACATAGGCACAAAAAAAAAATGACTACAAACAAGTACCTATAAATAATAACTTTAAACGTAAATGGACTACATGCTCCAATCAAAAAACATCCAGTGGCTGAATGCATAAAAAAACATGACGCATATATATGCTGCCTACAAAAGACCCACCTCAGAACAAGGGACTCAAACAGACTGAAAGTGGAGGGATGGAAAAATATCTTTCAGGCAAGTGGAAATTAAAAACAAAAACAAAACTGTGATAGCAATACTTAAATCTGACAAAATATAACTCCAAGTGAAGGCCATAACAAGAGATAAGGAAGGCTACTTCATAATACTAAAGGGATTTATACAACAAGAGGACATAAGCCTGATAAACATATATGCACCCAATACAGTGGCACCCAAATACATAAAAAAAAAACTCCTGGAAGATATCAAGGGAGAGATTGACAACAATACCATCATAGTAGGGGACTTTAATACAACACTGATATTACTGGATAAATCCTCTAGACAAAAAATCAGCAAAAAAATAGCAATCCTAAATGATGCACTAGAGCCGATGGACTTAATAGACATCTTCAGAATATTTCACCCCAAAGCCATGGAATATACGTTCTTCTCAAGTGCACATGGGACATTTTTAAAAATAGACCACATATTGGGTCACAAGCAAAGTCACCCCAAATTCAAGAAGATTGAAATCATATCAAGCATCTTCTCAAACCACAATGGGATAATATTAGAAATAAACTACAATAAAACAATCCAAAAATTCAAACACTTGGAAGCTGAATAGAATGCAATTAAACAATGATTGGATTATGAAAGAGATTAAAAAAGAAATTAAAAACATCCTGGAAATTAATGACAATAAAAACAGAAAAATACAAAATCTGTGGGACACTATGAAAGCAGTCCTGGGAGGGAAGTTTATAGCTCTACAGACTTACCTCAAAAAAACAAGAAAAAATGGTAGTAAATCATCTAACTCTACAACTCAAAGAATTAGAAAGAGAGCAACAAGAAAATCCCAGAGTGAGTACAAGGAAGGAGATAATAAATATCAGCAGAAATAAATGACATAGAGACCAAAAACAAAAACAAAAAATACAAAAGATCAATGAAACCCAGAGCTGGTTCTTTGAAAGGATAAACAAGATTGATGAACCTCTAGCCAGGCTCACCAAGAAGCAAAGAAAGAGCACCCAAATAAACAAAATCAAAAATGAAAGAGGCAAAATAACAACAGACCCAACATAAATACATACGATTATTAAAAAATACTATGAACAACTCTATTCCAACAAACTTTACAACCTGGAGACAATGGACATATTCCTAGAAAAATACAACCTTCCAAAACTCAATCAGGAAGAATCTAAACATCTCAACAGGCCAATAACTATGGAAGAAATTGAAGTAGTCAGGAAGAAATTGAAGCAGTCATCAAAGAGCTTCCAGCAAACAAAAGCCCAGGGCCAGATGGCTTCACAGTGGGGTTTTACCAAACATTCAAGGAATAACTAAAACCTATCCTCCTCAGACTATTCCAAAAAATTCAAGAGGAAGGAACACTTCCAGGTTCCTTTTATGAAGCCAGCATTACCCTAATGCCAAAACCAGATAAAGACAACACAATGAAAGAGAATTACAGACCAATATCCCTCATGAACATAGATGCCAAAATCCTCAACAAAATTCTAGCAAATCGGATCCAGCAGTATATCAGAAAGATCATACACCATGACCAAGCAGGATTTATCCTGGGGATGCAAGCATGGTACACTATCTGCAAATCTATAGATGTGATACATCACATAAACAAATTGAGATATAAAAATCAAATAGTCAAATGAATTGATGCAGAAAAAGCATTTGACAAAATCCAACACCCTTTCTTGATAAAAACTCTTATTAGGGTGGGAATAGAAGAATCATACCTCAACATAATAAAAGCCATATATGACAAACCCAGAGCCAACATCATACTCAATGGGTAAAAACTAAAACCATTTCCCCTAAGAACAGGAATTAGACAGGGATGCCCACTCTCACAACTCCTGTTTGACATAGTACTGGAAGTACTAGCCATTGCTATCAGACAAGAAGAAGAAATAAAAGGAATCCAAATTGGAAAAGAAGTAAACTGTCCTTATTCGCAGATGACATGATACTGTACATAGAACACCCTAAAGAGTCCACTAAAAAAATTATTAGACTTAATAAATGAATTCGTCAATGTAGTAGAATACAAAATTAACACCACGAAATCTATGGCATTTCTATTACAGAAAGAGAGAGTAAAAAAACAATCCCATTTATCATTGTACAAAACAATTAAGATACCTAGGAATAAACTTAATTAAGGAAGTAAAAGACCTCTACTCGGAAAACCACAGGAAACTGAAAAATGAGATAGAGGAAGACATAAACAAATGGAAGAAGATACCATGTTCATGGATTGGTAGAATCAACATCATTAAAACTACCCAAAGCAATCTATAGATTCAATGCACTCCCCATTAAAATACCAATGGGATATTTTACAGATGGAGAATGACCTCTCCATAAATTCATCTGGAATACAAAAAGACCCAGAATAGCTGCAGCAATCCTGAGAAAGAAGAACAAAATAGGTGGGATCTCAATACCAGATATCAAGCTGTATTACAAAGCCACTGTTCTCAAAACTGCCTGGTACTGGCACAAGAGCAGACATATAGATCAATGGAATAGAATAGAGAACCCAGAAATCAACCCAAAAATCTATGCTCAATTAATATTAGACAAAGGAGGCAAGAACATAAAATAGAGTCAAGACAGTCTCTTCAATAAATGGTGTTGGGAAAATTGGACAAATACTTGCAAAAAAAAAATGAAACTATACCACTAACTTACACCATACACAAAAATAAACATAAAATGGATAAAGGACTTAAACATAAGAATGGAAACCATAAGAACTCTAGAGGAATCCACAGGCAACAAAATCTCATACATATGCCAAAGTAATTTCTTCATCAATACAGCTCCTAGGGCAATGGAAACTAAAGAGAAAATAAACATGGGACTACATCAAAATAAAAAGCTTCTGTACAGCAAAAGAAGCCATCAACAAAAGACCAAGAAAGCCCACTGCATGGGAGAACATATTTGCCAATGTTATCACCAATAAGGGTTTAATCTCCAACATTTACAGGGAACTCATACAACTTAACAAAAGGAAGATAAATGATCCAATCAAAGAATGGGCAACAGACCTAAATAGATACTTTTCAAAAGAAGACATAAGGAAGACCAAGAGACATATTAAAACATGCTCAAAGTCACTAATCATATGAGAGATGCAAATCAAAGCGACAATGCGGTACCATCTCACAGCTGTCTGAATAGCTATAATCAACAAATCAACAAACGACAAGTGCTGGTGAGGATGTGGAGGAAAAGGAACCCTCGTGCACTGCTGGTGGGAATGCAGACTGGTGCAGCCACTGTGGAGAACAGTATGGAGTTTCCTCAAAAAACTAAAAATGGAACTCCCATTTGTCCCAGTGATCCCACTTCTAGGAATATATTCCAAGAAACTAGAAACACCAATCAGAAAGGATATATGCACCCCTATGTTCATAGCAGCTCATTTTACCATAACTAAGATTTGGAAACAGCCTAAGTGCCCATCAGCAGATGAGTGGATTAAAAACAGTGGTACATCTACACAGTGGAATACTACTCTGCAGTAAAAAAGAAGGAATTCTTACCATTTGCAAGAGCATGGATGGAACTGGAGAGCATTTGTCACAGTGATCCCACTTCTAGGAATATATCCCAGAAACAAGAAACACCAATTAGATAGGATATATGCACCCTTTTGTTCATAGCAGCACAATTCACCATAGCTAAGATTTGGAAACAGACTAAGTGCCCATCAGCTGAGTCGATTAAAAAACTGTTGTATATCCACACAACGGAATACTACACTGTGGTAAAAAAGAAGGAGTTCTTACCATTTGCAACAGCATGGATGGAACTGGAGAGCATTATGCTAAGTGAAATAAGCCAGTCAGAGAAAGATAAATATCACATGATCTCACTCATTTATGGCATACAATGAACAACAGAAACTGATGAACAGAAACAGATCCAGAGACAGAGAAGCATCGATCAGACCGTCAAACCTCAGAGGGAAGGTAGGGGAAGGTGGGGTGAGGGGGAGAGGTCAACCAAAGGACTTGTATACATGCATATAAGCCTAACCAATGGACACACTCAACAGGGGGGTGAGAGCATGAGTGGGGGGTGATGGGGGCAATGGGGTGATAAGGATACACATGTAATACCTTAATCAATCAATTAAATAAATAAATAAATAAATAAATAATAAATAATATTGCTACCAATTTGGCCAGTATATACAGACCAGAAAATCAGGACAACCCACATAATCAGAACAACTTGGTGGTATCACTGTATTACAGGTAATGACTATGGGTTCTCATTATCTTATAACCCTATTACTAGGTATAGGCCAGGGGTACTCAAACTTTTAAACAGGGGGCCAGTTCACTGTCCCTCAGACCATTGGAGGGCCGGACTATAGTTTAAAAAAAACTATGAACAAATTCCTATGCACACTGCACATATCTTATTTTGAAGTAAAAAAACAAAATGGCAAAAACACCCGCATGTGGCCCGCGGGCTGTAGTTTGAAGATGCCTGGTCTAGGCAAATGCTTGAGGACATAAATCATTCATTCATATATCTTGTATTCATGGGAGACCACTAATCCCTGTTAGTTCTGCCTATAATAATGATTGAGACTCATCAAGCATTAAATTTGTGAGAAACAGTTATTTTTAAACTAGAGGCCCAGTGCATGAAATGCATGCAAGGGGGTGGGGGGGGGGTCCCTCATCCCAGCCTGCACCCTCTCACAATCTGGGATCCCTGTGGGATAGGGCCTAAACTGGCAGTCGGACATCCCTCTCACAACCCAGGACCACTAGCTCCTAACTGCTCGCCTGTCTGCCTGTCTGATCGAACCTAACCACTCTACAGGCCTGCCTCGTCACTCTTAACCACTCGCCTGCCTGTCTTATTGCCGCTAACCATTCTGCCTGCCTGCCTGATCACCCCTAACCACTCGCCTGCCTGCTTGATTGCCCCTAACCCCTCTGCCGGCCTGCCTGATTGCCCCTAACTGCTTGCCTGCCTGCTTGATCACCCTTAACTGCTCGCCTGCCTGCTTGATCGCCCCTAACTGCTTGCCTGTTTTCCTGCCTGCCTGATCACACCTAACAGCTCTCCTGCCTACCTGATTGCCCCTAACCACTCTGCCTGCCTGCCTGATCGCCCCTAACCACACTTCCTGCCTGCCTAATCGCCCCTAACTGCTCACCTGACTGCCTGATCGCTCCTAACTGCCTCTGCCTCAGCCCCCACGCCAGAGCTTCTTCAGAAGGACGTCCAGAATGATGTCCGGAAGGTCGTTTGGCTGTCTGGTCTAATTAGCATATTACACTTTTATTCTTATAGATTAAATTTATTGGGGTGACATTGGTTGAAATGCTCATATAGTTTTCAAGTGTGGGTTTTTATGTTACAAGATCTGTATATTACACCATGTGCCCACCACTCAAAGTCAAATTTTCTCCCATCACCTTACATTAGGATCTCTACCCCTGGACCCTCCCCTCTGGCAACCACCACACTGCTGTTTGTGTTCATGAGTTTAAGTTTTATATCCCACATTTGAGTGAAATCTGACTGGCTTATTTCACTTAGCATAATATTTTCAAGGTCCATCCATATTGTTGCAAATGTGCTACATTATTTTCAACATTATACATTTGCTAAACTGAGATTTTGGCAGTTCATGTGAATTAAAAGGTAAGTACTATGTGGAAACCATTGGGGAACAGGAAATGATAATGTCCAATCTGACGCTAAAATTTTAAGAACTTGTGCAGACACATGTATCCTATTGAGTAATTATGATTATTTGAGAATAAAATAAAAATATTTCTTCCAATTTATGTGTATAATTTTTAAGTTGCCACTAAGTGATTAGGACATAAACACTTGCTAATTTGTTTGAAACTACTTAATAAATTGAAATATTATTATGACCTAGGTGTACAATGAATACTATTACTGAGACACAAAGTGATCTGTCAACAGAGAATTTTTTAGCACTTCTGCGAATAGATCATATTATATATTAATTTTGTGGGTAGGGGATAGAAAAGTAAAAGTCCTACATTCACACTGGCAGTCAGTATACCATGAAAGTACTGGGCATATGAATGAAAAGAAAGAGTTGCGGAAAGAAGATGGAGTAATTCTAATGGAAAACTGTGGATACAAATCACCCATGAATCTATTAGACTTCAAGCTCTGTAAGGATAGGAAGCAGGTGAATCTAATTCTCTTGTGGTTTCTCAGATCCTAGCATACTGTTTGGCAGAGCAAATATTTTCTAAAAGAAGAATGAATGGAATCTCTTTCTAGTATTATCAAAATAAGTTAGCTTCCTCAGCTGGAAAATAAAGTTGGTAAATGCACTCCTTCACTGTAGCAACCTAAAATGGAAAAAAATGTAATTTGATTATATCACAACTCACCTATAGTCACTGCTCTGTTAGCCAACAGTGACTGCTTCTTAGGAGTTAGCTACACCCCTACCCTGATACCACTTCCCACCTAAGCTGTGGGGTACATAAACAACACTGTTGGGAACTAAATTTAGTATCAGGCTCAAGTTCATTGATGAATTCAGAACACTATTGTTCAGTATGTCTACCTTGATTCATTGATTCTTGAACCTTTCTGGTGTGGGTTAACTGTAAGTATAATTAGGAGTTCCCACCTCAATTTTTACTTGCTGGCCAATTGGTCTTTAGCTTATTTATGATCCCTGGTGATCTGAGGACCCATATTATATACACTTGAGAAATACAAAAGAATAGAAGCAGACCTCCTCAATCTAATATAAAACATTATTTTTTCAATTACAGTTTACATTTAATACTTTGTATTAGTTTCAGGTATACAGCATAGTGATTAGATAATCATATACTTTACAAAGTGGTCCCACCTATATTTAAAGTACCCACCTGGCACTATACATAATTATTACAATGTTATTGACTATATTCCCTACGCTGTACTAACATCCTATCTAATAAAGAGTGAATATGCTAATTGACCCTCACATCGTTGCAAAGATGGTGACACCCACAGCCAATAAGGAGGGAATATGCTAATTGACTGCCCTGCCCTCAAAGATGGTGGCGCCCACAGCCAATAAGGAGGGAATATGCTAACTGAATGCCCGGCCCTCAAAGATGGTGGCGCCCACAGCCAATAAGGAGGGACTATGCTGATTGACTGCCATGCCCTCAAAGATGGCGGCACCCACAGCCACAAGATGGTGGTGCCCAGTTCCCTCAGCCCTGCCAGCATGGCAGGAGCACAGCAAGGCCGGGCCTGCCCTGAGGCGGGCCCGGCTGCTCTGCGCACCTGCCTCCAGAGTCCCCCAGTCTCCTCAGCCCCCCCAGCCACCCAGGGCTGGCCTAAGGTGCAGGCAAGCTTCAGATGGAAGCTGCCCAGCCGCCCAGGGCTTCCCGAGGCTCAGGTAACCAGGGCCATCCGAGGCTTGCGCTGCTGGCAGTGGCAACAGCAGAGGTGTGATGGGGCATCACCTTCCCCTGATCACCAGGTTGTCCCCCCACCGAGGGCTCTTGGACTGTGAGATGGGGCAGGCCGGGCTGAGGGACCGACCCCCCCCCAGTGCATGAATTTTAATGCACCAGGCCTCTAGTAAAAAAATAAAAACCCTGCCCTAACCAGTTTGGCTCAGTGGATAGAGCGTCGGCCTGCAGACTCGAGGGTCCCAGGTTCGATTCCGGTCAAGGGCATGTGCCTTGGTTGTGAGCACATCCGCAGTGGGGGGTGTGCAGGAGGCAGCTGATGGATGTTTCTCTCTCATCGATGTTTCTACCTCTCTATCCCTCTCCCTTCCTCTCTGTAAAAAATCAATAAAATTAAAAAATAATAATAATAAAATAAAATAAAAACCCTGCCCTAACCGGTTTGGCTCAGTGGATAGAGAGTCAGCCTACGGACTGAAAGGTCCCAGGTTCGATTCCGGTCAAGGGCATGTACCTTGGTTGCAGGCACATCCCCAGTAGGGGGTGTGCAGGAGGCAGCTGATTGATGTTTCTCTCTCAACGATGTTTCTTACTCTCTATCCCTCTCCCTTTCTCTCTGTAAAAAATCAATAAAATATATTTTTTAAAAAATAAAGTAAAAACCCTGTACAACAGGTCATACATTATGGTGAAGTGGTTGTAGTATTTGCTTTAAAATCAGGAACAAGATAACATAGCTCACTGTCAATATTTCTATTAATCTTGTGCCAGAAATCCTAGCAGTATTGTAGGCAGTGATAAAAAGAAACACAAAGTCTAAAGTCTGAAACAAAAAGTTATTATTTATACATGGTAAAAATGATCTATGTAGAAAACTGAAAGAGTAACCACAGATAAATTATCAGAACTATTTTAGGAAAGTAAAGTTGCTGGATGTAGTATTAAAATATTTACATTTCTTTTCTATATACCAACATCAAAAATTGGAAAATACAATTTAAAAGGAAACCATTTATAAAATGGTGTTTTTAAAATTAGGAGTAACAGATAACAATTCCTCCTAAAACAACTGGAAAATGAAGCAAAATATTTTAAAACTGTTTATGGGCATTAGACAATAGAAAGTGAATGACTGGCCAAAGAAAAATGGAAAGCAATGAGATGAGCTTTATGATCACCCTGGCTTTCTTCCTGGAGACACTTCCTGGACCAAAAGTATGAAGAAGAGAAAACAAAGCAGAAAACAGGGATCTTGACTTGAGAAGATAATTTGGCATTTGAGAAGGCTGAAGTACCCGAAATTTATGAATAAGAAGGAGATATTCAAAGAAAGTGTTCTAGAATATTCATAGGTAACCCCTTATGAATACTAAGAAATCCATGAGAAATGTGAAAATCCATGGTAAAGAAAAATAAGATAGCTGTAAGATGAACAATTCTCAGAACTTTTCCAGGGTGGTAAGATATTCTCATTCTAAGCAGCCAGAATGAAGAGTCACTGTTGTGCACCTAGATATGCAGTAGAGAATCCCACAAGTGCCATACCTTATTAATATGACTAAACTTAACCTAGAGTAAATGCCACTCTAAAACAGGCTTCAAAAGAATCAAGCTGATCCCAAAGAACACTAAATGTTAGTCATAACACAGTCCTATGCCGGCTAAAGGAAAATAAAAAATTCCAGTACTTGGCAATGTAAATGTCACACTGTTCAAATACCCAATCCATATTAATTGACATGTAAAGAAGCAGAAAAATGTCAACTATAACTTGGATGAAAATAAGTCACTAAGAACAAACTCAGAAATTAGAGAGTAGAATTTGAAAACAAACATTTTAAACAGCTGTTATAAATATGTCAAAAGAATTAAATAAACATATAACAATAATGAAGAGAGAAATCAGTGCTACAAAAAGAATCAAATGGTCTTCTAGAGTTGAACAATATACTATTTCAAATGAAAAATTCACTGGGTGAGGAAAGCAGCTAGTCCTATATAATAAAGAGGTAATATGCAAATTGACCATCATGCCCTCACAAGATGGCTGCCTACAACCAGGCCGGCAGGGGGGTTAGTCAGGCACGACCAAACTACTGAACAAGCAGGTTGTGTGGGGCAACCAGGCTAGCGGGTGTGGGGGGGCTGTTTGGGGCAACCAGGTCAGCAGGGGGGACAGTTAGAGGTGACCAGACTGGCAGGGGGGCAGTTGGGGGTGACCAGGCTGGTGTGGGGGGCAGTTGGGGGCTATTAGGCTTGCAGGGGAGACAGTGAGGGTGACTAGCCTGGTGGGAGGGCAGTTGGGGATGACCAGGCCAGCAGAGGGAGACAGTTAGGGGTGACCAGGCCAGCAGGGGAAGGGCAGTTAGGAGCGACCAGGTCGGCAGGGAGAGTGCAGTGGGAGGGGGCGACCTGGCTGGCAGTGGGGGGGTGGCAGTTAGGGGCAATCAGGCTGGCATGCAGAGGTGGTTAGGAGCAATCAGGCCAGCAGGGGAGGCAGTTAGGGGCAACCAGGCAGGCAGGCAGGTGAGCAATTAGGAGCCAGCGGTCCCAGATTGGAGAGGGTGCAGGCTGGGCTGAGGGGATCCCCCATGCACGAATTTCATGCACCAGGGCTCTAGTTAAATAATAAAGAATATACTCTTTAAGACAGAATAGAAACTAGCCAATCTGAGCAACAAGAAGAGAGAGAAAATAAAGTTAGAAGAGCAACAGGGAATATGGCTAACATATGTATACTAGAGGCCCTGTGCATGAAATTCGTGCATGGGGGTGGTCTTTCAGCTTGGCCTGTGCCCTCGGGGGATTTCTGATTGCCAGTTTAGGCCCAATCCCCTAAATATCAGGACACTGCATGCACAAGTGACCATACTTTTCAAACAGGTGAAAGGCATCTTGCTATTGTATGGGCAGCTACATATTTTTGTCCTGATTATATAACGTAGTACATAACTTGATCCTTCTGAGTCAGTAGTACCATTTTCCCCATCTATGGGTGGAAAAACTGAAGCAGAGAGAAGTTAAGTAATTTGCTTTGTCACGCAGTTATAAGTGTCAGAATCAGGGCTGACCACAAAATGTGCAAGCCAGAGTCCATGCATGTCATCGCTACATCATCCTGTTTTTTCAGTGTTAGAGTAGCCTTCCAGGTTTTAATTTTTAAATCTAAGAGACTGTTCCCAATATGTAGGCTAGGGTCCCTAGGTCTGGCCAGTGATCAAGGCCAATCTGTGGGGCGACCGGTGGGCAGGGTGATTGCCCACCCCCACTGGCACCCAACTTGGCTGGTGGCCTGGCGCTGTCCACTGGCTCTCCCTGCCCCTCCATCGCCAATGCTGGTCGCCTCCCACTTTGCAGGGAGCAGGGTGCGGGCAGAGGCTCCTGTATTGAGCGTCTGTCTTCTGGTTTTCAGTGCATGTCATAGTGACTGGTCATTCTGCCGGTCATTCCCCCGTTTGACCAATTTGCATATTAGGGTTTTATTATATAGGATTTGGAATATCAGAGGTGAAGAAAGGCAAAAAAAAAAAAAATTAGAAAATAGTGACTGAAAATTCCCCAGCTGTATAAAAGTATAAACACAGATCCAAGAATCTCAGCAAACCTCAAACAGGAAAATTATAAAACACCAAAGCATATTATGATCAAGTAACTGAAAACCAGTTACCAAAGGAAAATCATTTAATCAACCAAAGATTCACAATACACAAAGAGAAAGAATTGTTTTAAAAAACTGCAGATATTTTATCAGAAAAAGATTAGGCTCTGGCCAGTGTGGGTCAGTTGGATGGGCATTGTCCCATGCACCAAGGGGTTGCCAGTTAATTCCAGGTCAGGGCATATGCCTGGGTTGTGGGCTCAATCCCTGTTAGGGAGTGTGAAGGAGGCAGCAAATATATATTTCACTCTCACATCATCAATGTTTCTCTCTCCTTTCCTCTCTCACTCTAAAAATCAATTTTTAAAATATATATATTTTTAAATAGCCTGGCTGGAGTGGCTCAGTGATTGAGTGTCGCCTTATGAACCAGGAGGTCATGGTTTAATTCCCAGTCAGGGCACATGCCCAGGTTGTGGGCTCAATCCCCAGTGGGGACATGCAGGAGGCAGCCCATCAATGATTCTGTCTCATCATTGATATTTCTATCTCTCTCTCCCTCTCTGAAATCAATAAAAATATAGTTTTAAAAATACATGTTAGAAGACAGTGAGACAGTCAGTATAAATGCTGAAAGAAATAGAAAATAAAAGTTAGCCAATAATTCTATACTAGTGAAAATACTCTTTTAAAAAGGAGGCAAGTTTTTTTTTCTTAAATTAGTAAAACAAAAGCTGAGCTAATTCAGTGTAAATGATTGTGCATTACAAAAAAAAAACAGTTAAGGAAAGTTCTTCAGATTAAAGGAAAACTTGTGTCAGGTTAAAATTTAAAACTACATAAAAGAATATAGAGAAACAAACATAACTATATGGGTAAATATGAGTTACTTTTATTACTAACTTACCACCTGAAACAACAAAACACACAAAGTGCATTAAAATTAGTACTCCAAACACTGGACACTGGGTAGTGATAGACAGTGATCCCTAAGAATCAAGGAACAAATTATTTGTTTACCAATATTTCCAGCATACTACCTTGGGTAAATCCTCAGGCAACAGCATAACATGGAGGGACTCAAGTAAAATACAGCAGTCTCCCTGAGTTGAAGAGAGGGAGCTGGGAGTCTGGGGAGGCCAAGGCAACTAGAGTTCAAAGGGAAAAGTGGTGGTGAAGAGAGAATTGCACAGAGAGAGAAATCTGGAAATCAACAAAGCAATTCCATTAGTATTTAGCTAAGTACTGATCAGTGCATTTGCGTGGGGCATCTCCTGAAATTGTGGAAAGAATCATACACACACACACACACACACACATTCCCATAGCTTATATAAGCCTGGGCATAAAGCCTGCTCTCACCATTCAAAGTGAATAATATCATTCAGAACATTGGGTAGAGTTTTCAGAAGTTTCAGGGTTTTGTTTTTTGTGTTTTTTTTTTAACTTCAGTAGCAGGAAAAATCAATGTTAGATAAAATATTGTTCTGGTATCAACTAACAAAGATAAAAGCAATACCCAAAAGGATCAACCTTTTTCTTTTTCTTTTTCGGTTTGAGAGAGAGAGAGGAAGGGAGATGAGAGAGAGATTGATTTGTTGTTCCACTTATTTATGCATGCATTGATTGATTCTTGTATGTGCCCTGTCCAGAGATTGAGCCCACAACCTTGAAGCATTGGGACGATGCTCTAATCAACTGAGCTTCCAGACCAGGCCTCTCAAACTTTTTCCATGCAATTTAAATGTCACAGAATGAAGCTCAAGAATATTTTTAGGAATGCACACATATCCATCACCAAGTAAAATATAATATGCAATGTCTGTTATCTAATCAAAATTAACAAGTATGCAAAGAATAAGAAAGAGTAACATAATGACAAAAATATTTATCAATTGTAAATGACCCTGAATTGACATATAGGTTTAGTAGAAAAGGACATTAAGATATTATGGTTATAGTATTTCATATTGTCAGGAAGCTAGAGAAAAATTTAATATACTACATAGAGACATGAAAGATATAAATAGACCTTAATATAATTTCTAGAAATGAAAATCTTAATATTTAAGATAAAAATACACTAAATATTATTAACAATGAAGCAGATAATGCAGAATAAATTATTAGTGAACACGTCAATAAAAACTATCTGAAATGAAACACAGAGAGGAAAAATGAATAGGGCATAAGTGCACTATAAAATTTCAATCAGCTTAAAATATGTAGAATTGGAGTCACTGAAGGAGGGGAGAAAGTGGAAGAATAGAAAGAATATTTGAAGAACTAATGGCTAAATTTGTCAAAAAAAAAATTAACTTACAGTTTCAAGAAGCTCAATAAAATCTAAGCACAAGAAAAATGAAGAAAATAACTCTAGGATATGCTATTATCGAATTGCTTAAAATATCAATAAAGAAAAAACCTTAAATGCCTTTAGAGAAAAGATAACACTTATTATATACACCAACACAAAGACAAGGACAATAGTAGATTTCTGGCTGAAAATAATACAAACTAGAACACAATGGGGCACAAATTCTTTACTCAGCAAAAATATTTTTGAAAATTAAAGGTGAAAAAAGTAGAGAGGAAGAGACTTCCAGAATGGCTGAGTGAGGAATTTGGCAAATACTGTCCTGAAAAAGCAATAATAAAAGTAAACAAAATTATTTTTAAAAATCCAAAGACTGGGAATTGGCCAAAGGCATTAAACAAGTTGAGAATTGTTCATTTAAGAAAATTTACCGAATCATGATTAGAACAGTGAACTTTGTGGTATTTTCATCATTCCCATCACAACCACTTCCCCAACTCCATGATGAAGAAATACCACTAGTGCAGTAGGAGCAGAATGAAGAAATTTCTACATACAGTGGTGGTATCTTCCAGCTGAGGCTTCAAACACCATGGAGCAGAGAAAAGACAACCCCACTTTCCCCTTGTTTGAATTCCTGACCCATTAAATCCATGAGTCATAATAAATGATTGTTTTACACCATAAATATTGGACTAATTTGTCACACAGCCATACTAACTGGAAGATAATTGTTACATGAACGTGGCATTCTGCCATAAAACAAAAAATAGCAACATTTTGAGTACCAGATGTTAGGCCTAAATTGGAAAGCCTTCAGATTATTAGTGGAAGCATAAAAGCCCTCATAAAATGTGTCATTTAAGGATTAAAAGAAAGCAAGGAATTTGTTATTAGAGCATGAAGGAAAGAAAAACTTGTTATGCAGTAGTGGGAAGTTTAGACACAATGTCATCTGCAGCTATCTGGAAAAAAAAGATAACAAAATGGATGATGTAACTAAGGAGTTTCAAAGTTAAGTGTCAAAAGTGACACCTGCCTTCTTCTTGATGCTTATAGAAAAATGCGAAAGAAATAAGCTACATAAAGAATTGTTAAGTCCAAAGAAAGTTAAAAAACTGTTATTTGCAGACTTTCCAAGATTCTAGAATTAGGGAAGGGTTTTAGAGACAATACATTGTAAGATTATAAAATACTAGAGGCCTGATGCACGAAATTCGTGCAAGGGGCTCAGCCCTCTCAGCCGTGGTGGCTGCCTGGGCATTGCAGGCCCAGCTTCATGCAGAAGGTTGACCAGAAGGACGTCTGGAAGGTCGTTTGGCTGTCTGGTCTAATTAGCATATTATATTTTTATTATTATAGATAATATGTAAGATTACAAGATTACTAGAGGCCTGGTGCATGAATTTCTTGCACGGATGGGGTCCCTTGGCCTGGCCAGAGATTGGGGCCATCGGGGGTCCAGCTGGCTGGGGGGAGGGACCATGGGAGGTTGGCCTCAGCAGCAAGCTAACCAACTGCCGATTCCACAAGGAATCGGGCTCCCTCCTCTCCCCTATCTGGGTCCAGGGTGTGGGTGAACCAGATTCGGGGCTATCAGAGCCCCAGCAGCAAGGTCTGGGTCAGTGCATATCATAGCTACCGGCCAGATGTCTGGTTGTTCTGGTTGTTCGGTCTTAACGGTAGCTTAGGCTTTTATATCTATACTAGTGGCCCGGTGCATGAAATTTGTGCACTGAGGGGTGTTCCCTCAGCCCAGCCTGCACCCTTTCCAATCAGGGACATCCCTCTCGCAATCTGGGACTGCTGGCTCCTAACCACTCACCTGCCTGCCTGCCTGATCACCCCCAACTTCCCTCCCCTGCTGGCCTGATCTCGCCCCCAACTGCCCTCCCCTGTTGGCTTGGTTTCCCCCAATGGCCCTCCCTTGAAGGCCTGATTTCGCCCCCAACTGCCCTCCTCTGCCAGCCAATTTGGTTCTGATTGGTCAGTTTCTATGCCAGTCAGCGTCAAAAGCTCCGCCTCCTAGGCAGCCATTGGCTCCTCACACTTCACCCAGATTTGGTCCTGATTGGTCGGTTTCTATGCCAGTCAGCATCTCTGGGCCTATCAACGGAGCCTTATCAGAAAGGCAGGGCTGATCAGCAGCCCCAGTGGAGGCCTGGAGAGAAATGGAGGCGTGGCTGCTGGCCAGACTGGGGGAGAAAGAGAGAGGTAAGTGCTGATCAAAAGCTGCCACAGAGGCAATGGATCAGTCCCTGCTTCTCTCTTCAGGCCTCTCTCTGGCCCTGATTCTCAGCCCCCTCAGCAGTCAGTGCTGGGGCACTGTGCCTGCAACGGCAACCCAGCGCTGACTGCAGGACTGACTTCCGGTTGGTCAAGCCTTGGTCGTTACTGGTCGTTATGACCCAGGGTTTTTATATATTAGGATATATAAAAAGCCAGTGACTGGAAGGCCATAACGACTGGGATGACCAGTGAACTGGCCCGATTGGGGGGTGGGGCCAGCTGGCCAACCTCCTGCAGCCTCTCCCTCCGGCCAGCCCTTCCCCTGATGGGCCCCCACCACCCTGATCTGCCCGCAGCCACTTCCCCTGGCCTGCCCTGCCCCTGATCATCCCACCATACCCCAATAGGGGGCGGGGCTGGCCAACCGCCTGTGGCCCCTCCTCCTGGCTGGCCCTGCCCCAATGGGCCCCCACCACCCCAATCGGCCCATGGCCCCTCTCCCCAGCCAGCTCCACCCCAGATCAACCCCCCCACACCACTCGGGGGTGGGGCTGGCTGGCCAACCTCCCATAGCTCCTCCCCCAGCTGCTGACCCCCAATCGCCCCCTCACTCTATTTGGGGGCGGGCCTGCCAGCCAATCACCCACAGCCCCTCTCCCCAACTGGCCCAGACCTGATTGGGCCCCAATCGGGGCAGGCTGGCCAGCCAAACTCCTGCTATCTCCTCCTCCCGACAGGCCCTGCCCCGATCCACCGATTGGGGCCGGGCTGGCCGGACCCCACCTGTGCATGATTTCATGCACTGGGCCTCTAGTGTATAGATAAAATCCTTTGTAAAACCAAAGAAAGATCTAATGTGGTACTGCCAAGAATAATTTAATTCAACAAAAGCTCCCCTGAAGATCTTAAAGACATGTCTCTCAGATCTTCTCAACTGAACAATAAAGTTTGTAATATCTTAAGAACATTCATTATTCTTCAGAAGTCAACTAGAGCAGGGCTAATCTCAAAGAAATTTGAGTGTGGCTTTCATTAATGGAAAAGATTATGTATTACTTCATAAGAAAATCACTAAGTTTTTAAAAATATTTATATTAGCTGTGACTAAAATATTAAAAGAGGTCTTTGGAACCCCAACCTTTTATGAATAGGAAGCATGGTGAGGGGGGAGCACATGCTGCTTTTATTGGGGGGGGGGGTGAAGGATAAATAAAAGCATAGAACCAAAAACTTTGTTGAATCATTCACAGGCAGTAGGACTAAGCCCTAATCAAGAACTGGCAACATGTCCTCTAGTTGGCGTGGCTCAGTGGTTGAGCACTGACTTATGAAGCAGGAGGTCACAGTTAGATTCCCGGTCAGGGGGTCAGGGCACATGCCTGAGTTGTGGGCTCAATCCCCAGTGTGGAGCATGCAGGAGGCAGCCAATCAATGATTCTCTCATCATTGTTGTTTCTATCTCTCTCTCCCTCTCCCTTCCTATCTGAAATCAATAAAATATATTTTAAAAAAATAATTGACACCATGTACCTAACTGTATTTCTGAATTTCTATGGACCAGTGGTTCCAGCATGCCTCCTGCTTTTCTGTTTGAAAAGGAAGATCTATTCCTATCAAACATTTCATGTTGAAGGACGTGTGTGTGTGTGTGTGTGTGTGTGTGTGTGTGTTACCAGTAGCATTTTTTTATTTTTTTTAAATAAGTTTTTTGTTTTTTATTGATTTCAAAGAGAGGAAGGGAGAGAGAGATAGAAACATCAGTGATGAGAGAGAATCATCAATTGGCTGCCTCCAGCATGCCCTCTACTGGGGATCAAGCTGGCAACCTAGGCATGTGCCCTGACCAGAAATCAAACTGTGACCTTCTGGTTTGTGGGTGGATGCTCAAACACTGAGACATAGCATCTGGGCATAAATAGCATCTTTTTAATTTACAGGACTTTTAAATCTAGAGAAGGTATACTTGAAAAGTTATACTTGAAAAGTTATACTTGAAAAGTTATACTTGAAGAACAACTGCTGTGGAGCCTCATCCCAACAGAACAGATGTAAGTGAGGAGATCCTAGGCCTTGAGATTAAACCTGTTGCTGTAATGGGATAGGAGTTGGGGTTTTTCAGAAGAGGCACATATTAATTTTGTATGCAGAAGGGATGTGGATAATTTCGACCAGAGTACAGATTGTGGTAGATGTTAGTAGACCTATGGCATTTATACACCACATATATGTTACATTACGAGTGACACCTTCTCACTCTGTGACATAAGGTTTCTGTCCTCTCCCTGTTGAGCCTGAGTTGGGAATTGTAACTTGTCTGACCAATAATGTGTAGTAGAAATTATGTTGTACGACTTCTGGCTAAGTCATAAGAAGGATACTGTTTTTTCTGTCTGGTCTTTCTCTTTCTCAAGACAATTTCCCTTGTAACCCAGACACAATGTTCTGAGGAACTCCAGGTCATATGGAGGGGCCCATATTTAGACTAACCAAGTGAAAATCCAAAGAAAGGTTTCAATGAATAACTAACATCAACTTACATTATTAATATAAGTGTCTTCAGAAGATTATATTAATTAGCCCAGCTGGAATGGCTCAGTGGTTGAGAATTGACCAATGAACCAGGAGGTCACGATTCGATTACCAGTCAGGGCACATGCCTGGGTTTCAGGCTTAATCCCCAGTAGGAGGAAGGAAGGAAATTAAGGATGGAGGGAGGGAATAGAAAGGTAGATATTGATAAATATATTATGTGACAGAAGTGGCATTGCAAGTAAATAGAGAATGAATATTCACTATATGATGAAATGGTGTTGAGAGAATGTTCATCTATTTTAGATACAAAATATAATTGTATTTTTGAGATACAAAATCACATGCACACACAAAATTAATTCACAGTAGATTAAATACTTAAATGTGAAATGCAAAACGTTCTTAGGAAAATATAGAAGAACACAACACCTTTATGACCTCAGGTAAGAATGGATTTTTTTAATGTACAAGATGCAAATTACATAAAGGAAAAGATTGATGTATTTGATTACATTAAAATTAAGACGTTATGTTCATTAAACACACAAACTGTAAGACAAGTCAAAATTCTAAAAAGATATTTGTAACATATAAAACTGCAAAAGGATTGATAAACATAATAAATCCCTAATTTAATATAGAAAAAAACAAATGACCAGGTAGAAAAATGGACTAACATATGAGTAGAATTTCACATAAAACAAAGCTCAAAAATCATATAACAGATGCTGATTTTCATTAGTAATACAGAAAGTGAAAATAAAATCCACATGAAATATAATTTTATATCTTTCAGATTTCAAAAATCAAAAGCTTGCGCCTTCCAAGATACGAAATAATAGGAACTCATATACTACTATGATAAAAAACACTACTCTTACAATTCAAAATCGGAAAGCTACTTTGGAAAGTAATTTGGCACTATCTTGCACATTCAAAAATGCACATACCTAGGAATCCCACTGCTATGTATATACCATAGAAAAATTCCTGAACCTGAGTGCCAGGGGACATGTACAGAATTGTTTAACTACTCTTTGCAATAGCCAGAGACCAGAAACAACTCAAATGCGCATCAGCAGATTGGATAAATTATGGCATACTATATATGAATTAAAAGAAAGCAACTCTGGCATCACTCATAAACACGGATGATTTCAGAATCATAATGTTGAGTGAAAAGACCAAGTTATAGGCCAGTGCATGCAATATGTTACTGTTTATAAGTTCAAAAATGAAACTAAATAATATGTTGTTAATGATATGTTTTGTGCATGCAGATGTGTTAATCACTTGGCACCACTCTCAAATAAAGCTGAGAGCTTTGTTTTCAAGAATCCTCTTTCCTATATTTGAGTTGGCTATATGCTGTTTGAAATGAAGTGAAACAGAAGCCACCATACTAGAAAGTTTGTTCAAGAGTGATATAGTGGCAGACATATATAGAGAAACTTACATAACCCTACCACATCCCTGCTCTTCTGTTTTATTCCTAGTTTATTTTTCTGACTAATGGCCTTACTAATGAACAGAAGGCTCAAGCCCATCACCAAGTGCTTGGCTGTGGCCTTAACAGAGGAGCAGTTTCCACTATGGGAACAGTATTTGAAGAAATGACAGTTCCCACAGAACTCTCCACTAAATCTTCTTACATGGTACAACCTTGGCAGCCACATATGCTCAATTTCTCAAATTTTCCAATATTCTCTGACTTGTCCACCCTTATTAGTGATTCAGGTGGATATCAGATCTGATTACTATAATAAATCACTGGTTGCCATTGGACTAGTTTGCTAGGGCTGCCATAGCAAACTACCTCAGACTGGGTGGCTTAAACAACATAAATTAATTTTCTTGCATTTTAATCTATAATGCCCATAATACTTGTTGTGGTCTTGTTTTCCTGATGTTATATATACACTATAATAAGAAAGTAATGAAATTATAAATAAGAATAATCTTATCTAATAAAGAGGGAATATGCAAAATGACCATCATGCCGTCACAAAGATGGCGGCGCCCACAGCCACAAGATGGTGGCGCACAATCAGCTCAGTCCCGCCAGGGCGGCAGGCGCATGGCATGGCCGGGCCCGCCCCCAGGCAGGTCCGGCCGCTCCACGCGCCTGCCTCCGGAGTCCCTCAGTCCCCTCAGCCCCCCAGCCACCCAGGGCCGGCCCGAGGTGCAGGCAAGCTGCCAATGGCAGCTGCCCAGCCACCCAGGGCCACCCAAGGCTCAGGTAACCAGGGCTGGCCAAGGCTTGCACTGCTGGCAGTGGCAGCAGCAGAGGTATGATGGGGGTGTCTCCTTCCCCTGATGGCCAGGTCGCCTCCCAACCCTGAGGACTCCCGGACTGTGAGAGGGGGCAAGCCGGGCTGAGGGACCCCTCCTCCAGTGCATGAATGTTCATGCATTGGGCCTATAGTTTATTATAATCCTAACTACAGATATATTTTTAAAAATTTTGTAAATGACTAAACAGATTGTAAGTTAACTGCTAACATTTTAAAGTTGGGAAATTTTATACAACAATCTAGACTTCTGACTTCTAGAAGTCTAGAATTGGAAGATCCAGTAGTATTGACCACACATACTCCAGCACCAACAGCAGCTGAGAAGTGGCTGTGCTCTGTGGGATGCTTGTTTCAGCTCTCTACAACCTCCACCACTGAATGTTGTCTTACATTCAGCCAGCTTCCTTTCACTTATTTTATCTGTTTCTTCACTGTTGGCATTTAAGCTGGTGACCATAATCCCCAGTAAGAAAGTTAGCATATATGATATTTTCCTCATTTTCAGTCTCCTTGACCCCAAGACACTCAATGTGTTCATTCTCTCCTGATCTCTACCTTCATGAGAAGATGCAGTAGATTCTAATAATTTAAAGAATGAACAATTTACAATGGGTTAGTACTCAACTCTCCCAGAAATATTTTCACTTTTAAAGAGGTTACTTCGAGAAAGGAGGACATTCTGTTATACACACTGCTGCTCTCTGTGCTTTGCTTTTAATAACACTCAGTCATCATTATTTGCTCAATGTTATTTTTCACAGTTATTAGATGATAAGTTTTATGAGAGCAGAAACCATGTCTTTTTTTTCTTTTATTTTTTGTTGTTTATACCACTTAATTTTTATTAAATATTATACTGTCTGTTTTCTTTTTTATTAAATTTACTAGAGGCCTGGTGCACAGATTCATGCACCAGTGGGGTCCCTCGGCCTGGCCTGGGCCCTCTCACAATCCGAGACCCCTTGGTGGATGTTGGAGAGCTGGTTTTGACCTGATCCCCACAGGCCAGGCCTAGGGACCCCACCATGCACTGGGCCTCTAGTATGCATATAAGATCTTTGATTAATCTTTTCTCGCTCTCCTTTCTCCCACCTTCCCTCTGAGTTCATCAGTCTGTTCCATGTTTCCATGCCTGTGGTTTCTGTTCCCGGATTGAGCATCTGCTCTTGGTGGTCACTGCACGTCATAGCTACTGGCCAGTCGACTGGTTGGCCGGTCGCTAAGGCTTTTATATATATAGACATTGGTTAATAAAATTACATAGGAGTTAAGTGTACAATTCTATAATACATCATCTGCATACTGCATTGTGTGCTTACCACTCTAAGTCAAACCTCCTCCCATCACCATATATTTGACCCCTCTTACCCTTTGCTATCCCCTTTTCCCTCTGGTAACACTTCTTCCTCTCTTCTCAGTACTACCTCAATCTATGTCACTGAGTAAGCCCTGGATAAATATTTTTGAATAAATGAAGGAGTAAACTAGTCGTTTATCTCTACTTTTCTTAGTGATATTGCTTTCAAGTAACCCCATGCTCAGCTCTTTGCTGTCCAGATAAGCTTTATTTGATGGCAGGTTCCCCATAGACTTGATCTTGTACCCTTATCTAATTTACTGATAACTGCCATGGTCCAGGTTTAAATAACGTAATCTATCACTAGATCACAGAAATTGTATGTTTTAGTAACTAGTATGCAGGAGCATATTTACATAAAAGTGAAAGGCTTTAGTGGCCAGCCCCAGCTTCTTTTAAAAAGTGTGTGTGTGTGTGTGTGTGTGTGTGTGTGTGTGTGTGTGTGTGTGTGTGTGTTTAGGAGAGAATGGGTAAAGGGAGAGAAAGGAGAAAGGGAGGGAGGGGGAGGGAGAGAGAGAGATGAGCACCTAAACACAACACATAGGAAAGATAAGTTCTACCATACTAGAGACTAGAGAGCAAAGCAAAGGCAATTTTCAAGAACCAGAGAGAAGATTTACAACAGGGCCTGTAAGTATTAGAAGATTTTAATTTAAAAGTTTGGCTGAAGTCCACATTCAACTTGGACAATCTATTGATTTCGTGCCTAAAAAATTAAATCAAAATTGCATTTTTCATTTCAAAAAATCTTTGTCCATTATTCAAACAAGCATGGCTTTACTTTAAATATGTTGTATCTATTACAGGTTGGTGCAATATAATTTACAAGTTGGTCTCAGGGAGCAGTATTGAAATAGTAAGCTATTTTAAGACATTTAAAGATTTTATTTGAGATCCTTTTCATATTCATCATTATAGGAATAATTCAGAGTGCCTACTGAATTGGCTTCTTTCTCTCTTTTTGTTTTATTGAGGTACAATTGACAAATAAAAATTGCAAAAAAATTTTAAATTGTAAGATACTTAAAGTGTACAATGTGATGATTTGATATATTTATACAATGTGAAAGGAGTCCCCTCATCCAATTAATTAACACATCCATCACCTCACATGTTTACCTTTTTTTGGTGGGAACAGTTGAATTCTACTCTCCAAGCAAATTGCAATCACACAATATAGTGTTATCAACTACAGTTACCATGTTCTACACTAGATCCTTAGACCTTATTGATTTTATAGCTGAAAGTTTATATTATTTCATCAAACTCTTCTTATTTCCTCTACCCATCAGCCCCTGGAAACCTCTTTTCTAACTCTCTGTTTGATTTAGTTTTTTTTAAATTATTATTCCACATGTAAGTGACACAATGCAACAATTGTCTCTGTGTGACTTACTTCAATTACCATTAACGCCCTCCAGATTTATCCACATTGTTACAAATGGCAAGATTTCCTTTTTTAAAAAAGCCGAATAATACTCCATTTTTCTGTTGACACATACTTTGTTTTCATACTTCAATTACTGTGAATAATGCTGCAATGAACATGGGAGTCCAGATATCTCTTTGAGATCATGGTTTTCTTTCCTTTGAATATATACCCAGAAGTGGAATTGCTGAATCATATGTTAGTTCTATGTCTTGAGAAACCTCCGTACTATTTTCCATAGTGATTGGACAAGTTTATATTTTCACCAACAGTACACAAGGCAACCTATTAAATGGGAAAAGGGGGGAGGGGGAAGGAGATAAATGGTGATGGAAGTAGACTTGGCTTGTGGTGGTGAACACACAATACAATATACAGATGATGTGTTACAGAATTGTGCACTTGAAACCTGTATAATATTATTAACCAAAGTCACCCCAATAATAAAAAATTTGCAAGCCACATATCCAATAAGAGCTTAATATTCAAAATATAAGAGGTACTTATACACCTCAACAGCAAAAACTAAATAAATAAACCAACAAATAGCCCAATTAAGAAATGGGCAAAGAGACACTTCTCGGCGGCTGGTGTGGACGCGGAGACCACACCATCTTGAGAAACAGAGCTGCCTGAGACTCGGATCCTGGCTTCTGACACAAACCAGGACCTTGCAGCCACTGGGGACAGAGAACTGCTATCACAGCTTCAGACGAAGAAACAACAAGAATCCAAACTTCCCGGCAGATTCCCGTGAGTCAAAGAGCCTATCCCCCTCCCCGCAGGCGCAAGCTGATAGCGCCATAGTAACTAATAGACACGCCCCTCGCGCAAGCTGCGAAGCTTTGCGCAGGGACGCGCTCTGCCTTAGGGAATTTGGCGCGCAGGACAGAAGCAGCTCACCTTCCGGGAAATCTGTCAGTGCGCACAGAGGGCTCCCCTTTGGGGAATTGGGGGGAATTTGGCTTGCGGGTCACAGCTGCCCTTCGGGGAATCTTAGAGCGTGCACAAAGGGGCTTCCCTTTGGGGAATTTGGCGCGCAGGACGGACTCCGCCCCTATTCGGGGATTCTGGGAGAGTGCACAAAGGCAGCTCACCTTCAGGGATCTGAGAGTGTGCGCCCTAGCTGGTTTGGCTCAGTAGTGAGAGAACACACAGGACGCAGCTCCACTTCAGGGAATTTGGCACGCCGGACACAGCTGCCTGGGATCCCTGACTCACAGCACATTCACACTAAGAGCCAACGACCCCAATTGTTGGTGCATGTACACACAGGGACCCTGATTCTCAATGAGAAACTGCACAAGGCAACAGAGACTCTGACACTCAATTCTTGGTGCAGATACAGGGAAACTCTGACTCCTGGCACATGCTAAGGATCTCATTTTCGGCACATACCAACAGTGTGGTGCTGACAGGGCCCCTGATTCTAAGTGTGCACACGAGACCACACGGAACACTGGGACACTGACCCTGGGCAAGTCTGGTTCCCACCAACCAAAGGCAGCCACACGTTCTAGTGTCAGAGCACTTCAGTGAAACTCAGGTGGAGCGAAGTCCCCACAGCGCATGGCCGAGGTGCACACAAACGGAAGCTTGAGCTTTCTGGTGATAGCCAGAATGGGGAAACGAAATAACTCACAGAGGAAAGAAAATGTGGAGTCGCCAAGAAAGGAAATTAGTGAAACTGAAGCTTGCAACATGACCGAAAAGGAGTTCAGAGTAATGGTCGTGGAATTTATACATCGGATGGATGAGAAAATCAACAACTTATGCAAGAATCAGGAAGAAATGAAAAGTGATATAGCTACAATCAAAAACACCATGGAAAGTTTCAACAGTAGACTACAAGAAGCAGAGGACCGAATTAGTGAGTTAGAAGATCAGGTACAGAAACAAGCTCAATCTGAACAGCAATTGGAGAAAAAAATTAAAAAGCAGGAGGAAAGCCTAAGGGAGCTTCGGGACAACATGAAGCGAAGTAACATGCGTATAATAGGGCTGCCAGAAGGACAAGAAGAGCAGCAGGGATTAGAAAATCTATTTGAAGAAATAATGACAGAAAACTTCCCGGATATGGGAAAGATAAAAGTTAAGCAAGTACAGAGAGTCCCAAGCAGGATCAACCCCAAAAGACCCACACCAAGACATGTCATAATCTCAATGGCAAATATAAATGATAAAGAGAGAATCTTAAAGGCAGCAAGAGAGAGACAGAGAGTTACCTACAAAGGAACACCCATCAGATTGTCAAATGATTACTCAACGGAAACACAACAAGCTAGAAGTGAATGGAAGGAGGTATACAAAGTGTTGCAAAGCAAAGGACTGAATCCAAGAATACTATATCCAGCAAGACTATCAATCAAAATTGAAGGGGAAATCAGGAGCTTCGCAGACAAAAAAAGACTCAGGGAGTTTATCACCACCAAACCAGCAATGCAAGAATTGCTAAAGGGAATACTGTAAAAAGAAGAAATAAACAGGTAAGATGGAATACAGACACAAAAATAGATATGACTACAAACAAGTACCTTTCAGTAATAACTTTAAATGTAAACAGACTAAATGCTCCAATCAAAAGACATCGAGTGGCTGAATGGATAAAAAAGCATGACCCATATATATGCTGTCTACAAGAGACCCACCTCAGAACAAGAGACTCACACAGATTGAAAGTGAAGGGATGGAAAAATATCTTCCAGGCAAAAGGAAATGAAAAAAAAGCTGGGGTAGCAATACTTATATCTGACAAATTAGACCTCAAAGTAAATGCCATAACAAGAGATAAGGAAGGCCACTTCATAATACTAAAGGGAGAAATCCAACAAGAAGAAATAATTCTGGTAAACATATACGCTCCCAATATAGGAGCACCCAAATACATAAAAAAAACTCCTGGAGGATATCAAGGGAGAGATTAATAGCAATACAATCATAGTAGGAGACTTTAATACCCCACTATCACCATTGGACAAATCCTCTAAACAAAAAATCAGCAAAGAAACAGCAATCCTAAATGACTCACTAGACCAGATGGAATTAATTGACATCTTCAGAACATTTCACCCCAGAGCCACAGAATATACATTCTTCTCAAGTGCACATGGGTCATGTTCAAAGATAGACCATATGCTGGGTCACAGGCAAAGTCTCTTCAAATTCAAGAAGATAGAAATTATATCAAGCATCTTCTCAGATCACAGTGGCATAAAACTGGAAATCAACTACAATAAATACAATCCAAAGAAATCAAACACATGGAGACTAAACAGCATGCTATTAAACAAGGACTGGGTCACCAGAGAGATCAAGGAAGAAATAAAAAACATCATGGCCACAAATGACAATGAAAACACAACAATCCAAAATCTATGAGACACAGCGAAAGCAGTCTTGAGAGGGAAGTTCATAGCTCTACAAGCCTATTGCAAAAAACAAGAAACAATGGTAATAAATTACCTAACCCTACAACTCAAAGAGCTAGAAAAAGAGCAGCAAGAAAAGCCCAGTGTAACCAGAAGGAAGGAAATAACAAAGATCAGAGCGGAGATAAATGACATAGAGACCAAAGAAACAATACAAAAGATCAACAAAACCAAGAGCTGGTTCTTTGAAAAGATAAACAAGATTGATGGACCTCTAGCCAGGCTCACCAAGAAGCAAAGAGAGAGGACCCAAATAAACAAAATCAGAAATGAAAGAGGTGAAATAACAACAGACCCCGCTGAGATACAAAGGATTGTTACAAAATACTACGAACAGCTCTATTCCAACAAACTGGACAACCTGGAGGAAATGGACATATTCCTAGAAAAATACAACCTTCCAAAATCAATCAAGAAGAATCTCAACAGCTCAATAGGCCAATAACTATGGACGAAATTGAAGAAGTCATCAAAAAGCTTCCGGCAAACAAAAGCCCGGGGCCTGACGGCTTCACAGGAGAGTTCTACCAAACATTCAAGGAAGAACTAAAACCTATCCTCCTCAGACTATTCCAAAAAATTCAAGAGGAAGGAACACTTCCAAGCTCCTTCTATGAAGCCAGCATCACCCTAATACCAAAACCAGATAAGGACAACACAATGAAAGAGAATTACAGACCAATATCCCTCATGAACATAGATGCCAAAATCCTCAACAAAATTCTAGCAAATCGGCTCCAGCAGTACATCAGAAAGATCATACACCATGACCAAGTAGGATTTATCCCAGGAATGCAAGGATGGTACAATATCCGCAAATCAACAAACGTGATACATCACATAAACAAATTGAGAGATAAAAATCACATAGTCATATCAATTGATGCAGAAAAAGCATTTGACAATATACAACACCCTTTCTTGATAAAAACTCTCAACAAGGTGGGAATAGAAGGCTCATACCTCAACATAATAAAAGCTATATATGATAAACCCACAGCAAACATCATACTCAATGGACAAAAGCTAAAAACATTTCCCCTAAGAACAGGAACAAGACAGGGATGCCCACTCTCACCACTCCTGTTTGACATAGTACTGGAAGTATTAGCTATTGAAATTAGACAAGAAGAAGAAATAAAAGGAATCCAAATTGGAAAAGAACAAGTAAAGCTGTCTTTATTTGCAGACAACATGATATTGTACATAAAAAATCCGAAAGACTCTGTCAAAAAACTAATAGACTTAATAAATGAATTTGGCAATGTAGCAGGATACAAAATTAACGCCAAGAAATCTATGGCCTTTCTATACACCAATAGTGAACTTACAGACAGAGAGACTAAAAAGGCAATCCCATTTACCATCACACCAAAAAAATTAAGATACCTAGGAATAAACTTAACTAAGGAGGTAAAAGACCTATACACGGAAAACTACAGGACACTGAAAAAAGAGATAGAGGAAGACGTAAACAGATGGAAGAACATACCATGTTCATGGATTGGTAGAATCAACATCATTAAAATGTCCATACTACCCAAAGCAATCTATAGATTCAATGCACTCCCCATTAAAATACCAACAGCATATTTCACAGACCTTGAAAGAACTCTCCAAAAATTCATCTGGAATAAAAAAAGACCCCGAATGGCCACAGCAATCCTGAGAAAGAAGAATAAAGTAGGAGGGATCTCAATACCAGATTTCAAGCTGTATTACAAAGCCACTATTCTCAAAACAGCCTGGTACTGGCACAAGAACAGACATATAGATCAATGGAACAGAATAGAGAATCCAGATATTGATCCAAACCACTATGCTCAATTAATATTTGACAAAGGAGGCATGAACATACAATGGAATAAAGACAGTCTCTTCAATAAATGGTGTTGGGAAAATTGGACAGACACATGCAAAAAAATGAAGCTAGATCACCAACTTACACCATACACAAAAATAAACTCAAAATGGATACAGGACTTAAACATAAGACGGGAAACCATAAAAATACTAGAGGAATCCACAGGCAGCAAAATCTCAGACATATGCCAAAAGAACTTCTTCACCGATACTGCCCCTAGGGCAATGGAAGCTAAAGAGAAAATAAACAAATGGGACTACATCAAAATAAAAAGCTTTTTTACAGCAAAAGAAACCATCAACAAAACAACAAGAAAGCCCACTGCATGGGAGATCATATTTGCAAATGGCATCACTGATAAAGGTTTAATCTCCAAAATCTACAGGCAGCTTATACAACTTAATAAAAGGAAGATAAATGATCCAATAAAAAAATGGGCAACGGACCTAAATAGAATCTTTTCCAAAGAAGACAGAAGGAAGGCCAAGAGACACATGAAAACATGCTCAAGGTCACTAATTATCCGAGAGATGCAAATCAAAACAACAATGCCCTATCATCTCACACCTATCAGAATGGCTATCATCAACAAATCAACAAACGACAAGTGTTGGCGAGGATGCGGAGAAAAAGGAACCCTCGTGCACTGCTGGTGGGAATGCAGACTGGTGCAGCCACTGTGGAGAACAGTATGGAGTTTCCTCAAAAAAGTGAAAATGGAACTCCCATTTGACCCAGTAATCCCACTCCTAGGAATATATCCTAAGAAACTGGGAACACCAATAAGAAAGGAAATATGCACCCCTATGTTCATAACAGCACAATTTACAATAGCTAAGATCTGGAAACAGCCTAGGTGCCCATCAGCAGATGACTGGATCAGAAAGCTATGGTACATCTACACAATGGAATATTATGCTGCCATAAAAAAGAAGGAATTCTTACCATTTGCAGCAACCTGGATGGAATTGGAGAACATTATGTTAAGTGAAATAAGCCAGTCAATGAAAGAAAAATACCACATGATCTCACTCATTTATGGATAATAAAGAACATTAAAAACTTGAACAAAAAGATAGATACAGAGGCAGTAAAGCATCAAACAGTCTGTCAAATTACAGCAGGAAGGTTAGGGAGAGGTGGGGAAGATAAGAGATCAATCAAAGGACTTGTATGCATGCATATAAGCATAACCAATGGACGCAAAACTCTGGGGGGTGAGGGCATATATGGGAGTGGGGTGGGGGGGCAATGGTAAGATATGTACACATATAATACCTTAATAAAAAAATGGAAAAAAAAAAGAAATGGGCAAAGAACCTGAATCAACATTTTTCCAAATAAACATACAAATGACCAACAGACACAGGAAAAGATGCTCAACATCACTGACTCATCAGAGAAATGCAAATCAAAACCACGAAATATCACCTCACACCTGTTTACGATGGCTATTATTAAAAAAAAAACACACATGAGATAACAAATGCTGGCAATGATGTGGAGAAAAGAGAACCCTTGTATACTGGATTAACTTCTCTTTTAAGGTAAGTCACAATAGCTAGGTAGTTACAAAATTTCTTAGCGAACGCCCAATATAGCAGTAAGGATTAACAATGTATGATCATGTCCTTTCTACTTATCAACAAACATATCAAGAAAACAATGTATCAAAGGCTAGTTGATGTTATTTTCCATGTTTCATTCTCAGAGAAAAAAACTGAGCCTTTTATTTAAATGTCAGCACACACATACAGTAGAACCACTTATTTAATATTATGATAAAATCACAACATTTGGTTTCAAGTGTTAGCTTCACCATTTGCTAGCCTTAAACTAAAGTAATTTAGCTTAAATGATCAATGATAAGAAATTTAGGGATACAGGGAGGACTTTTCAGGAGGCTGCCATAGCTAAGAGCCTTGGGCAAAGGGGGGTATCATAGGATAAAGGCTAAATTGCTGTAACAAAAGTTCCAAAAATACAATGGCTAACACAAGACACAAATTTATTTCTCACATGAAAAATCCTGGGTGGGTAAATGGATTCTGCTTCACAAATTAATCCTAGGATCCTAGACTAGCAAGGAAGTTCTGCCATCCTAAATAAGTGGTTTTAAGCATTACTACTTCAACCTTCAATTTTTTTCAGTTACCAGGAAGGAAAAGGGGTAGTGATCCCAAGGCAATCTTCATTTTTTGAAAATGATACTTTACACAGATCACTTCCATGCCCACCTGATTGGGGAGAGCTTAGTCATTTAGTCACAGTTACCATGAAGGATGTTGAGAAATATAGTTTAACTAGGCAGTCTAGTATCCAGCTACAACTCAATTACTATTGAAAATGTGGACAATGGAATTTGATGGACAGGCATTAGTGTTTGCCACAGAGACTGTGAAACAGCTAGGCTCTAGATCAACAAACATTTTCTGTAATGGGTCAAATAATAAATATTTTAGTCTGTTTGTCTATGACAAGCTTTCTTATGACCTATGTCTTCTGTTGCATACTCCTCCCCTCCCATCTTTTAAAATGTAAAAACTATCCTTAGTTTGAGGGCCACATAAACACAGGATGTAATCTCACAGGCAGTAGCTTTGTATCCTTGCCCTAAGGTGTAGATGACTCAGTCATTCATTCATCTATTTGCTGTTAGAATTTGCAAAAGTCACTGAACTTACCTAAGCCTCAGACTCCTTATTTGTCCTTATCCAATGATGTGCTGGTAAATATTTAACAACTGGCTGGGAGGCATGGACAGGTAAGTATTTATAGATTAGCCTGGTGTTAATACTCCCACTCTGGCCATTTTTTAAATATTAACACAACATCACTGAACAGGAATTGGGGAAAAGATGCCCAGAATCAGTTATTGCAAGCTGATGTAAGTCAGTGCACTGACACCATTTCCTTAACCCACTTCCCTGGATTGTTTTAAGAATTGAAACAGGAAAAAAATGCTTTGAAAATATAGTATTTGTGCATGAAAGTAGTGATCATTATTACATAAACTTATTCCAAGATAAGAAAGTCATTACAAAATTATTTCTTCAACTAAACCAACTTTAACAAAATACATTTTGAACCATTGGTAAGAACTGTGCTCTCTTGAGCTAAACAGAATAATTTTAATCTCTCTTTCACATGGCAGTCATTTAATATCTGGGGCAGCCACCCTGATTCCCCTAAGACTTCTATTTCCTTATTTGTAAATTTAAGGTGTACTTAAATGACAATACTATTTCAATTATTTGGATTATATTCAGTAGACCATGAGTAATTTTTAAATAGTCCTTTATCTGACAATGAGGAATTACTGAGCAGATGCATTTATTACATGTGAATTACTCACGTGCCTTCCAAACCAGAATACAATTTATAAGCTTTTTACACATTTGAATATACCCTTTGAACAAGATGTGAAAAAAAAAACATTTTGTCCATTGAATGGTGTCCTTTGGACTTCCATCATAATTTCAGAGATGAGTCCTGACAGAAATAGAGATTGAGTCCATATTTAATCAAAATCATAGTACAAAATTCTGACATTCATTTCAGGGAGCAATATGTCTTTGTCAGAGGCATTTTGTTTTTTGCAGTAGGTTGATCAAAAGAACAATCTGCTCACATGCTCTCTGGAACACTGCTTTAGGTGCATGTTTAGTGTGACTATGAGTCAAGGAGAAAGAATTTGCTAACCACTGTTGCAAAAATTTTGTATCCATTAAGTGGCCAACTTTGCAACAGTCACTTTAGAATGTTCTTCCCCGATTCTGACCTGCACAGTACTGCTGACCAACCCCTGCCCATGATAGAACTTCTCTTTGAAAGTTACTGTGGTCTCTCAGTGACCCTGAAGAGGAATCATTTTGTTCTGGACCCGCTGTGTTTAGCAAGTATGGTCCCTTGAACTCCACATTCAAATTCACAACCCAAGTAGAGCCCAGAAGACTCAGAGATGGCAGCCTTTGGCAGATAATTAGGTTTAGATGAGGTCATGAGGGTGGAGCTCACATAATGGGTTTAGTGCTCCTCTAAGAAGAGACATGAGAAAGCTAGTACAGGAATAAAAATTTAAAAATGCAAAAGAAGTAAGGATTGGTAAAAAGGTAGACAAATGAAAATAAGATGATAGGAATGAAGCCAGATCGATCAATATATACAAATAATGTATATGGATTGAAATCTTTTGTTGAAAGGCATAGTTTATCTGACAGCATTTTTTTTAATTCAGCTATATGCTATTTATAAAATACATGCCCAAAATATGATGGCAAAGAAATAATGAAAATGAAAGGATAGAAAATAGTCCAGGCAAATACTAACTAAAATAAGATGCTATAGCTTTAGTAATAGCTTCATTCTAAACTTAAGAAAATGAAACTAATAAACTTTAGAGAATAAAGCATTATTGAGGAAAGTAGACTGCTACATAATGATAAAATATTTCATTCACCATGACACAAATATTATAAATGTATATGTATCCAATAGAAAGGGGTCAAAATATATAAAGAAAAATTTGATAGAACTACAAGGAGAACCTGAAAATTACATAAATGTACTGGGTTATTTTAACATCCCTCTCTTAGTAACTCATAAATCAGTTAGACAAAAATAAGTAGAAAACAAAAACAAAGTAACAAGCTAAATCTAATTGATGTACATAAACTCTTGCACTCAACAACTGTAGATCAAAGACAGTACAGTTTCCTTTTAATCACATAAAGAGCATTTATGAAATTTAACCAAATATTAGGCCATTAAGCAACTCTTTATAAATTTTAAACTGTGAATATCAAATAGACCATCCCACTAAGTTATAAATAAATAATAAAAACAACATTTAAAAATAACATAGGTATGGAAAATTTTTATATTTTCTTTTCCCCAGCTTCTTTTTGTAAAATATATTTTTATTGATTATATATATAGAGAGAAACATCAATATGAGAGAGAAACATTAATGGGTTACCTTCTGTATACACCCCAATTTGGAATCAAACTCCAACCTAGGTATGTGCCCTGACCAGGAATTAAACCAGTGACCTTTCAGTGCACAGGATGATGCTCAACCAACTGAGCAACCCCAGCCAGGGCTCCTCAGCTTTTTGATAAATAGAAATTATATATATTTAAGATGTACAATGTGACTTGATATACCTATACATTATGAAATGTTTACCACAATGAAGCTAATTATCCATTGTCTCACATGGTTACTGGGTATATGTGTGTGTCTGTATAGAGAGCATAAGGTCTACTCTCTCAGTGAATTTTAAATAAATTTTCTAAATACCTATCATTAGTCATATAATTAATCATAATGGAGATTTTATAAACTATGAATGGAGACTTCTGGCCATGATGAACTAGCATTGTAGCAGACAAATCTTGTCATGGAAAACTAGAAATGCAAGATAAAGTAGGAAAAGAGAAGTGTTTGAAGGCATTGTAGAACTACCACTGAAGTCAGAACTTTTGGGGGCCAAGATCCTAGAGAGGAAAATAAAGCAATTGACATTAACCCAACATCCTGTGCTGCTTTTCCCCATGCATTTGTCAAACAATAGGGGCAGAGAGACTGACAACAAGCAGAAAGTTGTGCCCTAACTGGTTTGGATCAGTGGATAGAGCATCAGCCTGCAGACTGAAAGGTCCCAGGTTTGATTCCAGTCAAGGGCATGTGCCTTGGTTGCAAACACATCCCCAGTAGGAGGTGTGCAGGAGGCAGCTGATCTCTCTCATCGATATTTCTAACTCTCTGTCCCCCTCCCTTCCTCTCTGTAAAAAAATCAATAAAAATATATTTTTTTAAAAAAGCTTTTAAGAGGCAGAGCAGCAAAGTAGAGCTTTAAGCAGTTGAATAGAGCTAGGGAGACAAAAATAGGAGTTTCTGCTTATCAAATAAGTCAGGACTTAAAAGACCAAAGTCAAGGAGAGAAGAAAAAACACAATGAAATGGACCAAACTTTTTGAGCTGCTTTTCTTCTCCAAGCATTAAGCAATTTATAAGTGGATAAGAAAAAAAAAAACAAGTAGAAAGCAGCTGCTAATAAACTGAGAATTTAAGCAGAACTATTGACAGCCTTCACGGTACCAAAGAAAGAGAAAAAATTGTAATTTAGGAGCATGAAAGTTTATGGGCTCTGGGAAACACACCAGGCAATCTGAGAATCCATAGGACTGTATAAAAGAGTAAGGGTGAACTCACCCTCCAATAATCTCAATCCATTCCTGAATTAAGATAATCTGCTCCTTTTCTAGTAGCTTGCTAGAACCTAAAAATATTTTCCATATAAGGCTCAGATAAACTTAACTTCAAAATCAGATATGAATAGTTTAGGAAAAATAAAATCAGAGGTCAATCTCACTCTTAAATATAGATGCAAAATTTCTAGCAACATAAATAAAAGCTAATCATGTTGATCAGTGTATAGAAAAAAATAATGTGGTAATGTCTGGAATGGTGGAATAAAAACCTCTGTAAAATTACTTCTCTATAAAAGCAACAAACACACTGATTTAAAAAATTGTTTAAATCAACTTTTTCAGAAATCTGGAAATTAACAAAAATCTTTCAAAAATCTGAGAAGAATTTATTCAAGAAAACTGCTGAACCTCTGGAAGAACTGGGACTACTCTAAGCCTCTCACCCTAGCTCAATATAACCTTGAAGAAAAAGTAGCTTCACATCCACCATTCCACAGTTGCTGTGAAAACCAGCAGCCTTGCAGCCATTAAGAGGGTTGACTTGTTTTGGAGAACTTTGACAAGCTCCATCCACAGAGAATTGTTACTATTAGGTCTGTCCTACTTCTCCCTGGAAAAGCTTTAATCATAGAGCCTTATTGTTTCAGCTGATTCAAAGTTCACTTTTGGAGAATACAATCCGGTAATTACGTAACAATGCAGCAGGAGCAAACAAAAGCTTGACAAAAAACATAAAGGAAGATCTGAGGAATGAGATGTTCCTATGGATCTTTGAAAAGCTTAAATATATTCTTGGGAAGCCACAAGACTGCATACATATACAGAGTTGGGCACATGCCTGAGAAGACTCTAAGACCTCACCTCTGGCTGACCTTGAGGACCTGCAAAAATTTGTTGAAATAAAATGAAGACCAACTAAATGAGAACAAATGAATGTTGTTTATTCAAAGCTTGCTATAGCAATAGAGTCAGCCACCATCATTTGTGTTTTGGCAGACACCAAGTCAGGCAGAGCAGTGGGAAAGCATTATAGTAGGAAAAAGGAAATGCTTTAGTTATGCCCTGATTGAAGACTGCTGGCACAGGGAAGCTGGAAGCAGGCTAGCTAGAAGCTGGGCATCATATGCAATTGGTTATTGTGCATGTTTGACTTTCTCTAGTTGGTCCTAAACTGGAAGTAAAGACAAAAAAAATAGAGAAGCTCTTGGTTATTAATCAAATCATGGCTGTTTTGGACCAATTGTTACAGGGATGATTTGACTTCCTGAACTGGTTGCTAGAGATAGTGGCCTGACTTTCTAAAGATGTGACTTTTTGCAGGCTATATTCCTGGGCTGATTACTGTAGACAATGAGCTGGTTTATTGGGCTGGTTGCTGCTGACTGTGGGTCAGAATTCTGTTTTTATAAGCGGGCTGGCTATTGTCCATTTGTATATTCAATCTATCATATTTTAATGAAAAGTTTTCATATTTTGTAATAAACATGTAATGGACTTAAAAAAGTAAAAAATGGAATTTAGGAATACATACAGGTTAGAAATATAATTTAAGTATAAACTCTGTAGACAAAATAAGCAAATCCATGAGAATTAATGAGTTTTAAAAGAAAGAGACAGATTGGTTAAAAATTCAGTTTTGTTGCTAAGGTCAGCTATTCATGAAAGGAGCTCCCTATTCCTTTTAAATTACAAAAAAAGACCAAAACAGTCTTTTGGATGTTGAATCTAAAAATCTTAGTTATTAAGTGGAAATATGTAATACACATAAGACTAGTTACCACAGAGAGAAATATGTTGGTGTGTAAGAATGAGAATCAGAAAGTAAAATTAAAAGAGAGATGAGACAAGATGGAAATAGAGATAGAGAGAAGCAGATAGAGAGACAGAGGACAGCAAGAGAGTGAGATAGGCCAAAGAAGACACACACACAAACAAATCATAATAGGAGGGAACAATTATGAGCAACATTGGTTGAATTTTATACAAGTTTTGCAATTACCTCCAGAAAATTTCATCTTGAAAGCAAGATCATTCACATAGTTCTTTACTTTTAAAAAGGGGGTTATGGTTAAGTTTATTTGGTACAGAAGGCACTCAGGGAGTTTACTTCCTAAAATGAACTTGACTCTCACAGAAGGATTAGCTCAGACAAAGAATGTCAATTCAAAAACCTGCCTAGAAGAAAACTTGACTGCCAAGAACAAATAGGATTTGATTCTGCTGGATATTAGTGCTTTCAGAATGGAGATAGGGACCTCCTATGTTTGGTAGAAGTGTAGGCTAAAGAAAACAATCTATTCAGAATGAGGGTCTTGCCCAAAGACATGGAGAGTCATAGCAGAAGAGAACTCAGATTTTTCTTCCTTTTTTTCACTTACTCCACTCTCAAAAGGAATCTCTTCTACAACAACTAATCTGTAAAATGTAACTTAAATAAATGTATTTGTCCTAAAGTTACATGAATTCCAAAGAAAATAAAACATCTGAAATTCGTAATCTTACAATTCAACATCTGTTGTTTTTCTTTTCACATTTTCTCAAATACAGGAAAAATTTCACTCCTGGGTGGTGTGGAACATTTCATACCAAATTTTTATAGGAGGATTTTTTTAACACTTGAGTGATTGGACTATGAAATCAGATTCTAAATTAGTTTGGAATGGTGCTAAAATGTATCACTTCATTTCTCACATCTTTTCTTTGTAAAAAGCTTTGGTCACCTTGCCTTCATTGTTCCATGGTCCTCCTTCTGTAGTGTTCCAAAAAATGTTTAGCTTGGCTACTGAAATGTGGAGTTGAATTTGTAGGTCTTGCTTGATTACTAGTATTTATTTGAAATGCAAATGTAAGTTTGGTCAACAGGTTAGGAGAGGTGGCAAAAAGAAAAGGAGAATGAAATATATTCTGGGTAAAATGTATGATATTTTAGAAAGCATAATAGAAAAATTGTAATTGTCCCCAAAATTCCTACTGCATGTGTTTTCTATACCTCATATATGGTATCTTAAATATATAGTTTGTTATTGTAGCTAATTGTGTAGTTTGTTAATAAAAAAATTCCAAGAAAGAAGGATCTTATACACTGTGCCTACAATATTGTCTAGCACAAGAAAAAGAAGCTCAGCAAATGTTTGTTGAATAAATATAGAAATAATGAAGGATGGGAAGAAGGGAAGGAGAAAGGCAGGCAGGGAGAGAGAGAGAAAAGTAGGTAGGGAGGCTATGCAAGGAATTGCCAGGTATCAGTACCTAGCGATAGAATGTTTTTTATAATATCAATAGCTTCCAAATAAAAGTACAAATTGAAGATGCAATATAAAATTCTATTTCATATACTAGTATTTGTTTTTTGGCTTCCACTTATGCTATTCTTGCCACTAAACCAAGCAAATAAGTAATCAAATAGCACAACAAATGGATAGTGGTAAACTACAATTCCTTTTAAAAACATCAGCAACTTTTTTTTCTGGAATTGCTTTTAATATAATGATCCTTAGCTTAAGTTGCACTTCTCCTTCTGTCAGCCCACACTGAACTCTTCCTATTTTGATAGTTTTAGTATTTTACCCCTCATGTTAATACTTATTATATAAACCTTGTATTCATCTTATACTATTATGTTCTAGTCGATTAAATATATTATTAACTTCTAGAGGGATTGGACATGACTTAGCATTCTTGAATTTATTCATCTCACCTAGCATGATGCTTAGCATTCAGTAGTCACACAGTAGATAAGTTTGTTAATTAAAATGATATGGGACTTGTTTTCTGCTAAAATGGAGTATCCCCATTCCTCCCATGCCTTCTGTCTTACTCTTAAAAAAAACACACCTGGATACAGCACAATAAACAAGCATTGGGAGAGCAGAGAAACCAAGATGGCGGCATAGGTAAGCACCTGAACTGCTGCCTCGCACAACAATTTCAAAACTACAACTAAAAGACAGAATGGACATCATCCAGAACCACAGGAAAGCTGGCTGAGTGGAAATTCTACAACTAGAAGGAAAGAGAAAAGCTCACGGACAATCAGAGGAACTGCAAAGGGCTGAGGTACGGAGATAACACGCACGCAGAGAGGAAGGGCGGCTGAGTGCCTGGCTGGCTTTCTCTGGCAGGGGGGAGAAGGAAGCTCCCGACTGCACTGAACCCAGTTCCGACTGCACTGAACCCCAGTTCTGGGTGAGACCCTGTGGACCCAGGCTCATACAGGGGGAATCTGGACTGTCAGGTAGAGAGAAAGGCACACGGAGACTCGGGGGAGCCGCGGAGGGCAGGGGTCTGGAGGCGTGCGTGCGAGTGCGCACAGAGAGGACTGACTTCTGAGGTTGCCGCTGGCTTTCCCTAGCGGAAGGGAGTCGGAAGCTCCCGACTGCACTGAACCCCAGTTCTGAATGCATTGAACCCCAGTTCTGGGCAAGCCCCTGGGGACCCAAGCTCTTATGGGGGGAATCTGGACTGTCAGGCGGAAACTCGGGGGAGCCGCGAAAGGCAGAGGTCTGGAGGCACGCACACAAGTGCGCGCAGAGAAGACTGACTGCTGACTGTGCCGCTGGCTGGAGGGAACCGGAAGCTCCTGACTGCTCTGAACTCCAGTGCCGGGGGAGAATCTGGGAATCCAGATTCATTGGGGGAGAAACTGGACTGTCTGGCAGCAGGCAAAACTCAAGAGCAGCTTTCTCTCAGAGGTGCTTGCAGCAATTACCAAGGGACACTGAGATCCAGGGGCCTCGGGCAGGGCTGACAGGAAGCCAAGACTGTCTGCTCAGCCCTGAGACTCCACCCCATCCAAGCTGAGCTCAGAGACTTTTGCAATTTTGCAAGTCTGGTCCCACAAGGCTGTCTCCAGCACAGAAGGTCTCCCGGCATAGACACAGCAGATACTCACAACCAATTGGCATGGAGGTCAATTCCTCCCAGTGACACCAACAACAATCAAGACTTAACTACAATAAGGCTGTACACACAGTCCACAAAGGGGTGCACCAAGAGTGTCCACCTCAGGTAACTGGGGAGGCCGAACCACTGGGCCATATAGAACACCTAACACACAAAACTACCCTACCAACTCAGGGAAACAGTGAAAATGCGGAGACAAAGGAACAGATCACAAATGAAAGAAATGGAGGAAAACAAACAACTGGATATAGAATTTAACCTTTTGCACTCAGATGTCAAGTGTGACTGGACATGGTTAACATCGGTAGCAGGAATCGAGAAAAAAGCAAGCGAGTGCAAAGGGTTAAAACCACAGTTATAAGGTTTTTCAAGAATTTCCTAGAAAAGGCTGATAAATTTAGCAAGACCCTCAAGGATATCAAAAAGGACCAACTAGAAATTAAACATACACTGACTGAAATAAAAAATATTATACAGAGACCCAACAGCAGACTAGAGGAACGCAAGAATCAAGTCAAAGCTTTGAAATACAAAGAAGCAAAAAACACTCAACCAGGAAAGCAAAAAGAAAAAAAGAATCCAAAAAGTTAAAGATATTGTAAGAAGCCTCTGGGACAACTTCAAGTGTGCCAACATCAGAATTATGGGGGTGCCAGAAGAAGAGAGCAAGATACTGAAAACCTATTTGAAGAAATAATGACTGAAAACTTCCCCCACCTGGTGAAAGAAATAGACTTAGTCCAGGAAGTGCACAGAACCCCAAACAAAAGGAATCCAAAGAGGACCACATCAAGACACATCATAACTAAAATGCCAAGAGCAAAAGACAAAGAGAGAATATTAAAAGCAGCAAGAGAAAAACAGTTAATTACCTACAAGGGAGCACCCATACGATTGTCAGCTGATTTCTCAATATAAACTATGCAGGCCATACGGGAGTGGCAAGAAATATTCAAAGTGATGAATAGCAAGAACCTACAACCAAGATTACTCTACCCAGCAAAGTTATCATTCAGAATGGAAGGTCAGATAAAGAGCTTCACAGATAAGAAAAAGCTAAAGGAGTTCATCACCACCAAACCAGTATTATATGAAATGCTGAAATGTATTCTTTAAGAAGAGGAAGAAGAAAAAATAAAGATAAAAATTATGAACAACAAATACATGTCTATCAAAAAGTGAACCTAAAAATCAAGTGAATTAAAAATCTGAGGAACCGAATAAACTGGTGAATATAATAGAATCAGGGGCATAGAAAGGGAGTGGACTGATAATTCTCAGAGGGAAAGGGGTATGGGAGGTGCAGGAAGAGACTGGACAAAAATTGTACACCTATGGATGAGGACAGTGGGGGGAAGGTAAGGGCAGAGGGTGGGGTGGGAACCGGTTGGAGGGGAGCTATGGGGGGAAAAAGGAGAAACAATTGTAATAATCTGAACAATAAAGATTGATTAAATTTAAAAAAAAAACAAGCATTGGGAGATTCTGAACATTGGAAAAAATAAATGGGCTGTCTAAGAACATTGGAACTTAAGGAATGGCATGGTTGTGAGTTCCCTGGGCTTCCTTTTGCCTCATATATATGAAGACAAGGTGCTATAAAATCCTCCTCCTAGCAAAAAGACCAGAAAAAGCATGGTCTAATAACAGAAAAGTTCTTGGTATTCTCACAGTACTCTAGCCAAGCACCAACAGAAAAAGCACAGATTCCTCCCCTGTAGTTTCAGTAAGGCTGAGTGGGTAGTAATTTATGTTCCACCTTATCCCCAGCTCCCCAAAAAGTAGGTAGCAGCATTTTTATTTCCTATCCAGTGGTATTGCAGAGTCAAGCATGGAACTAAACATCCATCTCCCACATGGCAGAAGATGGTGGTGTTCTAATTCCCACAGCACATTGTGTAGTGTCATTAGGTTTCAGTAGTGAGCAAAGCCTCCATCCCCCATGGGCAGCAAAGAGACTTAATGAGATGATGTGAAGTAAGGTAGTCACCACTATACTTCACCTCTTCTCCTGTCTCATATCAGTAGGGCCCAGAAGTAAGCTGAGCCTCTACCTTTAACTGGAATCAATAAAAATGAACAAGACTGTGTGGTAGAGACCAATAGGGATTCTGATTCCTTCCCACCCAACTCCTATATCAGCTAAGATCAGTAAGGGGCTGCACTACCATACATTCCAGACATCAACAAGGCAGAATGAAATGGTGCAAGGCAGGGTAGTTGAAACTCTGTCCCCATTGTCAACACACACAAACCTTATTTTCTGCAAGGCCCAATGGGAAGCTGAGCTTACCACCCTCACTCTTAGGCAACAAGGCAGTGCAAGTTGATGTCCTACTTAACTAGGAAAGTGTCAACAGGATTGAGTAGGGATTTTAACTTCTACCTTACTCATTTACAATCTACAAGTGTGAGTTAGTGATCTATTTTTACCAGGATGGTACTGGCAGAGCCAAGTGGGAAAACGAACCTCCACATTCACCAGGCTCTCATGTCACACCTCAAAATAGTAACTGTCTGCTTAAAAAAAAAAAATCCAGAGACTCATAATAGAATATGCAAAATATCCAGAGTACAATAAAAAATTACTTGTAATACCAACATCTAGGAAAATAAGTATGAATGAAAAAAAATAAACAGACAACACTGGGATTAATTATATATAGAAATTTTCTGACAAAAATTTTAAAACACCTATCATAAAAACGTTTCAACGAATAATTTTTAGTGATTATTTTTAGAGCAGTCTTAGTTTCACAGAAGTATTGAGCAGAATGTACAGAGATTTCTCACGTACCCTTTGCTCCCACGTATATATAGCCTCTCCCATTATTAACATCCCCTGCAAGAGTGCTGCATTTGCTACAACTGATGATCCTACATGGACACATCATTATCACCTACATTCCATAGTTTATATTAGGGTTCATTCTTGGCGTTGTACATTCCATGAATTAGGACAAATTATATAATGACATGCATCTACCATTATAGTATCAAAACAGTTTCACTGCCCTAAAAATCTTCTGTGCTCTGCTTATTAGTCCCTCCCTCCTCCATAAACCCTGGCAATCACTGATCTTTTTACTGTCTCCACAGTGTTTTCTTTGTCAGAATGTCATATAGTTGGAATAATACAGTAAGCAGTCTTTTCAGTAATATGCACTTAAGGTTTCTCCATATCTTCTTATGTCTTGATACCTCATTTCTTTGTAGCACTAAATCCGTGTCCATTATCTGCATACTAGAGGCCCGGTGCAAGAAATTCATACACTGGGAGGTGGGGGGGACCCCTCAGCCTGGCCTGTATCCTCTCGCAGTCCAGGACCCCTCAGGGATGTCCGACTGACGGCTTAGGCCCTCGCTCCTTACCACCCGCCTGCTCGCTGCTCCTTACCACTTGGTTTGCTGCTCCTTAGTGCTGCTGCAGATGTGGGAGAGGCTCCTGCCACTGCTGCTACACTCGTCAGCTGTGAGCTGGCTTCTGGCTGAGCAGAGCTCCCCTTATGGGAGCGCACTGACCACCAAGGGGCAGCTCCTGTGTTGAGTGTCTGCCCCTTGGTGGTCAGTGTGCATTATAGTGACTGGTCGTTCTGGTCGTTCTGCCATAATGGTCACTTAGGCTTTTATTATATACATAGAGGCCCGGTGCATGAAATTCGTGTACGGAGGTGGGGGTCCCTCAGCCCGGCCTGCACCCTCTCGCAATCTGGGACCCCTTGGGTGATGTCCGAGTGCTGGGATCGGGCCTAAATCAGCAGTCAGACATCCCTCTTGCAATCCGGGATTGCTGGCCCCTAACCACTTGCCTGCCTGCCTGCCGGCCTGATCACCCCTAACTGCTTCTGCCTGCTGGCCTGATTGCCCCCTAATCACCATCCCTTGCTGGCCTGATCGCCCCCTAATCACCCTCCCTTGACAGCCTGATCGCCCCTAACTGCTCTCCCCTGCTGGCCTGATTGCCCCCTAACTGCTCCCTGCTGCCGGCCTGATTGCACCTAACCACGTCTGCCTCATCCCTTGCCACTGTGGCTTTATCCAGAAGGATGTCTGGAAGATGTCCAGAAGATGTCCAGTCTAATTAGCATATTACCCTTTTATTAGTATAGATAGCACAGTTTGTTTACACATTAACCTACTGAAGGAAATCTTGGTTGCTTCCAAGTTTTAGAAATGTTGACTAAAGCTGCTATAAACATCCATTTACAGGTTTGTTTTTATTTTATCTTTGTTGTTTAAAGTATTGCAGATACCCCCTTTTGATCCCCTCCACCATGTTCCCACCCTTCCCCCAGGCCTTCACTCCACTATTGTCTGTGTCCGTGGGTTATTCATATATGCATATAAACTTTTTGGTTAATCTCTTCCCCCACTCCACCCCCTTCCCTCTGAAATATGTCAGTCTGTTACATGCTTCAATGTCTCTGAATCTATTTTTTGTCAGTTTATTTTGTTCATTAGATAACATATACAAGTGTGAGGCAAACATGATAACCATTACACTGTGGAAACAACTAGATTCCACATATAAGGGAAATCATGTGAGACTTGTCTTTCTCTGACTGGCTTATTTCACTTAGCATAATAATCTCCAGGTCCCTCCACGCTATCTCAAAGGGTAAGACATCCTTCTTTTTTATAGCTGCATAATATTCCATAGTGTAAATGTACCTCTCCTTCTTTATTCATTCATCTACTGATGAACAGTTGGGCCGTTTCCAGATCTTAGCTATTGTAAATAGCACTGCTATGAACATAGGGGTTCATGTATTCTTTCTGAATAGTGTTGCAAGATTCTAAGGATATATTCCTAGAAGTGGGATCACTGGGTCAAATGGCAGTTCCATTTTTTATTCTTTGAGGAAATTTCATATTGTTTTCCATAATAGCTGCACCAGTCTTCATTCCCACCAGCAGTGTACTAGGGTTCCCTTTTCTCTACATCCTCACAAACATTTGTCATTGGTTGATTTGTTGATGATAGCCATTCTGACAGGTGTGAAGTGATACCTTATTGTTGTTTTTATTTGCATCTCTCTGATGATTAAGGACATTGAACATTTTTTCATATGTCTCTTGGCCATCTGTATTGTATGTCCTCTTTGGAGAAGTGTCTATTTAGGTCCTTTGCCCTTTCCTTTAATTGGATTGTTTGTCTTTTGTTAAGTTGCATGACTTCTTTATATATTTTGGAAAATAACCCCTTATCAGATGTATCATTAGAAAACATGTGTCCCATACAGTGGGCTCCCTTTTCATTTTGTTGATGGTTTCTTTTGCTGTGCAGAAGTTTTTATTTTGATGTAATCCCATTTGTTTATTTTTTCCTTTGCTTCCCTTGTCCTAGATGTATCAGCAAACATATTGCTACAAGAGATGTCTGAAATTTTGCTGCCTATGGTTTCTTTTAGGATTTTTTTTATGGTTTTACAACTTACATTTAATTCTTTTATCTATTTTGAGTTTAGTCTTATGTATGGACTAAGTTGGTGGTCTAGTTTCATTTTTCTGAATGTCCTTGTCCAATTTTCCCAATACCATTTATTGAAGAGACTGGCTTCAATTGTATGCTCTTGCTACCAAAGTCAAATATTAATTGAGCATAAATGTTTGGGTTGATTTCTGGGTTCTCTGTTCTGTTCCATTGACCTATATGCCTGTTTTTGTGCCAGTACCAGGCTGTTTTAATTACAGTGGCTTTGTAGTATTACTTGATATCCAGTATTGTGATCCCTCCAACTTTGTTCTTTCTCAACATTGCTATAGCTATTTGGGGTATTTTTTGGTTCCATATAAATTTTTGGAGTGTTTTTTCTAGAGCTGTGAAATATGCCATTGGTATATTATAGGGATTGCATTGAATCTATAGATTGCTCGGGACTATGGACTTTTTAATGATATTAATTCTTCCAATGAGTTCTCAACTTCTTTGGATAAATACCAAAGAGTGTTATTACTGGATCACATGTATGGTAAGAGTATGTTTGTTTTTTTGTTTTTAGAAAACCACCAAATGATCTTTCAAAGTGGCTATAACATTTTGCAATCCCACCAGCAATGAATGAGAATCTGACAAATAATTTGTAACTGAAATATGAGAGTAATTCTCAAAATGTAACAATTTTTAAAAATCCATCAACTTTCATATGCAAAGAGCTTGGACGTCTTATTCCCATTGTTTCAACAAAAAAGAGCTAAACAAACTTAATTACTTCTCTTCTCCTTGATTGGTACTTCCTGGGATCGCTCCACTAATAAACCATTTACACACTAATTCATGGGACTGCTTCTGGGGGAACCGAAACTAGAACAGAGATAAAAGAACATTTCAATGAAATTCAGGAAGATGTAGGGGACACTTTTTCATATGAAATGAGTATTTCCAATAGATGGTATCTGTAAGGAGGACTGCAGAGAAATAATGAGAAGTATTTTTAGGACATTCAGAATGATACAAACTTTGATCAAAAATTTCAGTCACATAGATGGTGCTTATTCACTTATTAAAGCATAATTATTCAAATAAAAATAGTTTCTTAAATGTATTAATATAATTTTGTCTCATCTATTAAACATCGCTGAAATGGTCATAATATAATTTTATGAGAATAAATTATATTTAGATTTAATTAAAATATTTTTTTGAATTTCACAAACTGCAATGGAAAGTGAATTGTGTTATTATTAACACTTCAATCATTTTATAAATCCTAATTTTATTTAATTTTATAAATCCTAATTTAGAATAGTACCTTTAAGTTAAAATATGCATACTTCTGATATTTAATTGAATAACTAAATGTTATATCCATTTTGTACTATGCAGGTATTACATTTGATTTATATCCATAATCATATTCTAATAAGTTAATAAGTTATTTTTACCTCTTAGAGTTTTAGTTCAAATATGAGACTCAAGTTACATTACCTGCTAATCATTATAGTTGAAATTATGGTTGCAAATTTTGTCTTTTGAAGTCACTCAATCAATTTTTTTTTAATTTAGCATATAGTATTTACATGTAGTAGTTGGTTCAGCTCAACAGACTTCAAAGGATGTTTTTATTTCAAAATGGTGGAAGAGTGATGGTTTAAAAGCTGCAGTGGAGAAAAATCAAATGAACACATCTACAACTCTTGCCTTGTCATAACTACTTTCATACTACTTTATTGTTTGTGAGGAATGGGCAAGTATGAAGGATCTAACAAGAGGGATGGGGTAGACGGTTGTGACATCCTTGAGTGAGAATATTCTTTTCAGAACAAAGAGAAGGATCAGACATTTTTTGATAAGGCTGAGAATGTCCCGAAGTGAGTAAATAATTAGAGGACACAACTGAACATTTTGAAAGGGAGTCAGGTGAGAGGAAATCACAAACAGTAGGGAATGAGCATACAAGGGAGAACATATTTGAAACTTTAGTAGATAATTGAGTTCATTGAGAGGCAGAAAATCAATATTCTTGAACATTGAGTATGATGGCCATATTTTCCAAAATTTTTAATAGAACACAAAATCTGATAAATGTGAATTTATTTGTGTAGCACATGAGATAGGATATTTGAAATGTATATATTTTTGGAAAATCCAGATCACCAGAGCTATGGAGAATATGTGATTTTACCCACAAGTACCTGACACATGGGAGAAATAAAAGAACCAAAACACTTGAAGTTAGTAGTGTACAATGCAAGATAGTGTCTATCTCTCTGGAATAAACTTTGCCTGTATCAAAGTTCAAACTGACCTAAACTTCAGCGTGTGTAGGATTTGAATGAGGAAGAAAAGGAAGAAGAAACAATATATTTTAAGCCACCAGATTAGTCTAGCAGAGTAGTAAATTCAGGGTGTGGGAAACAGGACTCAATAAATGTTTATAGAATGTGTGTTGGGACAGAAGGTAGAATGAGGAACATGGGTAGAAAATATTACCCAACTAAGAAGTTTCCTGATGATTGACACTATAATTGCAGCTACCTTGCAACTATCTAGACTTTTATGGCCTTTTTTTAGTATAGGTATCATAATGCAACCAGCCCTACGATCTATCTTGGGATGATTTATATTATCACTAGCGGCCCGGTGCATGAAATTAGTGCACTCGGGGAGAGGGAGTCCCTCAGCCCAGCCTGCACTCTCTCGCAGTCCAGGACCCCTCAGGGGATGTCCAACTGATGGCTTAGGTCCACTTCCCATGAGGAGTGGGCCTAAGCCGTCAGTTGGACATCCTTAGCGCTGCTGCAGAGGCAGGAGAGGCTCCCGCCACCTCTGTTGCACTCGCCAGCTGTGAGTCTGGCTTCTGGCTGAGCGGCGTTCCCCCTGTGGGAGCATACTGATCACCAGGGGGCAGCTCCTGAGTTAAGCATCTGCCCCCTAGGGTCAGTGCATGTCATAGAAACCGGTTGTTCTGCCATTGGGTCAATTTGCATATTAGCCTTTTATTATATAGGATCTTATTTTGGGACCATTTTTTAACAGAACTAGAAAGAAAATCATGAAATGAAATTAGAAAAAATCTATTATTAATGGCCTAGTCTTCCTTTTTTTCACCCATTGTGGCTATCCTACATTTCATAGTCTCTATCCCAGTACTCTCATGTTGCCTGACCCATTTTTCATGTCAGAGAGGAAACAAATCTTATGAAAGCATCCACAGTTAGGAATAATATGGAACCCCTCTCATTTTAAAAAGTTTTTAACCAGGTGACAGGCTGTGGTTTTTTTCTGCACCACTAGATGGAGACTATTGTGGGAGAATTGTTTGAATCATAATATGTGGATAATTAATTATTGACTGTATCTGCCTTTGAGGCTAGCCCAGCTCATGCAAATATAGAATTGTGACTCATTCTATTATGTAAATAACAAGGTTTTTCTCTGTTCTTTGCCTCCTGTGCTAATCATAGAATATAAAACTCATCTATGGCTAAACTTACATATCTATATACATAAAAGCGTAGTATGCAAATTGTCCCCGTGGTAGTTTGACCATGAGACCGATTGCTTGCTATGACGTGTGCTGACCACCAGGGGGTGGTGCGGAACAAAAGAAGGCCCCAGCAGGCATCTGGCAGCTGGGGAAGAAAGGCCCTGGCCAGCAGCCAGAAGGAAGGCCCCAGCCATTAGCTGGAAGGACCCGATTGGCCCTGATTGCCTGCCAGACCTAGGGACCCTACCCATGCACGAATTTTGTGCACTGGGCCTCTAATTTCAATATAAAATCTTCTCATTTTTACTAATTTCTCTACTTGAACCAAAGGGCAAGTACTCAGTGTCCCCAGGATTAGCAGATGTGCTTCTAAATAAATAGCATATCTGTGTCTCTGATTTTATGCATGTTGATATTGACAAAAGAATTTGTGCTTGTGTTGGTATATCCTGACTCTGCGATGCTTAACTAGATTCCTATTTACATATGCTTTAACAGTTCCATTGATGCCTTTTAAAACTCAGAAGTCAATAAAATCAAATAATAAAATACTACGTGAAATTGTGTAAAATATATGGAAAAGAACAGAACAAAAGCAAAGCCAAGTGGACCTGGTGGAAGATGATAACTGTTTTGAAATCAATTTTTGCTACAATACAGACCAACCCATTTTTTATTTAGAAATGATGTGGAATGTATTTAGTAAAAAAGGAGGAATAACCCTGAGCCAGAATGATAGGAAGATTTTGTGGATTTGATCTGTACTGCAAATCTATTTGACTCTTAAAAGTAAAAACAAACAAACAAACAAACAGAAATTCCACACTAGCTGGTTTGGCTCAGTGAATAGAGCGTCAGCCTGCAGACTGAAGGGTCCCAGGTTCGATTCCGGACAAGGGCACATGCCCCGGGTTGTAGGCTCCATCCCCAGTAAGGGGCATGCAGGAGGCAGCCGATCAATGATTCTCTCTCATCATTGATGTTTCTCTCTCTCTCTCCCTCTCCTGTCCTCTCTGAAATAAGTTAAAAAATATTTTAAAAAAACACCAGAAATTCTAAACTAAACTCTTTAGTTGACATTTTACATTGTTAAATTATTAAAGTCATAATTAAAAAGTAAAAATCTTTTTTAATAGGCTAAATGTGAAATTCTCCACCAATACTGTCAGTTCAACACTCAGGATATAAATATTATGATTAAATTAGATTCACATGAATTGAGAATAATTACACATGATCCCTAAACTGAGAAAAATTACACATCCTTCTTGGTACAATCTTTCATTACCTGGAATTACTTTTTTTCCTTTTCAAAAATTTGTATAGCTATGACTAATTCTCCAGAGGAAGTGCAAATTTCCTTTCAATACATACAAATGTTATTGGACAAATGCATGGATGGTCTTCCTTCATTGCTAGTGGGAGTGGGGTACTTGGGGTATCACTGGAATAAGAATTTCCAGAGGTCCCCACAAGAGGATGAGATGTGGTAGAAAGCTTTATTTGCATGAAACTGTACCCTTGGGTTTCTAAAGTCTCGTTTCCCTTAATCTAGTCCTGGAAAAGGTGTTGCTGGGGATTCAGCAGAGATAGAAGCAAAGCCAGTGTCCAAAGTTTCCGCTTGATGGTGAAGCTGGGTCTGGTGTAGCATCAGCTAGTTACAGTTGACCATCCATTGTTTGGGGTCTACATGGCTGTGAACGATGTGGGCAAATGCAAGGTAGCCAAGAGAACACGCCCCCTGCAATAAGAATCCCAAGAGTCCTGTGTGAACCAAGAAGCAAGAGAGCAAATTCCTTTGTTTAGGAGCTTAAGTATCTCAAATCTTCTGGCTCTTGTAGTGGCCACACCTATTCTGACCAATGTGACTGATAGACAAGTAGCTTTCCTCTGTCACCCAGACCTTACTGGGCATGTGTCTATTTTCTCCCCTGTCTAGTCTCATCCCCCAGAAATCTGCGGGAAATAAATTCACAGCTACCCGGGGAGTGATAAACTGAAGCTTCCTGGCAAAGCTGCACAAATGGCATGCCTATAAAATTTGGGCATCCCTTTGTTCCTTTCCAGTTATTAATAACTGAGTTAATTGCAATTATATTATTAATACTTTTGGTAATCTATTAATTTTATTTCTTCCTTGGAGCTTTCTTTCCTATGGACCTTCATCATTCTATGTCCATTCAGATTAGTTATTATCTAAGTATTGGTCTCTCTTAATGATCCCATTTATTTTTTTCTTGCTTTACTCACTTATTTGGTGCAACACATTTATTGCTTATTTAAAAAGGAATGGAATGGAAGATAGTTACTTGAGAACTTGTACATCTGAAAATGCTGCATTTACAATTAGTTGATAAAGAAGTGTAAGTTGGAAAAATTTTTTCTTCAAAATATTTAAGACCTTGCTTCCAGAAAATGTTGCTTTGAAGAAGTCTATTTTCATCTAATTGAACTGTCCTCTCCTAAATTTTCTCTATTTTTGAAAGCAAACTTTTATATGATGCAAACAAAAATTTGCATAGAATGCCAAGTGAAAATTGACTATGATCTCATGCAACATTAGTATTTTTGCTATCTGGTATTCTCAATGGTAGGGGGTGGGTAGAAGAATGCAATGGTTGTGGAATGTGGGGTATATCATAAAAATTCAAAAACCAAATTATTTTTTATTTTATTTTTATATCTGTCCTTTATACTTCAAAGCAAAAGAAAGACAGGTGATGACATTAGTGTTAAAAGTTTTTCTTTTCATCAAATATACCAGGTAACTACATGTTATCATTAAAGATGCATTTTGCACCCAGATCATGCAGATGAGTTCCCTGGAAAACCATTGTTCAAAATCAGATGTTTATTACAGCATTATTTAATTACTTTTATGATCTTGGATGGGTTACCACTTAGGCTACTACTTGTCTGTTTTACAAAGACCAAATAATTGTAACCAGAAACTATAATAAAAGGTTATTAGGTTTAATATATTATTTATCCCTGTATAAGAAAAATTATCAAGAATGATAGATAACACAGGTCCAAAATGGCATCACTTGTGCTAAAGCCCATGATACCAACACAATATTTAATACCTGACTTAATTGCTGTTTCAATCTCTTCTAGAAATGTTATCTTGATTAACCTGTATGGAATTTTCTGGTCAAGCATGAATAAAGTAATCTGTCATGGGCTTTCCATCCCTCAAAGAAAGAAGAGTTAGACTGCATGATTCAAACCCCTGTCATTCCCTTCCCCTGTTCTCCTCTAAAAAGAATCTGTTCTTTTCTTTTGTTAATAGCTCCTTTGCCCCACTCTTCTTCCTATAACAACCTTCCATTTTATACAATCCTCAGAGCCCCTTCTAGTTGCTAGATGGGATATTGCCCTATTCATGAGTCACTTAATATAGCCAATTAGACGTTTACATTTACTCCATTGACTTGTTTTTTAACAATAAATGCCAAGTAACAGAGATAAAAGTTTACTAATGATTATTTTTAATTTCAAACTTTCCTCTCTTTTTCTTTTTCCTAGCCTGCCCTTTATCAGTCTTTCTCTTTCTCTGGGGTCTAAGTACAACCATAGAAGAACCGGATACTACCAAGATTAATCTTTCCACTTTAGGATTTCTCCATCAGACTGCCTTCTGACTTCATTTGCACTATTGGCTCTTTTGCTCCTCCAGCCTGGTGGCCCACACTGCAGATTTTATATTCACTGGCTGCCATAATACCATGAGCCAATTCCTTATAATAAATTTCTTTCTATGTATACACATATCCTATTGATTCTGTTTCCCTGGAGAACCCTAACTAATAGTGCTGAAGAGACTATATATGTATGTTTGGGAATGGGGATTCCCAGGACTCATACACCCATCAAAAACTACAACAATCAGAATTTACATTTAATTTTTTTCTATGCTGCCTAACTATTTCTTCCTCTCTGTGAGTTTTTAACCACATCATATGTCCTTAAAAATTATTTTAAGGGCAATATCTTCAAATCTATTGAGGCCTTGAGGCCTAGCTGCAAATGTCAGACCAGTTTTCATATGTCGAGGGAGAAAGAAGAAAACAACCCTCGACATATAAAAACTAATCTGACATGTGCAGCTAGGCCTCAAGGTTTTTTAAAAGCTGGCCTGGCACTCACAACTAGTACATATTCTTCTGTTGGACATAATGATCTCATAGAGGACCAGGTAACTCAGATAACGTGATAAAGTGAGACAACATTATTATTGGTGGAAGTGCAGTTCTTGGGGTGCTGTGAGGAGATGAATATCCTGAGGAGGCCCCCACAGGAAGATGGGTTTTTGTGGAAAGCTTTATTGATGATGTAAAATTAAGGGGGTTTCCCTCCAAGATCCCATCTTTGTCCATCTTGACATGGAAAAAGTCCTACCATGTCTTCATCAGGGCCAGAATTAAGACCACTGCCCAGAATTCCTGTTCCATGTTAAAGTGCAGTCCAGTCTGGCATCTGGCTACCTTAGCTTGTGCTCCCAGCTGCAGCCCATTGTGTGTGGGGTCTGCAGGGCCATGGTACATGCAGCTGCTTAAGGCCACATGGCTATGGAGAGAGAACAGACGAGTACACAGGCGAGGGCAGGTCATGGAGCAAGAGAGAGCAAAAATGCACAAGAGCAAGAGAGAGGGAACTCTTTATCTGGGGATTTTAACCAGAAGCTTCTTCAAACTAACCAATTAGCCTTGCCAGTGTTGCTCAGTGGTGGAGTATCATCCCATGAACTAGGAGGTCACGGTTCAATTCCAGGTCAGGGCATATTCCCTGGTTGCAAGCTCGTTCCCCAGTAACAGGCATGCAGGAGGCAGCTGATCAATGATTCTCTCTCATCATTGGATATCTCTATCCCTCTCTCCCTCTCCCTTCTTCTCTCTGAAATCAATAAAAACATATTTTTAAAAAACTAACCAATTAACTTTCTAAGATTTTGCACACTTCTGACAGAGTCCACCCCCTAGTCAATCCATCATTCCCCAGGCTAGACTGATAGGCAAGCAGCTCCCCTGCACCACCCTGACTTCTACTGAGCATGTGCCCATCTCCTTCTCCCTACAACAATATAGTACCAGATGGGGAAAGGGAGGAGTGTTAGTCCCTTTGGAGGAACAATGCTGTGTGAAGCTATAGCTTTATGGTGAAGCTTCCAAGGTGGCCTGCTTACTAGTAAAAAGTCTGACTTCCTTTTGCTTTCTTTCCTTTATTAATATTAATAACTAGCTAATTATGCTGACAACAAAATGAGGCCACTTCATGAGTTTCTCTCAGCATAAACCAAAACAAGGTCACTAAGTAACCTACAAAATATTATATATGCCCTTTCTTGTATGTGTTACATCTTTATTAAACATAGTTTTATCCTTTCTCTAGTCTGTCCTCCCTTTAACGAAGGTTTATTACCATACACAATCATATGATTTCCCTCACTTTCTGACAGCATTCAATCGTGCACCAAAGGTTACCAGTTTGATTCCTAGTCAGGACACATGCCCAGGTTGTGGGTGCATACAAGAGGGAACTAATTGATATTTCTTCTTACATCAATCTCTCTCTCTCTCTCTCTCTCTCTCTCTCTCAAATCAATAAAAATACATATTTTTAAAAGTCAATCAAGTCAATTGCCTGACTAAATGGATTGATCAACTAGCCCCAACTACAACTTCATTTTAACAACCATTTGAAAATATACATACTGACATTTGTGATTTCACCATTTTTTTCTAAAGCATCCAAATTCATAAATGTAAGTTATCTTTATGCTTCATTGTCAGCATTAGTGTTTTGTATCCATTAGAGGAATGGAATTACTCAGTAGAGAGTGCATGTTTGTGCATATATGCTTTCAACACATGAAATATCCTTAACTATTTTTTGGTAGGGAAGGGAATAGAAAAGAAGTGTTGATCAAAGGACTTGTATGCATGCATATAAGCATAACCAATGGACACAGACACTAGGGGGCTGAGGGCATGTGCTGGGGGTTGGGGGTGGCTGGGGAGAGGTCAATGGGGAAAAAGAGACATATGTAATACTATATGTAATATTTTAAACAATAAAGAATTTTTTTAAAAAGAAAAAGGTTGTTCTTATTTTCAAAGTCAATTTTCCCTATTTTGCTTCATATTCCTCAATTTTATTTTAGGAGACTTATATTAAGTCAATGAACTCTTTATAGCTTCAGTACATTTCTTTATTTGAACAAATGAAAAATGTCTATTTAAATTAATACATCTTTAACTTCAATTATTTTGATTTCTAGTTTACTACTTTTCTGAATTAAAATATTTGAAATATTCACACTAATGGCCACATGATTATACCATGAAATGGCAGCAATAAATGTTCAATTAACTGATAGAAAATTTATAATCTAATAAAGGTATTGCAATTATGGAGGACAGAGAAAAAAGCCAGTGTCTTAGTTACCTGAAATATTTTTCCTTAGATAAAAGCCTAGGCTAGATATACATTTTCATTACCAGCCAGCTGTTTAGTAAAGATTCCTGAACATTCCTATTTCTTAATACTGATGGAAAAACATTGCATTGTAGGACAGGATTAAAAGGCTGTGCAAAAAGAATTATGAGAATATACTGAAAGAATAAGAGATTAAATAGTTATAAATGTAAAAAAATGGGCATTATTAGCAAAGGTTTAAGAAGAAGCTTTATTTAAGCTCATGCCAAAAGATGAATCTTACAAATATAAACTTCAACAAAAGGAACAAAGAACATAGAATCCATATGACATAGTTCTATTTTAAAAGTTGAACACCAGGCAAAATTAAATTATAGTAGTCAGTCTTAAGTTCAGGGCATACATTCCAAGACTCCCAATGGATGCCTGAAATCACTGATAGTACTGAACCCTGTATGTACTATGTTTTTTTCCTATTCATACATACCTACGATTAAGTTTAATTTGTAAATTAGGCATAGTAAGAGATTGGCTGCAATAATAATAAATTAGAACAATATACTGCAATGAAAGTTGTGTCAATGTGGTTGCTCTCTTTCAGAAAAGTAGGACAAATTTCCTTTTCCTTCTTCACAATTTCATGAAGATTTGTTCTTACCATACATCTTAGCAACCTCAGCATATGCTTTTTTCCTTTCCTTTTTGACAACTTGCACCTTTTCACTTAAAGAAAGCAAGCTACCACTTTTCTTCGGCATATCTGAGTTTCCAGCATCACTATTGTTGTAGTTTGGGCCATTATTAAGTCAAATAAGTGTTACTTGAACACAAGCATTGTACCCCAACAGTTGATCTGATAACCCTGATGGCTACTAAGTGACTAATAAGCAGGGAGCATGTGAAGCTTAGAGATGCTCTAGACCAGTGGTCGGCAAACTCATTAGTCAACAGAGCCAAATATCAACAGTACAACGATTGAAAGAGAGCTGAAAACCGACTTCTGCGCATGGGCCACGAAGTTTCAATCGCACTGTGGTATTTTGTGGAAGAGCCACACTCAAGGGGCCAAAGAGCCGCATGTGGCTCGCAAGCTGCAGTTTGCCGACCACTGCTTTAGACAAAGGGATGGTTCACACCTGTGTGGAAAGGAACAGGACACACGAGGTTTCATCATGACACTCAAATCCGCAACAGATTTTATCATCCTACTCCAACCATGTACGATTTAAAATTTATGAATTGTTTACTTCTGGAATTTTCTATGTAATATTTTCTGACTGTGTTTGATCACAGGTAACTAAAACTGCAGAAAGTGAAATCACGGATAGGGGGTCTACTGTATATTGTTTAGGAATGCATGCACTGATGGTTATATGTAGAATGGCAAGTTAGGAAATTATTACCATAAATGTCAGGATAGCAATTCCTTTTACAGGGTTGGGAAGAAACTGTAATCAGGAAAGGATACAGTGTAATGTAAGGATTGCCTCTGAGATATTCACAAAGTTCTATTCCTTGATGTGGATAATTTAAATGTAAGCATATTATATAACTGTTTGTGGCCTATGTGTATTTGTTTTAAGCACATTTTTTTCTGTGTGAATTTACAGTAAGAAAACATTTACAAAGGTATTTTTTAATGTGTATATAATGGCATTAAATTATATACCTTCTTATCATTGCCTACTAGTATGCATTAGTTTATTTCTGGATTGGTCTATGCATTTATCTTTATAATGGTACTATATAGTAGCTTAGTGAGTTTTGAAATCTGGAAGTATTAGTCCTACAACTTATTTTTTTTTTTTTTACGATTGTTTTGTCTTTATTTTGGCGGGGGGGGGGTCACTTTCATTTCCATGTGTTTATTGAGGGTTTTTGTTCTTTGTTTATATAGTGACTCTTCTAAACCATATTCGTAAAATCTGTGTTGTTTATTCTGTGTGCCATTCGAGTCCTCTGTTACCTTATTGATCAGCTAGTATCTTCACAGTTTCCTTAAACTATTACAGCAAATAAAAATGGGAAAAAATGGGAAGAAAATTAAAGGGAAAAAGAAAAACAAAAGAACAAAAGGTATTTTCCTAGGTATTGGAGATTAGCTCTGTTTAGGTATACTCCTTCAGCGCTTAGCCAGACCAGTTATCACTCTGCCTTGACCTTCACTTTCTGTTTGTCCACTCCTAGAGGTCATACAGAGACAAAAGCTCAGGGTTTTTTCAGGCCTTTTGTGCTTGCATTCAGCCCTGAACATGCTATTGGCATTTTATATTCCCTGATACATGTGGGGAGCTTTTAACAACGTTTTTTTTCCTTTCCTTGCATCTCCTTTCTCAACCTCTTGGGAATTTTAGTCTGTCTATTGCTTATCCTGGCAATTATTCCCTTGCCCCAAGCTACTGTGGCCAATAATTTTGCTTTAAATGCTTTTGCAAAGGGTTAAACACTATCTATCTGAAGACACCACCTGGGAAGCCACTATAGTCCTGGGAATTCTCTTTTATTCCTAAAAAAAAATAAAGAAAAGAAAAAGAAAGAAGAAAGTCTTTGTTCTGGTTTTTCAGAGAGCCACGAGACATAGCAACACAACCACAATTCTTTGAGACTATAATCCACATTGCCTCTCTGCGCTAACAACCTGTCATACATGTTCCCACCTTTATGTCCATAGTCCATCTGGGGAATGAGAGATGGAAGGTAATCTTCTTAAAATGCCACAGCATACTCTTATCAGAGTGCAACAGCTTCTTTCTTCACTAAGGTTGCCCTTGTTTGCTTTAGACTAGATTTCAGATTGTGCAAAATTTGATTCTGACCATTTTTACCATAATTTAAATTGTTTTTTAGAGTGACAGAGATCTAGAGTTCCCCTCATTCATTTTTATTTACTTACTAGAGGCCCAGTGCATGAAAATTCATGCAATGGAGGGGGTTCCCTCAACCCAGCCTGTCCCTCTCACAGTCCAGGAGCCCTCAGGGGCAGGAGGCAACCCGGCTATCAGGGGAAGGCAATGCCCCCATCACACCTCTGCTGCTGCCACTGCTGGCAATGCAAGCCTCGGCCGGCCCTGGTTACCTGAGCCTTGGGCGGCCCTGGGAGGCTGGGGGGCTAAGGGGACTGGGGGACTCATAAGGCAGGCACGTGGAGTGGCCAGGCCCGCCTGGGGGTGAGCCTGGCCATGCCGACCGCCTGCCGCCCCAGCAGGGCTGAGGGGACTGGTCACCGCCATCTTGTGGCTATGGGTGTGCCATATTTGTGAGGGATGGAAAGTCAATTAGCATATTCCCTCTTTACTAGATAGGATTATCCATCGGTTATGGACTAAATTGTATATTCTACCCACAAAATATCAAATGTTGAAATCATAACCCCCAGTAGCTCAGAATATGACTGTATTCGGAGAGGACTTTACAAAGGTAATTAAGTAAAAATAAAGTGAGAACTAATCCTATATGACTGGTGTCTTTATAAGAAAATGAAATTTGGACATAGACACATACAGAGTAAAGGCATGTGAAGATACAGAGAGAAGATGCCTATCTACAAGCCAAGGAGAGGGGCCTGGTATAGAACCTTCTCTCGCAGCTCTCAGAAGGAACCAATCTTGCTGACAATTTAAGATAGATTTCAGATTTTTGGTCTCCAGAACTGTGACAAAATACATTTCTATTTCTTTAAACCACACAGTCTGTGGTACTTTGATATGGCAACACTAGCTAACCAATAAAACATCTTTGATACTTTCTTCCACATGTTGTTTTCTAGATTCGTAAGGTGAAAGTTTAGATCATTCATTTTAAAACTTTAAACTTTTATATGAAGATTTAAAATGCCAAATTTCCTCTCATGATTTGCATTAACTACATGCTACAGATATTGATACGTTTTCATTGCTTTTTACCCTTGGGTTCTTTAGAATTATGTTTATTTCTTTGGAAATATTTACAGATCTTCCAGTTATCTCTGTCATTTGCTTCTAATTGAGGTCATAGAACTAACTTGTGTGATTTCAATTATTTTAAATGTATTGATACTTGTTTTATGGCCCAGAATATGGTGTATCTTAGAAAATGTTCCATGTGCACTTGAAAAGTATGTGATGTTGGGTGAAGTGATTATAGATGTCAGAAATGTTGGTTGATTGTGATGTTCAGGCCTTCTATAGTCTCGATTTTCTATCTACGTTGTTTTACAAATTATTGAGGGATACATGTTGAAATCTCTTCCTCTAATTATAAATTTTTCTACTTACCCTTCAAGTTCTACCAAATTTTGTTTAGTGTACTTTAGGCACAGTATTAGTTCTACAACTGTTAGGAAGATATTAAAAACACCTTAATTTGAAATATTTTTCTCCTAAATACAACATCTAGGTACACTTGGAGTCATTTTAATATTTTAATTTATTATTTTAGAGAACCAACCACTATTTATTTATTTGTTTGTTTGCTTATGTATTTTCCAGCTCTATTGAGATATAATTGACGTATACTATTAACATTGTATACATGTAATGATTTGATATATATCTTATCTAATAAAGAGGGGATATGCTAATTGACCCTCATGCCATCGCAAAGATGCCGGCGCCCACAGCCAATAAGGAGGGAATATGCTAATTGACTGACAAACCCTCAAAGATGGCGGCACCCGCAGCCACAAGATGGTGGCACCCAGTCCCCTCAGCCCTGCTGGGGCGGCAGGCATGCGTGGCAAGGCCAGGCCCCCCCTGCGCGCCTGCCTCCAGAGTCCCCCCAGGCCCCTCAGCCCGCCAGCCACCCAGGGCCGGCCAGAGGCACAGGCAAGCCTCAGATGGCAGATGCCCAGCCACCCAAGGCCACCTGAGGCTCAGGTAACCAGGGCCGGCCAAGGCTTGCGCTGCCAGCAGTGGCAGCAGCAGAGGTGTGATGGGGCATCGCCTTCCCCTGATTGCTGGGTTGCCTCCCACCCCTGAGGGCTCCTGAACTGTGAGAGGGGGCATGCCGCACTGAGGGATTCCCCCCTGAATTGCATGAAGTTTCATGCACCAGGCCTCTAATATATATATACTAGAGGCCCAGTGCACAAAATTCGTGCACGGAGGGGGGTTGTCCCTCAGCCCAGCCTGTACCCTCTCCAATATGGGACCCCTCAAGGGATGTCTGACTGCCCGTGGGATCGGGCCTAAACGGGCAGTCAGACATCCCGCTCACAATCCAGGACTGCTGGCTCCCAACTGCTTGCCTGCCTGCCTTCCTGATTGTCCCTAACCACTTCTGCCTGCCAGCCTGATCACCCCCTAACCACTCTGCTGCCAGCCTGTTTGCCCCCAACTTCCCTCCTCTGCCGGCCTGGTCACCCCTAACTGCCCTCTCCTGCAGGGTTGATCACCTCCAACTGCCCTCCCTTGCAAGCCTGGTCCCTCTCAACTGCCCTCCCTTGCAGGCTGGGTGCCTCCCAACTGCCCTCTCCTGCTGGCCATCTTGTGGTGGCCATCTTGTGTCCACATGGGGGCAGGATCTTTGACCACATGGGGGCAGACATATTGTGTGTTGGAGTGATGGTCAATCTTCATATTACTCTTTTATTAGATAGGATAGAGGCCTGGTACAGGGGTGGGGGCCAGCTGGTTTGCCCTGAAGGGTGTCCCGGACCAGGGTGGGGGTTCCCTTGGGGCGTGGGGTGGCCAGAGCGAGGGGCCTGTGGTGGTTTGCAGGCTGGCCACGCCCCCTGGCAACCCTATCGGAGGCCCTGGTATCTGGAATTTATTTTCCTTCTACAATTGAAACTTTGAAGCCTGGAGCGGAGCCAAGCCTGGGGCTCCCTCCTGAGGCTGGCAGCCATTTGTGTTGGGGTTATAATTGAAACTTTGTTGCCTTAAGCGGGTGGGCCCAGCCAGGGTGTGCGGAAACCTTTGCTTCCCCTGTTGCCGGCAGCAACCCTGGCCTGCTCTCTCAAGCTCCATTCTGCCGCCATTTGTTTGAATTTGTTTACCTTCTATAATTGAAACTTTGTAGCTTGAGTGGAGGCTTAGGCCTGGCAAGGGCAGGCGGAAAGCTTGGCTTCCTCTGTTACCTAGGAAACCTTGCTCTCTGTGGCTGTAGCCATCTTGGTTTGGGTTAATTTGCATGATCGCTCTGATTAGATGATGGGCGTGGCTTGTGGGTGTGTCGGAGGTATGGTCAATTTGCATATTTGTCTATTATTAGGTAGGATATATATATATATATATATATATATATACACACACACACACACACACACACACACACACGTATGTGTATATATATATATATATATATATATATATATATATATATATATATATGTTGCACAATAATCACCACAAGATTAATAGTTCTATCACCTCACATAATGACATTTTTTGTTATTTATTGTCTTTTTTATAATAGTCATTTTAACTATCTTTGTCTAGTTTTGGTATCAGGGTCATACTAGCATTATTTTTAAGAAGAGATTATCTATACTTGGAATTAATTCTGTAAACATTTTGTCAAATTCTCAGTGAAACCCTTAAGGTCTAAATATTATTTGGGGTGTGAGTTTGTAATTACAAATTTAATTTCATTAATAGTTATGGAGCAGTTTGAATTATATTTTTATATTGGATGAGTTGTAAACTGAGTTTAAATAACTTTGTACATTTCATTTAAGTTTTCAAATTTGTGTATATAAAGTTGTCCATATGTTTTACTATGATCCTTTTGATGTCTATATGATCTGTAGTAATATCCCATTTTATTCCTGATATTAGTAATTTGTGTCTTCTATCTGTTTTTTCTGTTTTAGTAGAAGTTTGATAATTTTATATTTTAAAAGAATAGTTTTCTGTCTCATGTATTTTTTTCTCTGTATTCAATTTTATTTAGTTCTGCTCTGATCAGTATGGTTCCCTTTAGGTATATTTTGCTCTTCTCCTATGCCCTTGAGGTAGGAGCTTAGATGTTTTTATTTGAAACTTTTCATCTTATCTGTTGTAAGCATTATAGCTATAAATTTTCCTATCAGTACTGCTTTAGCTGAATCCCACAAATTTTGTTATGTTGCAGTTCATCTCATTCAATTCAATGGGTTTCTTGATTTAACTTAAGACTTCCTCTTTATGAGTGCATAAAAAGCTGTGGCACATATACACAATGGAATACTATGCAGATGTAAAAAAAAGAAGGATCTTTTGTGACATCATTGATAGACCTAGAGATAATTATTCTAAGAGAAGTAAGGCAGTCAAAGGAAGACAAATATCACATGATCTCACTTATATATGTAATATAATGAACAAAATAAACTGACAAACAAAATAAGTCCAGAGGCATGGATGCATGGAACAGACTGACAGATCTCAGAGGGGAGGGGAGCAGGAAGAGATTAACCAAAAAACTTATATGCATATATTCATAGCCCATGGACACAGACAATAGTGTGATGATGGTCTGGGGTGAGGGACAGACTGTGTGGAGGGGGGAGGAGAGAATGGGGGATATCTGTAGTACTGTCAACAATTTTTTTAAAAACATCCTCTTTAATCCATGGATTATTTATAAATGTATTGTTTAGTTTATAAGTGTTTAGAAATTTTCTAATCTTTTTCTTACTAATTTCTAATTTGATTCTATTGTCATCAGAGAACCTTTTCTGTAATTTCAATTATGTTATGTTTGTTGAGTTTTATTATGGCTCAGAATATTTTGTGTCTGGATAAATGTTCCAGGAGTGTTTGAAAATAAGTATATTCTTGTGTCTAGGGGATGTTCTATAAATGCTCTATTAAATACTACTGGTTTATGGTGGTTTTCAGTTGTACTTTATTCTTGCTGATTTTCTGTCTAGTTGTTCCATCAATTTTTGAGATTGAAGTTTTGAAATCTTGAACCACAGTTGTAGACTTCTCTATCCTTTCAATTCTATTAGATTTTGCTTCATGTATTTTATACCTTGTTTTTGTTTTCTGGTGCATATGTATATATATAGAATTTCTATGTGTTCTCAGTGGATTGACACTTTTATCATTGTATAATGTATTTCCATCCCTAGTAATTTTATTTGCACTCAAGTCCATTTTATCTTGATATTATTATAAACAATCCTGCTTTATTATTGATATTATTATAAACATTTGTAAGTTATATCTTTTTCTTTCCTTTTAATTTCAGCCCACATTTGCTATTACATTTTAAACGAGTTTCTTATATACAGCTTAACATTTGATTCTTTATTTTTTTATCCACTTTTCTAATCTCTGTCTTTTAATATGGTATATTTAGTCTTTATATTTTATGTAACTATTGATATGTTAGAAGTTAAATCTGCCATTTTATTTTTTGTTGTTTTTTTCTCTTTGTTTTAATTTCCTTGATTTCCTGTGGCTTACATTAACATTTTTTTTGGAATTTTATTTTGACATAACTATTGTTTCTATTATATTTTCCTATAAATTTTTAGTAGTTTTCCTAGATATTGCATGTTATATGTATACCTTATCAGTCTGTGTGTGCCATCGTTTTTCTAGTTTGAGTGATGTGTAGAAACCTTATCTTTGTTTATGTCTCTTTTTTTGCAGCAAACACCTGTTTTGTTTTTTCTAAATACAGATATAGATGTTTGCATGTTTTGCAAATATTGCTTCAAAGAAACATTTCTATATCCAGCCCCTTCAATTCGAATAGCACATAAACATAGATAAGTATCCACAGTGCAATGTTGGGTCCACCTTGCATATACCCTATCACTTAAAGACACAACCATAACTGCTTGTCAAGGCAATTTTTTAAAAGGTAGATAGTTTTACTCAAAAGAAAACTTAGGTGGTGTACTTATTTCTAAACGGTAACAGTAATATTTGAAAATACATTTTCCAGTGTTCCAACTTTGGGTTTATTCAGCTTGACCCAAGAAAGAGGATAGAGCCCCTTAACATTGTTTTAAATTAGGGAAGCACACTGAGGTTACCAGAACTTGGAGTCATCCTTGCTTCCCTAAGGTCAAAGGTCACAATGAGTGAACTGGGATTTTTTTCTTTACAGAACTTCAACAATAATCCCAATTAACTAAAAAAAGTTAGGGTAGTCCAGTTAGCTTCTGATTCTATATTTGAAAAATATGTGAAATTGTCATAAAGTTACAGCTTCCCCAAATATAACACTCAAATTTATTTTAAGGGGAAAAAAGCAGTAATCTAATAGTAGAAGTTGTCATACTGCATAGTTGTGACTACAGAAAAACATCCTGTTTCTTCCCTTTTCAGACAAGCATCACACAATTCTTATAATGTGGCTGTCTGACAAATTATGCAAAAATTAGATGCCATGCACACTCCTATTTCTTCCTATGATAGAAATGCCAACGTTAGCAACGAGAAACAGCCCCTTGTAGAGGAATTGTGTCAGCTTTATTACAGCTGTCATAGATACATGTATTCCTTCTGTTGGATAAGCTACAGCAGGCCAACTTGCCCTAAATTCATTATATATCACATGATGAACAAATCGCTGAACAGCATTCCCTGAAACAGATCTTGGTACAGAGGTCTCATCTTTATGTCTCTTTACCTGCACTATATTACAATTGTATTAAATAGTTCCCCTACATACATTTAGAACTACATTAGACAGTATTATAATTTTTATTTCAACTACCTACCATAATTTGGAAAACTGAAGATCAGAAAGAAAACCTATTGCATTTATTAATTTTTTGCTTTCTTCATTTATTTTTCTTGGTACCCAAAGTTTTTCATTTTATTCTCTCCTTTCTGTTTAGACAGCTTCCTTTAGCCATTCTTTTAGAGTAAATCTACTGGTGACAAATTCTCTTATTTTCCATCATCTGAGAATAGTTTGATTTTTTCCTTTATTCCTGAAGGATATTTTCACTAGATATAAAATCCTATAAAATAAAAGGGTAATATGCAAATGGACCCTATAAGCAGAACAACCAGAACAACTGCTTGACCAGTCACTATGAGGCACACTGACCACCTCTTGGTCCCTTTCCCCAGCCAGCAGGCTCCGGTCACTTGATGGCCACCTGCGGTGGGGGAGGGGCTGGAGAACAGGTGGAAACAGCCAACCTCTTGGCCCCTTCCCGCAGCCATCAGGCACTGATCACCTGATGGTGAATGAGGAACTGGGGCTAGGTGACAGTGGGGGGTGGGGCGCAGGGCAAGCTGTGGGAAGCTAGGGAAGATGGTCCTGATCGAAGGCCAGGCCTAAGGACCATACCCACGCATGAATTTCATGTGCCAGGCCTCTAGCAATAAAATAAAATTCTAAATCAACAATGTTTTTCTTTCAACACATGGATAATGTTGTGCCACTTGGTATTGCCATTGATAGTTTAATATGAGAAACTGCCTGTCATTTGAATTTTTTCCCCTATAAAGCAAATGTCATTTCTTTCTTACTGTTTTCAAGAATATTTCTTTGTCTTCAGTTTTCAAAAATTTAAATATTATGTGTCTTGGCAGGGATTTCTTTAGGCTTATCCTGTTTGGGGTTAACTCAGCTTTTTGAAACTGGAGGTTTGCTAAAGTTGAAAAATTTTAGCTTTCATTTCTTCAAATATTTTTTCAGCTCACCCTCTTTCTCCTCTCTTTCTGTGACTCTTATTACATAAATACTAAATTTTTTTGCTGAATTTCCCATGAATAGGAGAAACTTTAATATCAATGAAATTATTTCTTGGCATAGTATTCAGGATTTCTGTGAGGTTTGTGGAGAAAGGAATAATTTCAAAATGGATCATATTGTTTTGATTGAGCTATGATGGACTGTATTTTATTAAATGTGAAACAATTACATATCTCCCTCCCCAAAGAAACATTTTTTTAAAAGATATAAAGGAATATATAGAAAAATAAAGAAAGCAATAAAACATACAGACACTATGCTGTCAATTTATGTAAGGTAAATCCTAAACAAATGCCTATTCACTAAATCATGTTACTGTGGATGAAGTATTAATAATGTCTAGTGAAACAAAGGGTAACCAAACAAACATGCATTTATGTTTTGAAGATGTGAATATTGAAGTACTCTAAGAATTTTTTATGTTTTAAATAAGTTGGTGAATATAAACTCTATGTAGCCAGGCTTTAACTATTAATTTACCTTAATTCATAAAATAAAATATATTAAAAATTATATATGTCCACAATTTATTATTACTGAAACATCCTAACATAGTCAGTGACATTGTTACCTAACAGATAATCAGCTCATTTTTTTTTTCTTGTAGTATTTATGATGTTAGACCAGGATATGGACAAAGACTAAAATAAATGAGTCAATTGGGAATCATTAGTTTTAAGTGTTTTCAAAAACTGACTAACTTCTTTCTTGATATTTGAAATTGCTTTTAGAAGACACATTTTTTTAAAAAATGGTGTGATAATGTCCTATTCCTTTCATTATGTCATTCTTAATTCCTGTGGTGATGGGTACCAAAGTTTACCACAAGAGAGAATTTTCATACCATTATTGTCAGTATCAGAGAAGTAAAGATTTATTTTGTGTCGGAAATCTAGTTACCTTAATGAAGCTTTTTGAAGCTGAGTGTGATTAGAGAGTAGAAACTAAGATAACATGTTAAGATTGGTATAAAGATATCCAAAGTTAAAAGCATATTTTTGGGATACATTTGGGTACCAAGGATATATCAAGCAAGGCATACTAAAATATCCTTTCTTTATTGTAAAATTTAATTTATGATATTTGCAAAAGGAATAATCTTTAATTACAATTTAGGGTGCATAATTTTCAGTGAGTATTTAATCATAAATATTTTCAACATAAAATCCAAGTATATTACAAAATGTTTAAATATTAATTTGAATGAAAAACCCAAACTATTTGAGCATGTTTATTTTATTTAGCTAATTAGTGGCTTTAGGCACATTTATAATATGGCTGAGAGTGCATAGAAATGTACACATAATGACAAACAAGTGTTGAAACATCACTTTCCTTTGCTAAGCTCAAATGCCAATATTTATTGCTTTTTCCTCATAATGATATCTTATAACAAGCTGCAGGAGCACAAATATGTATAGGAATAATCCTATACAATAAAGAGGTAATATGTAAATTAACCCTGACACCCTCACAAGATGGCAGCCTACGACCAGGCCAGCAGGGGGGTTAGTGAGGGATGATCAAACAACTGAACAAGCAGGCTGCGTGGGGCGACCAGGCCGGCAGGGAGGGGCAGTTGGAGGTGACCTGGCCAGCAGGGGGGCAGTTAGGGGCGATCATGCTGGCACACAGAGACAGTGAGGGGTGATTAGGCCGGTGGGGGGAGGGCAATTAGGGGCAACCAGTCAGGCAGGCAGGTGAGCTATTAGGAGCCAGTAGTCCAGGATTGCTGGCTCCTAATAGCTCACCTGCCTGCCTGACTGCCAGTCGGACATCCCCCAAGGGGTCCCAGATTGGAGAGGGTGCAGTCTGGGCTGAGGGGGACTGCCCCCCCCGTGCATGAATTTTGTGCACTGGGCCTCTAGTTGGAAATAATAACTTTAAAAAATATCTCCCAAAGCCTATGTATCCTGGCTTCTTTCCCCATTACTTTATAGATTACCCAAGAAAATAGCTTCTTGTCAGTTCTTCCTAATTCTTGTTCCTACAGTATAACACTGTTGATTCTATTGAGATTCTTTTCTGAGACACTATTCTTTTCTTTTCACATATTTCTATCCACTCTTCTTATGTCTCATTCTATGGTTGATCATTCTTTTAAAAATTTGTATTGCCCTGAGTTTTATTAGGCCATATTTTTCTTGATCTAGTGGCCTCTTTGAGTTGTGATTTCTATTCTAAGACTTCAACTGAACATATATAGTAAAAGTAATCAAATACATTTCTCTTCTGAAATAAAAATTTGAAAATCTAGTTGATTATAAGACCTTTCCATCCAGATGATTGTCAGAAATTTCATTTACTAACCAATTATTTATCCAATGTCTACTATGCCTTAAAGAATACACTTGGTGCTAGGGTAAAACAGCCAATAAATTGGATAAAATTCCTGATCTCCTGTCCTCATCACATTTACAGAATAGAAGCAGCTAGAAAAAAAAGTACCCAGACAAATTGGAGGAAAAATTATGTCTAAACTGAGTCTCAAGTACTAAGTAGTAATTAGCTGAAGAGTCAGGGAAGCACATTCCCATCAGAGGAATGATATATAAAAAGGACCAATGGCTGGCGAAGGCACATTTTAAAACCATATAGTTCAATAGGCTGTAATAGAGAATGGGAAGTGAGAAGTACCAAAATATAACACTTGAAAGATAGATTCAGATTATGAAGAGATTTATAAACCATTGTAAATCATTACTTAATATTTATATGGAGAGTCATTGAAGGATTTTACACTGGGTAGTAATACTATGTAATCTGAATGAAAAACTGAATAGAGTAAGAACAAAACTTCAAACTCAACATATTATAAAACCAAGGTCATTGTTTCTCTCTACCCAGTCTTTCCCTCACACATATGATATTGCCAAACCATACATCTATTCCTTATTTAGACATACTTTCTAAACTTTGTAAGTACATTATCTTCCAAAGAGTGTGTATCAAGCAAGAAATCTTTTGGTGAAGGTAAGGGAAGGAATATGTAAAAGATGGCCAAGTCCTTTGGATTCTCTCTCAAAATTCTATATTTATTTAATCCAGTTTCTCTCATAATCTATGATATCATTATCTCTCACCAGGATTATTGCAACTGCATCTGAACAGGACTGTCTGCCTCTAGCCTTCCATTATCCAGTGAATTCTACAAATTGGGGCTCAAATAATCTTTTTAAAATGCAAATCTGACAACATAACCCTTTTGCCTAAAGAGTATCATTGTTTTTCCTTTGCCAGCAAATCTAATTGATAAATAGTGGTGAGAAGGAAGAGAATGATTGTTTCTATAAAAATAAATATTAGATGCCTTAAAGGTAAATAGCTAAATTGTTGAATTATTTATAGTCAAGACAAATATAAAATACTGGCAAAAAAAAATCTAGCAGTAATCATGCTTCACAATGGGTTTAAATTTTCTATTTTTAAAAATTGTAATATGGGTATAAATGATAAGAAATCTATAATAATTAAAGCGTAATATACTAATTAGACAGAACAGCTGAACAACCTTCTGGACATCCTTTAGGATGAGGCTGCGACAGCAGGGGCCGAGGCAGAGGTGGTTAGGGGCGATCAGGCAGGCAGGCAGAGTGGTTAGGGCCGATCAGGCAGTCAGTCAGAGTGGTTAGGGGTGATCAGGCAAGCAGGTGAGTGGTTTGGGGTAATCAGGAAGACAGGCAGAGGGGTTAGGGTCGATCAGGCAGGCAGGTGAGTGGTTAGGGGTGATGAGGAGGCAGACAGGCAGACCAGCGGTTAGGAGCTAGTGGTCCCGGATTGCGAGAAAGTGCAGGCCGGGCTGAGGGACAACCCCCCCCCCCCCGCCCATGCACCAATTTTGTGCACCGGGCCTCTAGTATATTATAACAATCTAGTCATTGGATCCACAAGAAAGGTCCTGACCCTGTATCAAAATGCAGGTAAATAAATGTGCATTTAAGTGGTTTACATTTAAATGTTTAAAGTACACATTATTTTTTCAATGTTTTTGATTAAATGAAAATCTTTTATTTGTTCAGTGTCATTTGCAAGAATGCAACTTTCACATATTAAATCTACCCTCATCCATTTTTTTTTATTATTCCATTACAACAAAAGTAGCAATACTTCTTGGTGTCTGTGCAATCCTAAACACAAAATGAAAAGTATGAAACCTGCAAGTGAATGGCAGTTACTTCTTGTTTATCAGATGGCCTTCCAAAAATTATTGAGTATCACTTTTTATTATTATAAAAATAAAAATATTTACAATTTCTCAGAAAATATACAAAACCCAATTAATGCATCAGTAGGATAAAGTCTCTTAGAAAATAAAAGTAGTCTCTAGTAAACCAATGAGAAGGTTATTCTACCATGTTTAAGTGACTTTCACAAAGTTTTAGAGTGAATTAGGAACACATAAAGTAATAGATAGAAAAGGGAAGACTTTTATCTTTAAAGATAAAGGTCAAAATCTTACTGGTTTCTCCAGGTTTATCTTGAAAATATGATGTTATTCTATACCTCCTATACCTGCTTACATAACTGTTAAAAAAATTTTATCACACAACTGGTAGAAGTATAAATGACAACACCTTCGTGAGATGCAATTTGGCAGTTGATAACAAAGCTTTATCATTTTTCATATATTTTGACCCAATAAGCGTACTTCTTAAGATCTATCTTAGAAATATTTACTGTGCTCAGATATGTACACAAATATTTGGTCAGCATTCTGTGCTTTATACACACATAAAATTAAACATACAAAAAGAATGAAAATAAAGGCTTAAATAGAAAATAAAAAGCTTCTGCACTGCAAAAGAAACTATCATTAAAATAAAAAGAGAGCCCACTACATGGGAAAACATATTTTCCAATGATCATCTGATAAGGGGTAAATCTGCAAATATAGGGAACTCAAACAACAGAACAAAAGGAAGACAAACAATCCAATTTAAAAATGGGCAAAAGATACTTCTCCAAAGTGGACATACAAAAAGCCAAGAGACATATGAAAAAATGCGCAAGGTTACTAATCATTTGAGAGATGCAAATCAAAATGACAATGAAATATCACCTCACACCTGTCAGAATGGTTACCATCAACCAATCAACCAAAGACAAGTGTTGGTGAGGTTACGGAGAAAAGGGAACCCTAGTATACTACTGGTGGGAATGCAGACTGGTGGAGCCACTGTGGAAAACCAATATGGAGTTTCCTCAAAAAATTAAAAATGGAACTCCCATTTGACCCAGTCATCCCACTTCTAGGAATATTTCCTAAGAAATCTTAAACACTCATCAAAAAGAATAAATGCACCCCTTTGTTCATAACAGCACAATTTACAATAGCTAAGACTTGGAAACAGCCTAAGTACCCATCAGCAGATGAGTGGATAAAAAAAAAACAAAAAAACTATGGTACATTTACACAATGAGATACTACATGGCAATAAAAAAGAAAGAACTTTTACCATTTGCAACAGCATGGATGGACCTGGAGAATATTATGCTGAGGGAAATAAGCCAGTCAGAGAAAGATAAGTATCACATGATCTCACTCATATGTGGAATCTAATGAACCAAATAAACTGATGATCAAAAATAGTCCCAGAGACATAGAAGCATGAACAGACTGTAGAACCTCAGAGGGAAGGCAGGGGAGGGTGGGTGGGAAGAGATCAATCAATGAACTTGTATGCATATATGCATAACCTGTGGACACAGATAATGGAGTCATTTCATTGTTCTGGATTTTTATTATGTTGAAAATGTAATTATGCAGTAAAGAATGGGGCTTGGGCATGAGATTTTGTGTGTGATAACATTCTTTAAATAAATAAATTGTCCTGAATGCCAGATATCAAGACTTATTTTAGGTAGTATTCATCCAAGGTAAAAAGAATTCTGGGAAATATCTACCCCATGGTTTCTTGTTTGAACCTAACTAAGACCTTCAAACCAGAGAACTTGGTTTCTGTGGACTGACCTAATACATTCATATTGGGCTCTCTGGTTCTAGCTACAGATAAAACTTTGTCCATGTATTTATGGGTAACTGGAAATTGTCATAGACTGTCTGTGCCCTTGAATCCAACAGCTCCAAATGCAATATACATTTAATATTCTTAAGAAAATGCTGTTTGTTTCCTAAAGATATATTTTAAAGATGTTTTTTAAAATTGATTTTTAGAGAGAGAGGGAGAGTGAGAAAGAGAAACATCCTTGTAAGTGTGGGACATGGATTGGCTGCCTCCTGCATGCCCCCTACTGGGAATCAAGCCCACAACTGAACCTGGGCCTGTGCCTTGACTGGGAATCAAACCAGCAACCTTCAGGTGCAAGAAACAATACCCAAGCAACTGAGCCACATTGGTCAGGGCCCTAAAGATATTTTTTAAACATTTTATATAGAGAGGATCCTGATTATGAGTTAATTCTGTGTTTATAATTAGATACTACCTTAGAACAAGATCCCTTCAAGAGGGAAGGACCCAAGATATTTTTATGCTGAATAAAGCGTCCATTTCCTTCTGATTTTTTCTGCCTTTCTTTCACCTTGTATGTAAAGAATGGACTTCAAATATAGCTTCAGTATTTTGGAAAGATCTTCTGTTTGCTGATACTACTGAAGCAACCCCCAAAATTAGAACCCAAAATCCCACCTTTTCTTTACCTTTGCCCTTTTTTGGGATCAAGAGTGCATAGGGGATTTCATTTCATTGGTGGTCATTTATGGAAAAGATGTATCTCTGTGAATTTATGGAAACAATTTTAATAAGCTGGAGAATTGCTCTTGAAATCTCTACATATTATTTTCCTTGAGTTTCTTTTTTGTGCATGCAGAGCTTCATTATGTAAATTCAGGCAGATGCATAGAGCTGAATGGTTCTTTGGAGACTTGAAAGTGTAGCCCTTTGCTTATTCTGGAATATTCATTATAAGTCAGACATAATAGGTTAAGAAAATATCAGAAATGCTCTGTGTCCATACAATGACATAATGAATATTGATGTTCAGTTTTTGTCAATCTGATGGCTCTTTCGTATTTAATTCAAATGATAGGATAAGAAGGTAGTCCTGCTATAATATATGTAGAGTCATAAACTGAAAATTTGTGTATAATACTATCTTCGTCTTTACCTTGCCCAGGAATATAAATACAAGGCAATAGTTTCTTTGTTATTATACTAGATATTCCTATTTTCAAGAAGAGAAAATTGAGTCTTACAGTGTTTAAGTAATTTGTCCCAAACCTTACTTACTACTTAGTAAGTAGCAGAACCAGATCTTTCCTATATGAAAGTAAAGTGACCTCTCTATGTCTAATATTATGTTAGCATGTTCTCAATAATGAACTCAACAAAGAAACAATTTATCCCACCATGCTGATGGTCTGGGTCACACACAAAAAAAAAATTAAAAAAGAGTTTTCCCATAATTAGAGGATTCTTGGTTGCTAGACACCTACTTCACAAAACTGTGCAATGCAGGCAGCTATATCAGCAAGGAATGTATTCAGGCTACATGTCTTCCCCATGATGGTAATCAGTTCTATCAAAGAATAGAAGTACCATGCATTGGGGACAGCAAAGTCACAGCAGATATGACCATGTGAAAAGTGATTGCCTACCATTTAGTTTGACAATCGCGGAATGATTCCTACATTAAATTGGAAATGATAGCTTTTACTGTTGAGTGAAATTTGATCAAAATCAGTCAAATTTGTAGAAATTTACCAATTATTAAATAAAGACAAATATGAAATATTTGCTTTACAAAATGTTAATTTATCCAAACCACTGGAGTCTTTATGTGAAAATGTTTCTTTATGTGCAGTGTTGTATGGCAGCAAACATTCTAAATGGTAGTACTAACTGATACAATTGCACCACTTACCAGCCTGAAGGACTGGTTAGGAAAGGTTGTCGGGGCTGTGTTCTTGATAGTTCAATACCCTCCTACCCACTATAACTAGTACATAAGAATGCCATTTGAATCTCCTAGTGGAAACTCTTTTAAAGAAAAATACTATAGCCCTAGCCAGTTTGGTTCAGTGGGTAGAGCATCAGCCTGCAGACTGATGGGTCCCGGGTTCGATTCTGGTCAAGGGCACATGCCCAAGTTGCGGACTCGATTCATAGTCAGGGGCTTGCAGTAGGCAGCCGATCAGTGATTCCCTGTCATCATTGATGTTTCTGTCTCTCCCTCTCCCTTCCTCTCTGATATCAATAAAAATATATTTTTAAAAAGAAAAATACTATATCTATCTACCCTTCACATGTCCGAAAAAGCAATGGTAGAATTAGCATCTATTCATCTACAAATGTGGAATCTACTTTATATAAGATCTATTCATGTAAGATCCAAAAATTTACAACAGATTGACACTCCAGAAAGTTTAAGAGGATTATAGAACTTGTCTTGAAGCTTCTTAGTGCAAAAAAAAAAAAAAATCCTTATATAGTTAAGCAGGCCTATGCAACATAAAAACTGTAAGGTACCCAGAGGTCATATATAATGACAACAGTTTTTCCCAAGAAGATTAAAAGACCTAAAAGATAGTGAATGACTTAGAGCTCAACAAATTTGGAACTCAAAGGTTAGAATCATTAAATTGGATCACTAATGAATCTGTGAAATTATTTACTCATATTTGTCCAAAAAAGTGAGTTGAGGTAAATGATTTCAAAGGTCACTTCTAGCCTAATATTATTGTAACTCTAGATCTTTATACTTAAGGATCCCCTTAAAGTTTAAGTCAGACTTGATATCATCAAAGTGGTTCAAATAGTTTATCTACATATTTACCTTTTTAAAGTGCTCTTCATTCCTTCTTGCAGTTCATTCCATTTATCTGGGATCATTTCCCAGGCTGAAGAACTTCATTTAATAATTCTAGAAATATAGGTGTGTTGTCAGTGAATTCTTTCATCTTTTGCTTATTTGATAATGCCTTTATCTTCCTTTACTTTTGAAGGATACTTTTTCTAGATTTAGAATTTTATGTTAGAAGTGTTTCTGCATTTTTAAAGATGTCATTACATTGGCTTTTGGCTTTCATAGTTTCTGTTGAAATGTTAGTTCTCCATCTTTTTGTTCTTCTTTTAAAGGTAAAATGTTTTTTTCTTCATGATGCTTTGAAATGTTATAATCATCACTGTTTTTCAGCAGTTTGACAATAATAAAGCTGAGTTTTTTATTTGCACTTATCTAGTTTGAAGTTTGCTGTGTTATGAATCTGTGGGATGAAGCTTCTCATCATATTTGGAAAAATTTGGGCCATTATCTCTACAAATATTGCTTCATTATTATTCCTACTCTTTTCTCTATTTATAAGACAACTAGAGGCCCGGTGCATGAAACTCATGTATGGGGTGTGTGTGTGTGTGTCCCGCAGCCCAGCCTGCACCCTCTCCAATCTGGGACATCCCTCTCACAATGCAGGACTGCTGGCTCCCAACCGCTTGCCTGCCTGCCAGCATGATCACCCCCTAACCACTCCCCTGCCAGCCTGATTGATGCCTAACTGCTCCCCTGCTGGACTGGTCACCCCTAACTGCCTTCCCCTGCTAGCCTGGTTGCTCCCAACTGTCCTCCCCTGCTGGCCCAGTCACCCCTAACTGCCCTCCCTTGCCAACCTGGTCGCCCCTAACTGCCCTCCCCTGCCAGCCTGGTCACCCCTAACTTCCCTCCCCTGCTGGCCTGGTCTCCCCCAACTGCCCACCCCTGCCGACCTGGTCACTACTAACTGTCCTCCCCTGCAGGTCTAGCCACCCTCAACTGCCCTCCTCTGCCAGCCCAGTCACTCCTAACTGCCCTCCCCTGCATGCATGATCGCCCCCAACTGCCTTCCCTTGCAGGCCTGGTCCCTCCAAACTACCCTTCCCTGCTGGCCTGATTGCCCACAACTGCCCTCCCCAGCTGGCCATCTTGTGGCGGCCATCTTGTGTCCACATGGGGGCAGCCATCTTTGACCACATAGGGGTGGCTATCTTGTGTGTTGAAGTGATGATCAATTTGCATATTACAAAAAAATTTGCATATTACCTCTTTATTATATAGGATTACACAAATTTGGACATATGATTTTATTCTACTTGTCTAGTGCTCTTATTTTTCCCATTCTTTAATTTTTGCATGATTCTTTTCAGGTATTTTGTATTGACTTGTCTTCAAGTTTACTGCTCTATGTAGTATGCTGTTAAACTAATAAATTTTCTTAATTCTTTATTGTTGAAAGTATTACATATGTCCCCTTTTACTCCCATTGTCCTCTCCCAGACTGTCCCTGCTCCCCGGCCCCAGCCTTCACCCCTCCATTGTCTGTGTCCATTGATTATGCTTATATGCATACAAGATCTTTGGTTGATCTCTTATCTCCGCCCCCCCCTTCACCCACCCTCCCCTGCCTTCCCTCTGAGGTTTGACAGTCTGTTCAATGATTCTGTATCTCTTGATCTTAGACTTTTTCAATTCTAGTGTGTCCATTTTATTTTTATAGTTTCCAATTCTATGTGCAATTATCCATTTTTCTTCCCTTTTTCCACCTTTTTCTCTGTGTGCTTTAGTAATTCAGTGATAGTTATTTGAAGTACTTGTCCACTAAAACCAACATATGTATCATCCTTTTGTCTGCTGTAATTATCTTATTTTCTCTGTTTGCAGAAATAGCAACATATTTTGAAGGTTATTAAAGGAGACTTTTAAAATGCTGATGTGTACATTGAATATGATAAACATTTAAATTTTTCTGAATTTGACCTATAGATTCAGGCCAATTCTATTCAAAATTCCACTAATAGTTTTGTGAAACTCGATGAGATGATTCTAACATGTGCCTTTATGTATATGCAACCGTAAGAACAAAAGTTTAAGAATAGCTAAGACATATTTGAAAAAGTGGAATATGATGAAGAACATGCCCTGCAATATGATAATATATATTGAAAATAGGTGAAGTGGCACAGTGCAAAGAAATAAAACACTGAAACAGATTAGAGAGCCCAGAAACAAACAAATATAAAAGGATGTATAGTTACTATATTGTAGATATATGCAGATATATGGTAGAGATATTGGTATTGGAGACTTTCGTGTGAAGAAGAAACCATTCAATAAATGATGCTTTAATAACTGGTTTTCTGTATAGCAACATGAAATTGGATCCTTACTTATAATAGTCACAAAAATCAGTTCCTGACTAATGACTCAAATGTGAATGCTAATATTTAAAAGTATTTAGAAGAAAATATAGGGGAATATCTTTCTCAAATAAATATAGGTAAAATTTTTTAAACAAGAAATAACCTTCTAGTCATTAAAAACCGATAAATTTGATTACATTAAAAGTGAGAACATTAGTATATTTTACATAAAAAATAATCATTTTATTTACTAAATGACATCATAAGGAGAATGGAAAAAGACAAGCCACTACCTGAGAGAAGGTATATGCCACATATCTAACTGAAAATTATTATTGTAATGAATATATTTAAAATATGTAAAAAAACAATATGAAAAGGTAAAAATCACTATGGAAAATGGAAAAGATATTATGTAGTTTTATGGATAAAGAAACAGAATGACAGATAAACACGTAAAAATATGCTCAACCTTGTTAGTAAACAATGAAAAACAAATTACAACCACAGTGAAATGCCATTTTATGCCTACTGGACATGCAAAAATTAAAGAAAGTATGACAATATCCACTGTAGGTGATATTTAAGACAATTTAGTACTATTTTATAAAGCTAAAGATATATATACTTTAAAGTCTGACTGTCCATTCCCATTTAAATACTTTAGAGATATTCTTGTACATGTGTACCTAAAGATATGCACAATAACACTTCCATCACTCTTATTTATAAAAATAAAAAACAAAAAGCTGGACTAACATAGATGTCTATTGACAATATATCAGACAAACACATTATAACAAATTAATTATTTAATGCTGTACAGCAGAAAAAAGCCAATGAAGAACTGCAATACACAAAAAATAAAAATGGATCTTAGAAATATAATAATGAAAAAAGTAAAGCATAACGTATAATTATTTGTAAAGCTCAAATATATGCAAAACTAAATATTTTCAAAGTATAAATAAAAAGGGGGCAAAATAACATTAAATTAAAATTTGGGATCATGGTTACATCTTATGGACAAAGAAGGGATTAAAGATAAAGGAGTCATAGGTAAATGCAAAATGTTGGTAATATTCTAGTTCTTAAGAAGGTACATAGGCCTGGCTGGAGTTGCTCAGTAGTTGAGCATTGACCTATGAACCAGGAAGTCATGGTTTGATTCCTGGTCAGGGCACACGCCCGGTTGCTGGCTGGATCCCCAGTAGGGAGCATGCAGGAGGCAGCCCCTCAATGATTTTCTCTCTAATCATTGATGTTTCTATCTCTCTCTCCCTCTTTCTTCCTCTCTAAAGTCAATAAAAGCATATTTTTTAAAAAGAAGGTACATGGGTTTTTATTTTATTGTGCTTTGCAACTTACATATGTTTTATGTGTACAGTATATAAATATATAGGTATATATTTTATCTGAAGTATTACATAAAAATAATAATTTAAAAAGTTAGACCCTTAAAGAAAAAGCCTGAAAATATTCATGCATTAGAATGTGGGCTTATTTAAGGATAAGATCTTAGTGGAGCACAAGGCATAATATGAAGATGGGTAGATAGATGATGATAGATAGATGATAGATAGATAGATAGATAGATAGATAGATAGATAGATAGATAGATGATAGATAGATAGATATGAGGGGAAGAAGAAGAAAGAGGATACCAGTAGATGAGTAAAAGGCATTGAATAAAGAATTTTGAAAGCAAGAAAGCCAATTTGCCTCCAATTTTTATATCTAATCAGAGCATTAGCTAAATTCCAAATTATTAATGGCAAATGAGGTACCAATGAAGTAATGAATTGTTCAGGAATATAATAAGAAAGAGCCAAATTTAAGGAGATAAAAGAAGATGATAATGTATAGATGTCTTGAATTTTCAATCTGTTGAACACTTTTGAAAATGTGTTTCAATTCCAAATGACTTTAATTTGTGAGATGCCAAACCAGATTAGCCTGAAATGAGAAGTGTTAAACAGCAGAGTGTCTTCTAAACTAGAAATAAATCTGTTTTTAGAAACTCATCTATTAATCAGTTCTTAAAAATGAATCTTATTGAGTTTTCAAAGCTTCTCAAGGTTTTGAAATTCTATGTCTTCCAATCTATTTGGGGTTATTTTGGGACAGACATAATAACAGTCCACCCACATACAGATTGCTTTGTGCTGTCACACAGCTCTACTATAAGGCAAGAGAATAAGAATCTTTATTATTTAAACTGATATCCAGTGAGAAGCAAAATTAATCTCTTTCACACTACTCCCCAATGAGAGAGAGAGAGAGAGAGAGAGAGAGAGAAACATCGATGTGAGAGAGACACATGGATTGTCTGCCTTCTGCACCCACCCTAACTGGGGCTGAGGATCAAACCTGCAAGCCAGGTGCATGCCCTTGACTGAGAATCGAAGCTATGACCTTTTGGTTTGTGGGCACCCATGCTTTAACTGCAGCAAAACCAGCCAGGGATACTATAAGGATTTTCAAAATTGACAATAATTTTTGAAGAGGTAGCGGGAAATAAATGCTGGTTTAGCCTCCTATTATTCAAAATGCTCTGTTGATAGTGTCATGAATTAATCCAAAACAATATAGTGGGTCTATTTATATCTCTATATTATCCAAAGCCTTAAAAGAATATAAAGGGAAAACTGCTTAGTTAAATATTCAACATATGAAGAACGTCTATTGGTTAATTTTTGTTCTTTGAATAATCCACAATCCCTAGTTCTTCTAAAAGTATTTGTCATGATCGGGACTCATTTAATTGAAGGAGAGAAGAATTTGCCACCCAAAAATATGCTTCTTTGGCATAAAGATTATTTTAAGCTGATTATCTTTTTTAAAAGCAGGCATAGGAGAAGCTATAAAAACTGAGTAGAAGGTACCCTTTTGTAAGAGAAATTAACATTTACAATGGGAAATCTCCACTTATAAGAGTGTCTTCTTCACTGTCACAGGAAGAAGTGAATGACTCCAAATCTCTAGAAACTCTTATCAATGAAGAAGGCAATTTGCTTATATCTGCACAACATTATTACCCTTGTTTACTGTGCTTTATCTGTAACCTCCTATAACTTCCCAGTTTCCAACATCCGTCTTCTTTTGTCTTTAGCTAGAGATGTTTTTAAGGTGATGCTTAGGCCATTTCAGGGAGTTGCTCTTTTCTGGGGTCTCTTCTACGTATAAAGGAGATATACATGTGATTAAACTTCTGTTGCTTTTTCTCTTAGTAATCTTTTTTTTTTAATCACAGAGGGGATCTCAGCCAAGAATCTAGAAGATTAGAGGAAAAATTATTTTTCCTCCTTTACACAACAAGGATAGATTTATGGGATCTGATTCTTATCAAGTTGATAATGTGAGAAGGCAGTGTTTGCATTACTAGAAAGGGGACATGGGCCTAAGAGGGTATGAATAGGGCCAGCTGGTAGTACATGTTTTCTTGACTTCCTGTAGGAAAAATTTTACTATACAAATTCAGGTGAATTTTAGAAGACATTTATTAAAGCAGGACACAGTGAAACAAGAAAGGGCTAGTGAAATAAGCCTAGGCTGGTCTTCTTTTGTTGTGAGCAGAGGATACAGCACCAAATGTTAGATCCATGGGTTCAGACTGGATCTGGGATCAGCATCCTTGAGTTCTGGCTAAGAAAGAATTCAGAGCCAACACTCAAACTATAAGAGAACATTTATTTGGCAAATCGCAGAGGTAGAAGTAATTCCTAGAAGAAATGGGCTTAGGAAACAAGTCATAGAGATAAAGGAAGGGCCTTCAGAGCTTGGGAGTGAGGAAGGTAATGGTAGGTGATGGGGAGGAGGAAAGGAAAGGCCCAGGCATAGACCCAGGAGGGAGAACACGCTGGGTCCTTTATTCTAAGGGTTTTAAGGGTGGAGATTTTAGGGGAGGTCCCAGGGGAAGATCTCAATAGAATATTCAGTAGCTTTCCAGGTGTGTTCTTTCAGGGTCTAGGTCTCCACTGAATGATTTGTTGGCAGTAAGGCAGGAGGGTATTATCCAATGTAGCTGGTCCTGAGATCAGCTGGGGGCCACTTGTTGGGTTTTTCTGCTTTTCTGGGCCTGGAGCTGAAATACAACTGAGTCATAGATGTTATCTCTAGGGAGGAAAGATGTGGGGGGGGGGGCTCCAATCCTCATGACCATCAACATGCTAGGGGAAGAACGGTCACCCTGGGGGCGAGATCCACCCTACTAGGCACTAGATCCCACCTTTGCTATACACCTGGGGCTTTTCATCTGGGTGACCTTCTGTTCCTGGCCTACTGTCCTTAATCTGCTCATATCTACCTAACTGCCTACCACACTTTTGCTCACTAAGAAGCCAGAGAAAAGGGGCCCTTGGGGACAGGTTCAGGGAGGTTGACTGGGATGAACTGCCACTGCCATTGCTGCACTGGTTGCAAGCCTCATGGGGTCCCTTAGAGTTTATGAAATGCATGTGTGTGGGGAAAAGGCCTAGGCATGCTCCTGTGAGGTAGAGTGCACCCTAGACCTTTGTTTTGAGGGGTTTTAAAGGCTGGGCATTTAAGGAAAGTCTTAAGAGAAGATCTTAATAGAATAATCATCAGCTTTATGCTGATGTACCAAAATGAGGTGTATTCTCTTTTAAAACATATTTTTTATTGATTTCAGAGAGGAAGGGAAAAGGAGAGAGAGGTAAAAACATCAATGATGAGAGAGGCTCATTGATGGGCTGCCTCCTGCACAGCCCTACTGGGGATTGAGCCCGCAACATGGGCATGTGCCCTAACAGGGAATTGAACCATGACTTCCTGGTTCATAGGTTGACACTCAATCACTGAGCCACACCGGCTGGGCAAAGTGTATTCTTTGAACTTCATATGTCCTTGGGTGTAGTTGGCAAATGGCACTAATTGGATTTCTGCTGTCTCCCTAAGTAGGGTTATTTAAGTGCTTTACCCTCTGATTGAGGAGGAGAGGTACAAACTTTATTTTTAAGTGTCCTTAGTTCAAGGAAGTTAGGGTTTACTAGATGGCTATAAACTCCTTGGCATCTAGATTTTCTAGATGGCTGCAAACTACTGTTTAACTATCTGTCTCAGTTTCCCTATTCTGCTAGCCTATCTCATTGGCACCATACAAAAAAAAAAAAAAAAAAAAACTTATGCTTTCCTCTATCTTTTTGCAAGGTCTGTTCCCTTCTCTGGATCAGGTTTCTGTTGTAGAGAGTCTATCTCACCCCCATGAAGCTTTAAGGCAATCTATAAAATGCCATACTTGTAGAAAAAAGCTTTAAAATGCAAACAGATTATAAATAATTTATAGTTTGAGAAGTGACAAGAGAAAAAGATGCTATTCTGAAAACATAAAAATGAGTTAAATTCATCACATGCGGTATCAACATACAATATTTACAAGGGCCCTCTCCTTCCCTTTCACCATTGGAAAATTAATAAACCCAGTTCAACTCATTCTTCTCATTTTCATTTATTTGGGTGCTATCAATTTTATATTACAAAATAACAACCTTTAAATCTCTGTGTGCACTTGCTCTAAAGAAACTAAATTACCCACATGTATTGCAAAAATTACATCTGGAAAGATTAATTGGATAATTTGGCTCATCTCTCCATTTGCACTAAGAAGCTATTAATGCTATATAGAAAGGAAACCAACTGCAGTTACACATCCCTAGTATTCTCTGCTGTAGTTAGAGAAAAGCAGAAGTATGTTCTCTGTCTCTATCCAATTGTTACAGGAGAGGAGGATGGCTTGTCTCCTCTAGTTGCTGCTGGTGTTAGAGTTCTTGAGATATCCAGAGAAAATGAATTTTCTGAGACTCACCTGGGAGGATGCAATATAGTAGAAAGCTTTGTTTCTGTGAAATTATACCCCTGGTTTTCCAAAGTCCCATTTCCCTTAGTCCAGTCATAGAAAAAGTATAGCTGGGGATTCAGTAGAGCTGAAATAAGAGCCAGTGTCCAGAGTTCCCTTTCCATGTTGGAGCTGAGTCCAGTCCAGCAGCAGGGTAGCTTAGCTTGTGTTTCCCCGCTGCAGTCCATTAGTCCATTGCATGTGGGGTCTGCATGACCATTGTTCATACGGGCAAACACAAGGGAGCCAAGAGCCAATTGTCCCACAAACAAGAGTCCCAAGAGAGCAAAATTTTTGTTTAGGGGATAATGTATTCCCAAATGTCATGGGCTTGCAGTGGCCATGCCCATTCTGGCCAACCATCTCTGTCCCCAAGTTTGATTAACAGGCAACATCTCCCTTAATCCGCCCAACTTCACTGGGCATGTGTCTATCTTCCCTATGTGGTTCCCTGGGGAGTATGAAATTGCAGCTTCCTAGTGAAGCTCTCCAAATGACATGCCTATAATATCTGGCCTTCCCCCTTTGCTCCTTTCTTATCTACACTAATAAAAGAGAAAAATGGCCGAAGCCTGTTTGGCTCAGTGGATAGAGCGCCGGCCTGCGGACTGAAAGGTCCCAGGTTCGATTCCAGTCAAGGGCATGAATCTTGGTTGCGGGCACATCCCCAGTAGGGGTTGTGCAGGAGGCAGCTGATTGATGTTTCTCTCTCATCGATGTTTCTAACTCTCTATCTCTCTCTCTTTCTCTCTGTAAAAAATCAATAAAATATATTTTTTAAAAAAAGGAGAGAAATGCTAATTGACCGTACCTTCGCTATGCCCACAGCCAATTAGGAGTGATATGCAAATTAAGCCAACAAAGATGGAGGGTAAATTTGCATATGCAGGAGGGGCGGGCTGCACCTGATGCCGCCAGCTGGGACCAGGCAGGCTGGACGGGCAGTGCCTGACACAGCCCACAGGGTCCAGGCCGCCAATGGTAACTGAGCAGGCCTGGCGAGCAGCGCCTGACGCCACCCGCGGTGTCCAGTCCACCATGGGGAACCAGGCAGGCAGAGCCTGATGTCACCTGCTGGGTCGAGGCCGCGATAGGTAACTGGGGAAGGGGGTGGGGGGGCAGCGGCTGATGCCGCCCACGGTGTCCAGGCAGCCATTGGGACCCTGGGTAGGCTGGGGTGGCCAGGGTCTCTGGGATCACTGTCTGCCCCCAGGCCGCCTGTGGACACCGGTGGAGCAGGCTGGGGTTGAACATTTTAATGAAAATGGGATGCCTGTGCCCCGGCCCACCGCGCTAGTCCCTGGCGAGGAGAGGGAAGTGGGCAGTTAGCAGGCACCAGGGCTTGGAAGGGACTGGGAGCAACCTGCAGGCATGCTACCAGGAAGAGGTGCTGAACCATGATGACGCAGAGGGCTGGCTGATTGATGCACGCAAAGATGCAGATGAGGTGGCTCTTGCTGGCGATGAGCTTGAAAAGCCCACCAACAGCCTGATGAGCTAAATCGCCTTTCTGAAGAAGGTGCATGAAGAGGAGATCGCTGAGCTGCAGGCGCAGATCCAGTATGCTCAGATCTCTGTGGAGATGGACATGTTTTCCAAGTCCAACCTCTCTGCCATGCTCAAGGACATCCGCGCCCAGTACGAGAAGCTGGCTGCCAAGAACATGCAGAATGCAGAAGAATGGTACAAGAGCTGCTTCACCATGTTGACCGAGAGCACTGCCAAGAACACCTATGGTGTGCACGCCACCAAGGAGGAGGTGTCTGAAAGCCGCCGCCTGATCAAAGCCAAGACCCTGGAGATCAAAGCATGCCAGGGCATGAACTATGCTCTGGGAAAGCAGCTGCAAGAGCTGGAGGATAAGCAGAACTCTGACGTTAGTGCTATGCAGGACACAATCAACAAATTAGAAAATGAGTTGAGAACTACAAAGAGTGAAATGGCATGATATTTAAAAGAATACCAGGACCTCCTCAATGCGGCTTTGGACATTGACATTGCAGCTTACAGGAAACTCTTGGAAGGTGAGGAGACCCAGCTCAGTTTCACCAGCGTGGGAAGCATAGCCAGTGGCTACTCCCAGAGTTCCCAGATCTTTGGTCAATCTGCCTAAGGTGGTTTACAGACTAGCTCCTACTTGATGTCCTCTCGCTCCTTCCCTTCTTAATACACCAGCCACATCCAGGAGGAGCAGATCGAGGTGGAGGAGACCATTGAGGCTGCAAAAGCCGAAGAAGCTAAGGATGAACACCCCTCTGAAGGAGAAGCTGAAGAGGAGGAGAAGGAGAAGGAAGTGGCTGATGAAAAGTAAGGAGAGGAAGAGGAAGAAGGTGCCAAGGAAGAATTTGAGGATGCAAAGGAGGAAGAAGAAGGAGGTGAAGGTGAAGGAGAAGATGCCCAAGAAGCTGAGGATGAGAAGAAAGATGAAGGTTCTGGGGAGGAGCAAGCAACCAAGAAAAGATTGAGCCCCCCTTTCCTTAATTATTTCAGGAATAATCCTCCTGAAACCAGGTCAACCCTGTCACCAACCAAGCAGTTGAGTTCCAGATACTATAATTAAGAAGTCAATATATGTAACATTCTGAGGTGACTCAGGTTGGACATTAAATGTTGTGCTATGACTTTTCTCCTAATGCAGACTATATGTTTGCTGGCAGAGTGTTTCCTGGCTTGCTGCCAGCCTGTGCATGGTCCACGCTTATGAGTTCAGCATCTATGACAATGTGAATAATTCAGATGTTTGCAATAAAAACACATGAATACACGAATTCACTAATGTTAATGTTAAACTTCATGTTAATGTTAAACTTCAAATAGTCCTTTGAGTCTTTGGTGTTTAGAAATTAAAGACCTCAAATCATGTGCAATAAACAGTAAATAAAGTTACACTGAATGACAAAAAAAAAAATACATTAAGGGCCAGGAAACGTTCAAAGAACTGGGGAACCATTCCCAAATCAGGAAGGGAAGTCACAGGGTGTATATTATTGCTATGAATACAGTATTTCCTATTACTTACAACATATACAATGTAATGTATTAGATGCCTTCCTATCACATGAAGTATGTATTCTCATAGAGTAATACTAGTACATATGTTATAGTTATGGCAGTATGTCATATCCTATCTATATTAATAAAAGGGTAATATGCTAATTAGACCATGAGACCTTCCAGAAGTCCTTCCAGACAAAGCCATGGTGGCGGGGCCGAGGCAGAGGTGGTTAGGGGTGATCAGACCAGGAGGGGAAGGCAGTTGGGGGTGATCAGGCCAGGAGTGGGGGGCAGTTGGGGGTGAGCAGGCTGGCAGAGGGGACCAGTTGGGGGTGAGCAGGCCGGCAGAGGGGACCAGTTGGGGGTGAGCAGGCCAGCAAGAGGGTGCAGTTGGGGGCAATTAGGCCAGCAGGCAGAGTGGTTAGGGGTAATCAAGCAGGCAGGCAGGTGAGCGGTTAAGAGCCAGCAGTCCCGGATTGCGAGAGGATTGTCCAACTGCCAGTTTAGGCCCGATCCCACAGGGGTCTCAGATTGGAGAGGATGCAGGCCGGGCTGAGAGACACCTCCTCTCCACCGCCCCCCCCCCCGTGCATGAATTTCGTGCACCGGGCCACTAGTCTTATATAATAAAAGGCTAATATGCAAATGGACCAAAATGCAGGAATGACCAGTCGCTATGATGCGCACTGACCACCAGGGGGCAGACACTCAACACAGGAGCTGCAGCCTGGTGGTAGGTACACTCCTACAGGGGAAGTGCCACTCAGCAAGAAGCTGGGCTCATGGCAGGAGCCTCTCCCACCTCTGCGGCAGTGCTAAGAATGCCCCACTGACAGAACTTAGGCCCTGTGGGGAGTGGGCCTAAGCCGTCACTTGGACATCCCCCCAAGGGCTCCCTGACTGCAAGAGGGCTCAGGCCAGGCTGATAGCCCCCTTCCCCCAAGTGCACAAATTTTGTGCACCAGAGCTCTAGTTTTATACAAATGTAACCAGACAATATGTGGCCTTTTCTATTTGGCTTCATTTCGCATAATGTTTTCAAACTTCATCCATGCTATAGCACAAATAAATACATCATTTCTTTTTATGGTCAAATAATATTCCATTTATGGATGTATCATACATTGTATATACATTTATCAGTTAATGACACATTTTGGCTACTGTGTGCACATATGTTTACAATTATCTTGGTTATATACCTAAGAATGTAATTACTTTGTCATATGGTAATAATGTTCAAAATTTGAGAAACTGCCTTACTTTTATCCAAAGTATCTCCACATTTTTACATCACTACCAGCAATGTATGAGTATTCCATTTGTTCTACCTCCTACCCAACTTTTGTTATTATCTTCTATAAACAGATACACCTGGTAGGTATGAAATGTATCTCATACATTTTTTACATGTACATGTTTTCTCTTACTTATTATTTTCTATTATTTTTATCTTTATTGTTAAAAGTATTACATATGTCCCCCCATTGACCTTTTCTAGCACTCCCCTACTCCCTACCCCAGGCCTTTACCACACTATTGTCTGTGTCCATTGGCTATTCTCACCCACTCACCCACTCACTCACCCCCACCTTCCCTGTGAGATTAGACAGACTGTTCCATGATTATATGCCTCTGGATCTATTTTGTTCATCGGTTTATTTTGTTCATTAGATTCCACATATGAGTGAGATAATGTGATACTTATCTTTCTATAACTGGCTTATTTCACGTACCATAATACTCTCCATCCATGCTGTTGCAATTGGTAAGAGTTCTTTCTTTTTCACAGCTGTGTAATTAAACTCCATATTGTTTTCCACAGTAGCTGCACTAGTCTGCATTCCCACGAGCAGTATACTAGGATTCCCTTTTCTCCACATCCTTGCCAAGACTTGTCTTGGTTGATTTATTAAAGATAGCCATTCTGACAAGATGAGGTGATACCTCATTATCATTGAATTTTAATCTCTCTGATAATCAGTGACTCTGAGCATTTTTTTCATATGTCTCTTGGCCATCTGTATGTCCACTTTGGAGAAGTGTCTATTTAGGTCCTTTGTCCATTTTTTAATTGGATTATTTGTCTTCCTGTTGTTAGGTTGTATGCATTCTCTTTATATTTTTGAAATTAACTTCTTATTAGATGTATCATTGGCAAATATGTTCTCTCATGCAGTGGGGCCTCTCTTCATTTTGAAGATGGTTTATTTTGTTGGGCAGAAGCTTTTTATTTTGATGTAGTCCCATTTGTTTATTTCCTTCTTAGTTAACTTTGCCCTAGGAGGTGTATCTTTAAAGATATTGCTTTGAGAGCTGTCTGAGATTTTGCTGCATATGGTTTTTTCTAAGATTTTTATGGTTTCACAAATTACATTTAAGTTTTTTATCCATTTTGAGTTTATCCTTCTGTATGGTGTAAGTTGGTGGTCTAGTTTCTTTTTTTTTTTTTTTTTTCATGTACCTGTCCAATTTTCCCAACACCATTTATTGCAGACACTGTCTTTACTCCATTGTATACTCTTGCCTCCTTTGTCAAATGTTAATTGAGCATAATGGTTTGGGTCAATTTATGGGTTCTGTGTTCTGTTCCATTGATCTATAGGCCTGTTCTTGTGCCAGTACCAGGCTGTTTTGAGTACAGTGGCTTTGTAATATAACTTGATATTTGGTATTGTGATTCCTCCAACTTTGTTCTTCTTTCTCAAGATTATTATGGGGTCTCTTTTGGTTCCATATACATTTTTGGAATATTTGTTCTAGATCTGTGAAATATGCTGTTAGTATTTTAATAGTGAGTACATTGAATCCATAGATTGCTTTGGATAGTATGGACATTTTAATGATATTGATTCTACCAATCCCTGAACATGATATATTCTTTTCTTTTATAGCAAAAATGTGACTTTTAATAATGCTCTTAGAGATTGGGCGCCCATTTTACAGAATCACACGTGGGGCAAGGGACATAACCTATTTATTTAGAACCTCCTTCAGTTCCTCATTGGTTGAGTACTATTTGGTCACCTATTTCCTAATCAGTCACCTAGGTCTTGCTGTCTCCCATTGGGTTATTGAAAAAAAAATTGGCTGGGGCCTTTTCTAGTTGCTTCTACCTCCCTTTGTCTAGGGGAATCTTCCTAGGATATGTGCTATAGGCCACATGTACAACTCATACCCTCTGGGGGAAATTCAGTAAAGGCCTGGCCACATGCTGTTTCTTTTCTATGAATATGAATCAGAGGTATGCTTCTTACAAACACCCCCCTCTTTTTCTTACACTGATTCTATCTTCATTAGCTGTTCTAAAACCTGTTGGCTTTCTTAGAGGAAGGGAGAGGGAAATAAAATCTACACAGGTTCCTCCATTGCCAGCTTCAGAGCAGTTGGAGTGGTAAAAAGCACATCTCAGGGCTGACCCATCCATTTCTCCTCCAGTTGGCCCATTGTCCTTGCTCTGTTCATGTCTGTCTAACTGCCTAACACATCCCCTCAAGGATCTTGGCTCTGAATTCTTTCAGGGAAAGGGGGTGTCGGTAGCCTCTTAATTGCTTCCATGCTGAGGGGTGGCTAAGGTTTCTCTCAGAGCCAAGAGATCCTTGCTGTCAGAAGGATGATGAGGCCTAAGGATGGAAGGAGGGGGGCTTGTGACCTGGTGGAGACAAACTGTATTATAAAATTTAGTATTGTTGAGCAATTAGAACAGCAAGAGTTACAACAAATGGTTTGGTGGAAGGAAAAAAAAACATTTCAGTTCTAATAATTCCCCATAGAAATATAATTTTCTCCCTAAAATCACCCATATCCTATATAATAAAAGGCTAATATGCAAATAGGTCAAATGGCAGAACAACTGGTCACTATGACGTGCGCTGACCACCAGGGGCTGTGCACAAAACATGGTGGGCATCAGTAACAGGCAGCAGAGCACAGAACATAGTAGGCGTTGGCCATGGCGGGATGGTGGAGCAGGTGAGCAGAAGAGCCAGACCAAGGCAGGGTGCCAGTCACTGTCATAGGGGTGAGCCTCTGGTGGTTACTGAAAACTCTTTGCTTCCGCCTGCCATGGTCCTGCCTGGAGCTCACACCTGCTGCTGGTGCTGGCCCCACTCACACCCACTGCCAACACCATAGCCACTGCTTGCACGCGGTGCTGATGCTGTCCCCAATCACTCTGTGCTGTCAGAGGGTGTGAGCGGGGCTGTGGCTGTCAATGTGTGGCAGCAGTGGAGGGAGTGGGGTTGCTGGCAGACAGGGGACCCAGAGGCCATGGCAGGAGGGGCCAGGCAGAGGTGTGGAGAATGGGCCGAGACCCACCCCTGTGCCCACTGCAGCCTTGGGTCCCACAGTTCCTTTCAAGGTGAACGAATTTGTGCACTGGGGTCTTAGATTTTATTAAAGAGCCAAATTAAGACCAATTTATCTACTGCATTAAGTCTAGTTTCAATTCAGCCTGATAATTTGCATAAACACAACAAGAATAGCAATTCACCACCTTTGCTGGAATTTAATGGTTGAGTCTCAGTGTGCCCCTCAGAGCAGAGAAGCCAAGCCGTACATCTGTTGTCAGGCTTGCCTGCAATATTTTCAGGGTTAGGTGAATTCTTCACTAATATCTGTACTTGTGGTGGCTCTACCTGAGCCCACTCCCTAGGCTTCAAGGCCCATCTCAGCAGCCCTCCTACTCACCATGACCTAGAGTGTGTGCGGGTTCAGCAGGAATGCAGTCACCCTCCCTGCTCCTCTTCCACTCTGACCAACCGCCAGCGATGACAGGGTATGGGCTTGACACTCCAGCACCATCCATTTTCAGTTACTCTTATTGGTTTCAAGTCTCCAGAGTCCAGACATGACTCTTTTACACATGATACTCCAGTCAAAGTTTTCGGTCAATAAAACCACCACTATAAACCAGTCTTATTGAATTTATACAAAGAAATGCATTGCCATGATTCATTCATTAAGAATTGCCAAATTTTGGAGGGATAATATAGGGAGAAAAATACACTAACTTGCTTTAAGATCTTCTGATTTTCCTTGCCAGTCCTTTCTGTGGACTCCTCATAAGATGTAACGTTTTTCCAAACGCATTATAACAAAACCACAACTGTCTCCAAATGACAAGACGAAATTTAAAATGAAACGGTTATGGATTTCATTATAATGCAAATGACATGGAATCTTGTCCTTTCTGCAAAACACAACATTCCACAATATTATAACTAACTAGAGGCCCAGTGCATGATTGAATCATGCACGTGTAGGGTCCCCTACACACTTTCACTTTTCGCGGTGGAGCTGGGTGCCTGTCCGCTGGTGCACCAGGCCTTTCAGAAGCCTCCAGCTCAGCGGAGGCTTCTGAAAGGCCTGGTGCCAGAGCAGACAGGCACCCAGCTCCCCCACTTTTGATGGTCCGCGGCCACTGAGGGGGGCTACCCTGCTGTTGAGAGGCACAGGGGGCGGGACTCCCTCCCCCTGCGCCTCTCAACGGCCGCTGAGGGGGGCTGCCACGGACACCTGGCTACCCTGCTGTTGAGAGGCGCAGCTGGGTGTCCGTGGCAGGCCCCCTCAGCGGCCGCAGATCTGGCTGTAGAGAGGCACCGGGGGCGGGAATCCCGCCCCCTGCGCCTCTCAACAGCAAGGTAGCCCCCATCAGTGGCAGGAGATCCGTGCCTCTCAATGGCCGGATAGGCCACCCCGAGTCCCGCCCCCCAGCCTCCCACCGCCCAATCGTGGGCGTAGCTGAGTGATGGTAATTTACATATTACTCTATTATTAGATAGGATAACCATATCAGAAAGCATATCAGAATCCAGTTTAATAATATGCATATATAAATGGAATATTGTTAATATTTCTTTATTTGACAAAGGTTCCTAAGTACATTCAGTATAAAGTTTTCCTTCATAAAGAAAAAACAAATCCTTAAGGCATTCCAGGGCCTTTTACAATGACTTAAAGCAAACTCAAGGGTAAAAAAAAAAATAAAAAAATATTTTTTCCCCCTCTTCAGTAGTAACTTTATTTTTTTAATTTCTTTATTGATTAACGTGTTACATATGTGTCCTTATTACCCCATTACCCCCCAAACCCCCACTCATGCCCACACCCCCCTGTTGTCTGTGTCTTTGGTTAGGCTTATATGCATGCATACAAGTCCTTTGGTTGATCTCTTCCCCTTACCCCCACCCTCTCCTACCTTCCCTCTGAGGTTTGATGGTCTGATCAATGTTTCTCTATCTCTGGATCTGTTTTTGTTCATCAGTTTCTGTTGTTCATTGTATTCCATAAATGAGTGAGATCATGAGATATTTATCTTTCTCTGACTGGCTTATTTCACTTAGCATAATGCTCTCCAGTTCCATCCATGCTGTTGCAAATGGTAAGAACTCCTTCTTTTTTACCACAGTGTAGTATTCCATTGTGGGGATGTACCACAGTTTTTTAATCGCCTCAGAATCTGATGGGCACTTAGTCTGTTTCCAAATCTTAGCTATGGTGAATTGTGTTGTTATGAATATAAGGGTGCATATATCCTTTCAAATTGGTGTTTCTAGTGTCTTGGGATATATTCCTAGAAGTGGGATCACTGTGTCAAATGGGAGTTCCATTTTTAGTTTTTTGTGGAAACTCTGTACTGTTCTCCACAGTGGCTGCACCAGTCTGCATTCCCACCAGCAGTGCATGAGGGTTCCTTTTTCTCCGCATCCTCGCCAGCACTTGTCATTTGTTGATTTGTTTATGATAGCCATTCTGACCAGTGTGAGATGGTACCACATTGTCATTTGATTTGCATCTCTCAGATGATTAGTGACTTTAAGCATGTTTTCATATGCCTCTTGGACTTCCTTCTGTCTTCTTTTGAAAAGTATCTATTTAGGTCTGTTGCCCATTTTTTGATTGGATTGTTTATCTTCCTTTTGTTAAGTTGTATGAGTTCCCTGTAAATGTTGGAGATTAAACCCTTATTGGTGATAACATTGGCAAATATGTTCTCCCATGCAGTGGGCTTTCTTGTTGCTTTGTTGATGGTTTATTTTGCTGTGAAAAAGCTTTTTATTTTGATGTAGTCCCATTTGTTTATTTTCTCTTTAGTTTCCTATGCCCTAGTAGCAGTATTGGTGAAGAAATTGCTTCAGCATATGTCTGAGATTTTGCTGCCTGTGTATTCCTCTAGTATTTTTATGGTTTCCGGTCTTATGTTTAAGTCCTTCATCCATTTTGAGTTTATTTTTGTGTATGGTGTAAGTTGGTGGTCTAACTTCATTTTATTTGCTTGTATCTATCCAAATTTCCCAACACCATTTATTAAAGAGACTGTCTTGTCCTTCTTTTCTAATTTGGATGCCTTTTATTTTTTCTTCTTGTCTGATAGCAATGGCTAGTACTTCCAGTACTATGTCGAACAGGAGTGTTGAGTGTGGGCATCCCTGTCTTTTTCCTTTTCTTAGGGGAAATGGTTCTTGTTTTTGCCCATTGAGTATAATGTTGGCTGTGGGTTTGTCATATATGGCTTTTATTATGTTGAGGTATGATCCTTCTATTCCCACCTTGCTGAGAGTTTTTATCAAGAAAGGGTGTTGGATTTTGTCAAGCGCTTTTTCTGTGTCAATTGATATGACTATGTGATTTTTATCTCTCAACTAGTTTATGTGATGTATCATGTTTATTGATTTGCACATATTGTACCATCCTTGCATCCCCAGGATAAATCCTGCTTGGTCATGGTGTATGATCTTTCTATGTACTGCTGGATCCGATTTGGTAGAATTTTGTTGAGGATTTTGGCATCTATGTTCATGAGGGATATTGGCCTGTAATTCTCTTTCATTGTGTTGTCTTTATCTGGTTTTGGTATTAGGGTGATGCTGGCTTCATAGAATGAGCTTGAAAATGTTCCTTCCTCTTGAATTTTTTGGAATAGTCTGAGGAGGATAGGTTTTAGTTCTTCCTTGAATGTTTGGTAAAACTCCCCTGTGAAGCTGTTTGGCCCTGGGCTTTTGTTTGCTGGAAGCTTTCTGATGATTCCTTCAATTTCTTCCATAGTTATCAGCCTACTGAGATTTTTAGAATCTTCCTGATTGAGTTTTGGAAGGCTGTATTTTTCTAGGAATATGTCCATTTCCTCCAGGTTGTCTAGTTTGTTAGAATAGAGTTGTCCATAGTATTTTCTAACAATCCTTTGTATTTCTGTGGGGTTTGTTGTTATTTCGCCTCTTTCATTTCTGATTTTGTTTATTTGGGTCCTCTCTCTTTGCTTCTTGGTGAGCCTGGCTAGAGGTTCATCAATCTTGTTTATCCTTTCAAAGAACCAGCTCTTGGTTTCATTGATCTTTTGTATTGTTTTTTAGGTCTCTATGTCATTCATTTCTGCTCTGATCTTTATTATTTCCTTCCTTCTGCTCACTGTGTGCTTTTCTTGTTGCTCTCTTTCTAATTCTTTGAGTTGTAGAGTTAGATGATTTATTACCATTTTTTCTTGTTTTTTGAGGTAGGCCTGTAGAGCCATAAACTTCCCTCTCAGGACTGCTTCATTGTGTCCCATAGATTTGGGATTGTTGTATTTTTATTGTCATTAGTTTCCAGGATGTTTTTAATTTCTTCTTTGATCTCTCTGGTAACCCAATCACTGTTTAATAGCATACTATTCAGCTTCCAAGTGTTTGAATTTTTTGGGATGTTTTTATTGTAGTTTATTTCTAACATTATGCCATTGTGGTCTGAGAAAATGCTTGATATTATTTCAATCTTCTTGAATTTGGGGAGACTTTGCTTGTGACCCAATATGTGGTATATTTTTTAAAATGACCCATGTGCACTTGATAAGAACGTATATTTTGTGGCTTTGGGGTGAAATGTTCTGAAGATGTCAATTAAGTCCATCTGATCTAGTGAGTCATTTAGGATTGCTGTTTCTTTGCTGATTTTTCGTCTAGAGGATTTATCCAGTGATGTCATTGGTGTATTAAAGTCCCCTACTATGATTTTATTGTTATTGACCTCTCCTTTGATATCTTCCAGGAGTTTTTTTATGTATTTGGGTGCTCCTGCATTGGGTGCATATATGTTTATCAGGCTTATGTCCTCTTGTTGTATCAATCCCTTTAGTATTATGAAATGGCCTTCCTTATCTCTTGTTATGGCCTTCACTTTGAGGTCTATTTTGTCAGATATAAGTATTGCTACCCCAGCTTTTTTTTCATTTCCATTTGCCTGAAAGATATTTTTCTATCCCTTCACTTTCAGTCTGTGTGAGTCCCTTGTTTTGAGGTGGGTCTCTTGTAGACAGCATATATATGGGTCATGGTTTTTATCTATTCACTCACTCGATGTCTTTTGATTGGAGCATTTAATCCATTTACGTTTGAAGTTATTATTGAAATTTACTTGTTTGTAGCCATTTTTAATTTTTGTGCCTGTTTTCTTTCTTACCCTTTTATTTCTTCTTTTTACACCAGTACCTTTAGCATTTCCTGCATTGCTGGCTTGGTAGTGATAAACTCCCTTAGCCTTTTTTTGTCAGTGAAGCTCCTTATTTCCCCTTTAATTTTGAATGATAGACTTTGCTGGATAGAGTATTCTTGGATTAAGTCCCTTGCTTTGCATCACTTTGTAAATTTCCTTCCATTCTTTTTTGGCCTGATGTGTTTCTGTTGAGAAATCATTTGATAATCTAATGGGAACTCCCTTGTATGTAACTTTCTGTCTCTCTCTTGCAGCCTTTAAGATTCTCTCTTTGTCCTGAACATTTGTCATCGTAATTATGATGTGTCTTGGTGTGGGTCTTTTCAGGTTTATCTTGTTTGGGACTCTCTGTGCTTGTGTGATTTTTTTCCTTCCCCACCTCAGGGAAGTTTTCTGACATTATTTCTTCAAATAGGTTTTCTAACCCTTGTTCCTCTTCCTGTTGTTCCGGCACCCCTATTGTCCATATGTTGCTTCATTTCATGTTGTCCCATAGCTCCCTTAGGCTCTCCTTCTGTCTTTTAATTATTTTTTCTCCAATTGCAGTTCAGTTTGGGTGTGTTTTGTTCCCTTGTCTTCTAATTCAAAAAAAAATAATAATAATTCTTAAATTTTAAACCCTAGGAAGGCTGTCAAATCCATCCATCTTACCAAAAGATTATATATCATTCAAAGTGACAAGTGTGTATTAAACACAAATAATAAGCTAGTAAAACTTTAATTCCCACAACTAAGATCACTTTTTTTAGGTAATTAGGTACTGATTAAAATATCACAATATATAATTATTCCGATAATTTATAGAACTTTTGCTTCCTAGGCAAAGACAGAAAAAAAAAACACTTTTCCCTTTTAATAGAAAATTTTTTCCTTGAAAAAGCTCTAAACAAATTCTGTATTAGCCTACTTTAAATTCACCTACCTATAATTTCCCTTTAAGATCTCTCTTCACAATCCTATAATTTTCACAAATATTTTATTCATTTAGCTTTAGAACAACTTAATTTCCTAATTATTTCAATAATGCTTCCATACTTCATGCCTTCTATTACAAAAATTATGTAATTTCTTTTTAGTTAGAATTTTTAACTCTTAGAAACCTTACATTTTAGGTGGCAAGTTAAGTACTTAGCATTTCTCATATTAGTAATACATTTACACTTTTAAGGATATTTTTCAGATAAATTACAAGGCATATTCAATTAATAGATTCAAATCTATCCTCTAGATTCTGCATATGAGGCAAACTCAAATTAAATGTTTCAGTATCCTGTTATTTCAAAATAACTAGATATTAAAATGTTTTACTATTTAACCCAGCAAACTCCAGTTTTAAGTTACCAAAAATTTTGGAAAACTCTGAAAAAGCTTTATCATATAACCTTTACTTTTGTTATATTTATAACAACTTTGAGATTTTAAAGCCAATTATTATCCAAGGTATTTTCTTGGCCAATTTTTTAACAGGGATAACTCACCAGCCTTCAGTGGCTTTAATGTGAAAATACTATTTTATTTTATTTCCCTTTATAAAAACAGGAGTGACTCCCCCCTTCTCTGCTAGAGGGTACTTCTACAGATCTGTTCCTCCCAGAGTTATGGGGAAAAATAGAACTTTGGGGACTAGTTATGGTTATGGGAAATATTAGTTATGCTGTTAACCATGATTGCCCTTTCTATTCAAAGAAAAGACATACCAACCTGGCTGGGAGTCATACACCCCCCGGGACCTGGGAGTCAACCTTGAAATGTGGACAATTCTTATTCAAAAACTTCCCTTTATCATGAAAACATTAATCTTGTTGCCCAAAAAATGGAGTCCCAACCCAGCATGTATAGCTTACTTCCCCATGTAATCTTTGTCCCTATATTCATAAACCAGGGAAGAGCAAAATAAAGTCCCTAAAAGTTAGAAAGCCAAAATTACGTTACAGACACACAGATGGAAATCTCACTAGCTAAGAGTTTCTGGTGGCCAAAGCCCTGAGAGGAGAGCAGGAAAATCCCCAAGATTGAGAATTCTTGGCAGCTGCTGGGATGTTCCTGTTTCCTGCAATCTCTGTCACGTGTTCAGCCTCACCACACATAGTGCTTCCCCAAAGTGGGACTTGCCCCATCTTTAAACAAATTAAACAAACACCAAAGACACATAAAACATCAACAGAAACACTCTTATACAGGTGTGCACAATGCACTAAAACACTCTTATATAGGCGTGCACAATGCACCACAGAATTCCCTGCATTAAAAAATCACCAAAGCAGAGAAATATTTCCTGTCCTTGGTTCAAGAACTGCCCCTCCCAGAACTTCAGCATCCTCCCAATGGACCATTTTGGGGGAACGTATTCCCTAGGCCTAGAATTTCTATTCCCCATCCTTGGCAGGTCCTTTGTAACCATTTGTGCTCATGCTCCCATACTGGAAGTGTCTTGCATTACCTGAGATCTACTTTGTCCCTCTCTGGCCATTTCCCTTATGGGAGAATAGAACCGCAAATCAGAACTCTGCATTCAGCTTATGTCCCAGATATTTCCCAGTCACATATACCTGACCTCCAAGGATACCCAACCACCAAAACGGCACTTAGTCCAATTTACCATTTTGGCCCATGCATGTGGCTTGCCCGATTGCCGCATGTATATCCCCCTTAGTCATTTTCGCCATCTTCCAAAGAAAAACAGTCTTGGGTCTATTCTATGGCATCCATGAAGAGATGGAGCTCAGGCCAAGAGGCCACCCAAAATTGGGTGGGATGCACCTCCCCTTAAACCAGCCTTTCCCTCTCCATGGGTTTAGAAGTCCTGGACATGCCCCCAAATTGTGAGAAATGGCTCACCTATCCAAATTCAAATGACAGACTAGGAAACAGAAGCATGGCAAAAATGAGACTTAATAACATTGTTGATAGTGGGCGCCCATTTGACAGGATCACCAGTATATTCTTCTACTTGTTTATATCTCCCTATACCTCTTTTTTTAACATCCTGTAGTCTTCTGAGTATAGGTCTTTTACCTCCTCAGTTAAGTTTATTTCTAGGAATCTTATTTTTCTGTTGTTGTTGCAATGCTAAATGGGATTGTTTTTTAGTTTCTCTTTCTGAGAGTTCATTATTGGTGTATAAAAATGCCATTGATTTCTGGGTTTAAATTTTATATCCTGCTACATTGCCAAATTCACTTATTAAATCTAGTCATTTTTTATAGGGTCTTTAGTGTTTTCAATGTACAATATCATGTCATCTGCAAATAATGACAGCTTTACTTCCTCCTTTCCAATTTGGTGCCTTTTATTTTTTCTTCTTGTCTAATCGCTATAGCTAGGACTTCCAGTACTGTTGAATAAGAGTGGTGAAAGCAGAGTGGACATCCTTCTCTTGTTCCTGTTCTTAAGGGAAACATTTTTAGTTTTTGCTCATTGAGTATAATGTTGGCTGCAGGTTTGTCATATATGGATTTTATTATGTTGAGATATGCTCTCTCTATTCCCACTTTGCTGAGAGTTTTTATCAGAAATGGGTGTTGGATTTTGTCGAATGCTTTTTCTGCATCAATTGATATGATCATGTGATTTTTGTCTTGCAATCTGTTTATGTGATGTATCATGTTTATTGATTTGAGAATATTGTACCATCCTAGTATTCCCAGAATAAATCCCACTTGGTCATGGTATATAATCTTCTTAACATATTGCTGAATCTGATTTGCTAATATTTTGTTGAGGATTTTAGCATCTATGTTCATCAGTAATATTGACCTGTAATTCTCTTTCTTTGTAGTGTCTTTATCTGGTTTTGGAATTAAGATAATGCTGGCCTCATAGAAACATCTTGGAAGTATTTCTTCCTTTTAAATTTTTTTGGAATAGTTTGAGGAAGATATGTGTTAGTTCTTTTTGAATGTTTGGTAAAACTCCTCTGTGAAGGCGTCTGGACCAGGGTTTTTGTTTACTGGAAGATTTTTGATTGCTTATTCAATTTCATCAGTAGTTTTCAGTCTATTTAAGTTTTTTGATTCTTCCTGATTGAATTTTGGAAGGTTATATTTTTCTAGGAATATGTCCATTTCATCCAGGTTGTCCAGTTTGTTGGAATATAGTCATTCATAGTATTTTTTAATGATCCTTTATATTTCTATGGGGTCAGTTGTTACTTCACCACTTTCATTTCTGATTTTGGTTATTTGGGTTCTCTCTCTTTGTTTCTTGATGAGTCTTCCTAGAGATAAATCAATCTTGTTTATCTTTTTAAAGAACCAGGACTTGGTTTTATTGATCTTTTGTATTGCTTTTTTATCTCTATGTAATTTATTTCAGCTCTGGTCTTTATTATTTCCTTTCTTCTATTTACTCTGGGCTTTTCTTATTGTTTTATTTCTTATTCTTTAAGTTGTAGGGTTATATAACATTAGAATTTTTCTTGTTTTGTTTTTTGTTTGTTTGTTTGTTTGTTATTTATTTTGCGGTAGTCTTTTCATGCTAAGAACTTCCCTATCAGGACTGCTTTCACTGTGTTCCATAGATTTGGATTGTTGTGTACTCATTTTCATTTGTTTCCAGGATGTTTTTTTATTTCTTCTTTGATCTCTTTGGTAACCCATTCATTTTTTTAATAGCATGCTATTTAGCTTCCATGTGTTTGAATGTTTTTGGATGTTTTTATTGTAGCTGATTTCTAATTTCATGCCATTGTGATCTGAGAAGTTGCTTGATATGATTCCAATCTTCTTGAACTGTAGAGATTTAGTTTGTGTCCTAAGATGTGGTCTATCTTTGAAGATGCCCCATGTGCACTTGAGAAGGATGTATGTTCTGTAGTTTTGGCATGAAATATTCTGAAAACCTCAACTAATTCCATCTGATCTAGTATATCATTTAGGATTACTGTTTACTTGTTGATTTTTGTATGGAAGATCTATCCAGTAATGTTAGTGGGTTGTTGTTAAAGTCCCCTACTATGATTGTATTGCTTTTGATCTCTCTCTTAAAGTCCTCCAGATATATAGATAGATATAGATATAGATATAGATATAGATATAGATATAGATATAGATATAGACATAGACATAGACATAGACATAGACATAGACATAGACATAGACATAGACATAGATATAGATATAGATATAGATATAGATATAGATATAGATATAGATATAGATATAGATATAGATATAGATATATATCTTTGCTCCTGTATTTGGTGCATATATGTTTACCACAGTTATATCCTCTTGTTGTATTGATCCCTTTAGTATTATGAATTGGCCTCCATTATCTCTTGTTATGGCCTTCACTTGGAAGTCTATTTCGTCAGATATGAGTATTGCTACCCCAGCTTTTATTTTTTTTTCCATTTGCCTGGAAAAAAATTTCCATTCCTTCACTTTCATTCTGTGTGAGTTCTTTATTCTGAAGTGGGCTTCTTGTAGACAGCATATATATGGGGTATATATAGGGTTGTGTTATCCATTCAGCTACCCTATGTCTTTTGATTGGAACACTTCAGAATTTTACATTTAATGTTATTATTGATAGGTACTTATTTATTGCCATTCTTATTCTTTATGCCTGTTTCTGCTCTTTCTCTCTATTTTTTCTTACAATAGACCTTTAGTATTTATTGCAGTGCTGGTTTGGTGGCACTAAACTCCTTTAGCCTTTCTTTCTGCAAAGCTCTTCATTTCACCTTTGTGTATCTCATATTTTTAAAAATATATTTTTTATTGTTTTAAGAGAGGAAGTGAGAGAAAGAGAGAGATAGAAACATCAATAATGAGAGAGAATCATTGATGGGCTGCCTCCCGCACATCCCACACTGAGGATTGAGCCCACAACCCGGGCTTGTGCCCTTGACTGGAATTAAACCTGGGACCCTTCATTCCACAGGCTGATGCTCTATCCACTGAGCAAAAACAGCTAGGACATGTATCTTATATTTTTTTATTTGCACTTCCCTGGTAACTGATATTAAGCATCTTTTCATGTGCTTACTGGATATTTGTATATCTGCTCTGGAGAAATGACTATTTAGATCCTATTCCCATTTTAAAATTATATTTTTCTTTTTATTATTATTTTGTAAGAGTTCTTTATATATTCTGATACTAAATTCTTATCAGATATTTTATCCCCTTCTTTGAGTCATTTTTTTAATTAGTGTCTTTTGAGGTGCACATATTTTAATTTTTATGAATTCAAATTTATCTATTTTTTTCTTTGGTTGTTTGTGCTTCTAAAAATCATATCTAAAACAAGTATTGCCAAATACAAGGTCATGAAGACTTACACCTAAGTTTTCTTTTAAGAGTTTGATAGTTTTAACACTTATATTTAGATATTTAGTGAAATTTGAGTAAAATGTTATATATTGTGTGGTAAGCTTTCAAATTCATCATTTTTCCATGTGGATATCCTCTTTTCCCAGCATAATTTGTTGAAAAGACTCTCTGCATTGAATTGACTTGATATATTCTTGTAAAATCAATTAACCATAAATGTGTGTGTTTCTTTCTATATTTTAATTATATATATAAAATCTTTATGTCAGTACTAAACAATCTTGATTATAGGAGCTTAAATTTTGATATTGAAAAGTATTAATCATCTTGATACCATTGTAATTAGGTAGTTATTAATAACTAGTGGCCTGCACCCTCTCACAATCCAGGACCCCTCAGGGGATGTCAGAATGCCGGTTTCTGCCCGATCCCTGCAGGCCAGACCGAGGGACCCCACTGGTGCATGAATTCATGCACTGAGCCTCTAGTATGCATATAAGATGTTTGGTTAATCTCTTACTGCCCTCTACCCTCCCCCCTTCCCTCTGAGATTCATCAGTCTGTTCCATGTTTCCATGCCTGTGCATTGAGCGTCTGCCCCCTGGTGGTCAGTGTGTCATAGCTACTGGCCAGTCAGCTGGTCAGCCAGTGGAACAGTCACTTAGGCATATATATATATATATATATATATATATATATATATATATATATAGTGCCAAGGAGGACGGCTAGACATTATGGGCAGGAAGGGCAGACATTATAGGCATGTTATTTGGGCAGCTTCACCAGGAAGCTGCAGCTTTGCAGCCCCTAGGAAACCACCAGCCTATTTCCTCTAAAACACTGGGGAAAGTGATCCAACAAAGAGAAAATAGATGCATGCTCAGTAAAGTTGGAGTGACATAGGGAAGGTACTTGTCTGTCAGTCACACTTGGGAACAGAAATCATTGACCAGAATGGGCATAGCCACTGCAGGTGCACAAAAATTTGGGAATACATAATCTCCTAAACAAAAGAATTCGCTCTTGTTGTGCTTGACTCTTGGCTTGTGGGATTCTTTTGTTCTTAGATACTTTACATTCAGCTGTATGGTCCATGGCCATACAGACTCCACATGCAATGGACTAATGGATTGCAGCAGGAAACAGGCTAAGTTAGCCTGATGCTGGACTGGACTCAGCTCTGACATGGAAATAAATCTCTGGACACTGGCACTGATTTTAACTCTGTTAAAGGCCAAGCTACACTTCTATGATTGGACTAAGTGGAATGGAACTTTGGAAACCCAGGGATTTAATTCTATAAAAAAAATCACTTGTTCTCCTGTGAGAGTCTCAGAAATTTCCTTTTCTTAGAATATGCTAAGAATTCTTTCCTCACTAGCAACTGGGGGAGATGAGGACCACTCCTCTATATTAACACTCCTACTTGGTTCTTTTTAAAAATTGTTTTGAATAGTTTTGGTTCCTCATCTTTTCATATGAACTTTAGGATTATAACAAAAGGCATCTGAGATTTCAATAGGATTTGCTGTGAATTGGTAGATAAATTTTGAGAGTATTGCCGTTTTATCACTAATAGTTTTCTAGTCCATGAACATAGCGGTCTTTACATTTACATAGATCTTTAATTTATTTCAATGATGTTTTATAGTTTTTATTGTATAAGTATCTAAATTCCTTGGTTAAATTTACTCCTAAGTGTTTCATACTCCTGATAAATTTACATTGATTTTTTTCAGATTGTTCATTATATAAGAATTACATTGGAATACAATATATACAATACAATACAATACAATTTGTTTGTGTATACTGATCATGTATCCTAAAACCTTGCTGAACTTGTTTATTAGTTCTGATAGGTTTTTCTTTTCTAATTTCATGTGGTGTTTTGTGTATAAGGTCATGAGCATTGGAACCAGCTCTAGAAAAGATGACTAACTCCAATGTCCACATCCTTTTTCACTGTGTCTGAAACATTTGTCATTTGAAATTTCCACCTCTTCAAAATCTCTTTTATCAGCATCTATCCTTTGGAGAGCTTAGTATGGTGATACTCCTTATTTATTTCTTGTCACAGGATGGGAAAGAGAAAGTTGGTATTTAGGATCAGAAATCAGAGAATCCTAAATCAGAGAATCTCTGCAACTATTTTGTCCACAATAGCTAATAACAAACACGCAAACAAACAAACAAAATCCTGCTTCCATTAAATAATAAATTTTGCTTCTTCTACACCAGCCTCTGGAATCAGACTTCCTGAATTAACATCCCCCTTCCACATATATATTCCCTTTAGCAAGTTATTTAACATCTGAGTCTTCATTTCTTATTTATAAAAGGAAATTACAATAATAGTGCATACATTATAGGGCTGTTATAACTTTTATATAAGATAATGCATACAAAGTCCCTGATGTACACCAAGTACTTCATAATAATGACTATCATTATCATAATAATGACTCTCATTATCATAATCATACAATCTAAGAGATTCATGCATGCATGGACTATGCAAACAATGTGATTCAGATTCTTGTTCCTACTTCATGACTCTGCTGTCTGAAAGATGAAGGCTCAGTGCAGTCTGCCAGTCTTCTTTGAATCTGGGTATGGAGAAAAAGACCGCATGCTTGAATGTGCTCAGGGGAACATGCATTTGCTTTCATTCGACCAATATTTTTTGAGCAATAATGTACCAGACACTGTGCTTAGGGAAGAAAATACAGTAATGAGTAAGAGATGTAGAGTCCATGCTACCATGCAACTTTCCTTTATAAAGGGTGGGGCCTGAATATTATAATCTAGTGTGTGGTCAACTGACTCTTACTGTAAAGAAAGAGTCAGTTGTGCAGGACAGTCTCTGCTGCAACAATTAAACTATGAGGTTGTGGTGCAAAAGCAGCCATAGAGAATACATAAATGAATGGGATGACTGTGTGCCAATAACATTTTATCTACATAAACAGGTGGTGGGCCAGATTTTGCCTGTACAACCCTAGCTTAAATACATAATTATAAATAAAGGAGATGGAGTGGGGAAAAATAGAGCTTTTTTCCCCCAGTATGAAGGCAAAACTACATTTACCTCAGACTTCATTATTTACTTCAAAACTAGAATAGGCTTGTAAAGTTCAGTCTCCATCAGGGCTATGAATTCTGCACAGGGGTTGTGAAAAGAAAATTTCATGTTACAATAATTAGGGAATTATTTGTGACTAAGATACTTAAAGTTTGTCACAGAAGTCTCTTGTTCCCTTTTGTGTTATTACCAAATGAATTGGCCTCAAACCTTTGATAATCTGAGTCACAATTTTGGTGACTTTTCAAGTTTGTCTCTACGTAGCAAAACATTATAATGTCTATTCCCCACCCCAAAATTGGTCTCTGACAGTTTGTTCCTGTGTAGGCCAAAGTATACAAAGCACATCTTATACTCAGGGTTAGTTCCAAGAGTAGATAAAGTTTGTACTTGCTTTCATTTTTTCCATTGTTTATAAAATACGTAATTTGAGCCCAGCTGGTGTGGCTCAGTGGCTGAATGTCAACCTATGAACCAGGAGGTCAAGGTTCAATTCCAGTTCAGGGCACATGCCCTGGTTGTGGGCTTAATCCCCAGTAGGGAGCATGCAGGAGGCAGCTGATCAATGATTCTCTCTCATCATTGATGTTTATTCTTCTTAAAAAAAAATATATATATATATATATACTGAATTGTTGACAGTATTACAGATATCTCCAATACCCCCTCCTTTAACCCCCTCCCCCGTAGCCTCCCGGCCAGGTCTTCACCACCCTATTGCCCCTGTCCATGGGCTATGCATACAAGTATGTAAGTTCTTTGATTTATCTCTTCTTGTCCCCCCAATCCCCACATCAATGTACATCAGTCTGTTCCATGCCTCCATGCTTCACATCTTATTTTGTTGGTCAATTCATTTTGTTCATTAAATTCCACAAATAAGTAAGATCATGTGATATTCATCTGTCTCAGATTGGCTTATTTCACTGCGCATAATAGTCTCCAGGTCTATCCATGCTGTCCCAAATGGTAAGAGATCCTTCTTTTTCATAGCTGCATACTATTCCATTGTGCAAATGTCCCACAGCTTTTTTATCCACTCATTTACTGATGGGCACTTGGGCTGTTTCCAAATCTTAGCTATTGTAAATAATGCTGTTATGAACATAGTGGTGCATATATTCTTCATGATTGGTGTTTCAAGATTCTTAGGATATATTCCCAGAAGTGGGATTGCTGGGTCAAAAGGCAGTTCAATTGTTAATTTTTTGAGGAAACTCGATACTGTTTTCCATAGTGGCTGCACCAATCTGCATTCCCACCAGCAGTGAACTAGTGTTCCCTTTTCTCCGCATTTTCACCAGTACTTGTTGTTTGTTCATTTATTGATGATAGTCATTCTGACAGGTATGACCATTATCATGGATATTTTTCTACTTCTCTCTTCCTCTCTGAAATCAATAAAAGTATATATTTTTAAAAACATAATTTGAGCAAAGCCAGTAACAAATGAACTACTTGGCATTTCTGAAACACTGAAGTTACTCTTTTCCCGAAACTGTTGAGGGAGATATGGAACCTCTGAAAAGGGTCATTTTCAGCAGGGGACTAAAATAGTGACTATATTGGATCATTTCTTCTTTAAGAAATCCCTTTTATATGTTTTTCTTTTGAAGCAACATTCTTTGTACGCTGGCAGTTCCTTTTGATTCACAGGTCCTATTAGCATGCTGAAATTTTGAAGCATTTTAGTTCATTTTTTATAAAGCCTAGAAGTTAGTCTTTAAGACAGACTTCTGTTTTGTTTATCTGTTCTTCTGATTCTTGTTAAAAGGTTTGGTTATGCAGTTATATAATGAGATCTTTTTCTATCATTACCTTTTTTGTTGTCATCTTTGAGATAAGCATAAAGTCTCTGAATTTTCTTGCGTAATATATTCTGTGATATAGGGTGGTTTTTTGTAGTGGTTTGACCTTTTCAGTGTTAAGCCTGTTAGTAAGATGGGAGTGCCTACCTTACAGGGGCCTGAGAAATTAGTTTGTGGAAAGGGTGCCACCTTCAGGTAACAGTAGGGAACAGGAAAAAAAAAAAAACCTTTGCATACTAACAGCACACTAGGGGAGGTTTATATCTGGAGCAAACTTCTACTAGCATATGCATTGCTTTTGCTTTAAATAAATTTTGTGACCCTAGATTTCTCCATCCTCCAGACTGCGATTAAAATATTTATACACTGAGTGGCCAGATTATTATGATCTCTGAATGCATAATAATCTGGCCACTCAGTGTATATCCTGTATAATAAAAGGCTAATATGCAAATTGTCCTCTCAATCAGGAGTTCGACCAGCAGGCAGGCCAGCCAACCTCCCATGTCCCCTTCCCCTGGCCAGGCTGGTTGGACCCCAACCATGCACGACAACAAATATAAATTTCAAAAATTGCATTCTATTAACATGAATAGACATTTCTCCAGAGAAGATATATAAATGGCCAAAAAACACATGAAAAGATGCTTAACATCATTAGTCATCAGAGAAATGCAAGTCAAAACTACAGTGAGATGTCACTTCATGCACATTAGGATAGCTAGAATTTAAAAAAGAAAGAGAAGTAAATGTGGGTGAAGGATGTGAATAGATTAGAACCCTCTTACATTGCTGGTAGGGATGCAAATTGGTGAAGCCACTGTGGAAAAACAGTTTGGCAGTTCCTCAACTGTGAGGAGCCAATGGCTGCCTAGGAGGCAGAGCTTTTGATGCTGACTGGCATAGAAACTGCCCAATCAGAACCAAATTGGCCGGCAAAGGAGGGCAGTTGGGGGCGAGATCAGGCTGGCAGGGGAGGGCAGTTGGGGGTGACCAGCCTGGCAGGGGAGGGCAGTTAGGGGTGACCAGCCCAGCAGGGGAGGGCAGTTGGGGGCAATTGGGCCAGCAGGGGAGCAGTTAGGTGTTAATCAGGCTGGCAGGGGAGTGGTTAAGGGGTGATCAGGCTGGCAGGCAGAAGTGGTTAGGGGCAATCAGGCAGGCAGGCAGGCAAGCAGTTAGGAGCCAGTAGTCCCGGATTGTGAGAGGGATGTCCAACTGCCAGTTTAGGCCCGATCCCTGTGGGCATCCCCCGAGGGGTACCAGATTGGAGAGTATGCGGGCTGGGCTGAGGGACACCTCCCCCCCCCATGCACGAATTTCATACACTGGGCCTCTAGTTATTCATAATAACCAAAAAATGGAAGCAAACCAAATGTGCACCAACTGATAAATATTTTATATCCATACAATGGAATGTTATTCTGTAGTAAAAATAAAAAAAGTACTGATTCATGCTACTATAGGGATAAACATTGAAAACACTGTGCTAAATGAAAGCCAGACACAAAAGGCCATACACTGTGTGATTCAGTTTATATGAAATGTTGAGAATAGGAAAATCCAGAAAGTGGATTAATGGTTGTCTGGGGCTCTGATTGGAGGTTGGGAGTAAATAGGGAGTGATTGTTAAATGGAGGTTTTCCTATCTAATTTCTTTTAGACAGGTAAGGAAAAGATAAAAGACTCTTCTACTGGAGTCTTTTCTTTCTTAAAAAATAACTGGCTTAAACACACCTACTTTGAAAAATTTCTAGAGGAAGAACTCAAGAATAGAAATCAAGGATGGATACCTAAGGTATATGGAAAATTAAATATTTTGTTTCCTTAAAAAGACAAAGACTAAAGGACAGAAAAACAAATATTGCACCCATAACAACTCAGAACTAAAATTCTGCTGTTTAACATATTAATGGAGAGTCTGGTGAATATTATTTTAAAAAGAAAAAAAAGTAGTATAATGATTGCAAAGGAAAAGAAAAACTCATTATTTGTAGGTGATATAAAATTACCTGAATAGAAAAACCACTAGAATCAATAAATTATGAGAATAGGGTGTGGCAAAGCAATGTATAAAAATAAAAAACATTTCACTGTGCCCTAGGAGGTTTTACTCAGTGGATAGAGAGACAGCCTGCAGACCAAAGGATCCCAGGTTTGATTCCATTCAAGTGCACGCACCTTGGTTGCAGTCTCCTCTCTGGCCTGGGCCCTGGTCAGGGTTCCTGCAGGAGGCAGCCAATCCATGTGTTTCTCTCACATCAATGTTCTCTCTGTCTTTCCCTCTCTATTCCACTCTTCCTAAAAATCAATGGAAAAATATCTTCAGTTGAAGATTAACAAACACACACAAAAAAAAGCATTTTGCTGTAATAACAGTAACCTACTAGAAAATAAAATGAAAAATAAGATACATTCTCTGTAGGAACAAAAACTGTGTACTATAAAGTTTCCAGAAATTAACAAAGAGTCCACAAGCTCTCTATTGAGAAAAATTCTAAACTTTTAACTTAAACAAAAAAGTAGAACTTAATAGACTTTTCATACACTTAGATAGAAGAGGATGGTATGTTACTACAAAGGTGACAAGTTTTCCTAAATTAATCTATAATGTCAATACAACCCAATAAAATTCTAGCTAGATATTTTGAGGAATGTTATGAGTTTCAATCAATATCCCCAAAAGGCATATGCTGGAGTGGTAAATCTGTTTACCCTTAAATGTATGCTTATTTCTAATTTTTTTAATTTCATAGAAGCGGAATGTCTGAGTCAAAGTTTTCATATTTGACAAATATTTTAAAGGTTTTTCATACATATTATCTAATTGCTTTAGCTAAAGGTTCTGGTAAGTTATAATTTCACCAACAAAGTGTGAAAATTGCAATACCTTTCCAGTACTGAATAGTGAATTATAAGGAAATTTGAATAAATACAATAAAAAAGCAATATTATCACAGGGTTTTTTAAATTTTATTTGATTGATAATATATGGAACTTATTTTCACAGGTTTGTTGTAGGTGGCAGGAACAGCACCAGGTATTAGACAGGTAGGGGTCTGACCAGACTTGGCTTCAGCAACTCGATACTTGAGTTCTGGCTAGGAAAGAATTCAGAGCCAAGACTCAAACTATAAGAGAACATTTATTTTCCCTGCCGGTGTGGCTCAGTGGTTGAGTGCCAACCCATGAACCAGGAGGTCATGGTTTGATATGCTGGGATTGGGGGTTTGATCCCCAGTAGGGGGCATGCAGGATGCAGCAAATCAATGATTCTCTCTCATCATTGATGTTTCTACCTCTCCCTCTCCCTTCCTCTCTGAAATCAATAATATATATAAAGAAAACATTTATTTGGAATATCACAGAGGTAGAAAAAGTAATTCCTAGAAGAAATGGGCTTAGAAAACAAGTTATAGAAATAAAGGAAAGGCCCTTGGATCTTGGGAGTGAAGAAGGTAATGGTAATGCGCCTGAGGGGATAAGAGTGGAAAAGGGAAAGGCCCAGGCATGTTCCAGGGAGGGAGAGTGGCAGGTTCCTCTATCCAGGTACAGGTCACCAGGGAAGAAAGCCCTGAGTGCCTAGCAAAGAATAAATGTAGCGTGGAACTTCGCCCCCAGGGTGACCTTTCCTACACTAGCATATTGATGGTCATGCGGTTTGGACACCCCTGACCTTTCCTCCCTAGAGATAACATTTAGGCCTCAGTTGTATTTCAGCTCCAAGCCTAGAAAAGCAGAAAAACCAGACCAGTGACCCCAAGACTGACCTCAGGACCATCTGCATTGGATAATAACCCCCTGCCCTGGCACCGGTCAATCAATCAGTGGGGACCTAGACCCTAAAGGACACACCTGGAAAACTGCTGAATATTCTATTGAGATCTTGCCCCTGGGACATCCCTTAAAATCTCCATCCTTAAAACCCTTAGGATAGAGGACCCAGCGTGTTCTCCCTCCCTGGAGCATGCCTGGGCCTTTCCCTTCCTCCTCCCCATCACCCATTACCTTCCTCACTCCCAAGCTCTGAACGCCCTTCCTTTACCTCTATAACTTGTTTTCTAGGCCCATTTCTTCTAGGAATTACTTCTTCTACCTCTGTGATTTGCCAAATAAATGTTCTCTTACAGTTTAAGTCTTGACTCTGAATTCTTTCCTAGCCAGAACTCAACTGTGGAGGTTGCTGAACCCAAGTGTGGTCTAATCCCATGGGTCTGACACCTGGTGCCCTTCCCCCCACCACCTACAACAGGTTTGCCTTTTATATTTCTTCTTTTGTAAATTCCATGTTCTTATATTTCAAACATTGTTTCTAATTGAGTATAGGCAGCTGTCTCATTTATTTCTTAGAACTCGCCATAGATTATCTACCCTTACTCTGTCATATGTTGCAATGTTATCCAGGTGTCACTAGCCTTTGTTTATAATTATTGGTTATAATTATTTTGGTTATACTTATTTTTGATACAGAGTTTTTTTAAAAATTGAAGTCAGTTCTCTTTGTCTTATAAAGTTTTTGCAACCTTTGTTATTACTATTTGGAATGAGATGTCAACCAATTGCTCCATCACTATTTTCTACTTTGAAATGCCACCTTTACAGTATATAAAATTCATAGACACAGATTATATAGATAAACAGCATGTATTTATTTTTTATCAGTTGCATATTTATTTATTTCACAAAAACATTTTCAATCTTGCAGTGTAAGGTGTCTTCATTATTACTTTCAAAATTATCTTAGCTAGATTAGCACTTAGAGATGACTTTATAACCTATTTCTCAAATTCTCCTCCCATCAAATAACGGCTCATCATTTTATTTATTAAGAATTTTGTCTTTTATTTACAAAAATGAAATTTAGAGTTTACAGAGGTCCAACACATTTTCCAAAGTTATTCTGAGGGATTTTTATAATTGTTTACAGCATAGAATGTTTTTAAAGATAGTATATCCTTTTTAGTTGATATGTAATATTTGAACACAATATGTATTTTCTGGTACAATATTATATATTTTAGAATATTATGGTTAAATGAATTAATTAAATTCACAAAATTGTTATACATTTAGGAAAAAAATCCATCCTCTTATGTGGATTTGTGTACACTTTTCCCTTGCACATTCACCTGTGCTTCCTTTATGTAATCTGAAATATATTTTCTATCTCGAATGGCTCTTTTTATGAACATAAAATACTGATTTTGGCCAAGTTTACTATTTTACTTTTTTTATTATTAACATTACAACACCTGTTTTCTTGGTATTATCCCTTGATTAGTTTGTATTTCTCTCTTCTATTTTTAAACTTTTCATCATGCTTTAAATATTCCTGCTTTGTTAAATAAGAGAAAGAGATGGATTCTCTCTGTCAGTGGAGAAAAATATATTAATAAAAATAACTTTTTATTTTTAGACTGAGTAACTGGATGGATTGTAACACCATTTCCCAAGCTAGGGGACACTTAGGAAAAGAACAGTTTGGAGTGTTGGGAATAAGACATTGTTGGATATATTAAGTTGGAGACAAAGATTTGGAGGTAGACAATTGTATGTACAAGTCTGGAGTTCAAGGTTAGAGGTTAGAGCTGGAAATATAATTTTGGGAGTAGCTAGCTTAGAGATGGTACTTAAATCCATGGAACTTAATATGGTCACCTAAGGTAAGAGGACAGAATAAAATGAATAGAGGTCTATAGATTAAGCTCTAGGACACTAACATTTTCATGATATAAATAAGAGGATCCAGCAAAGGAAAAGGCAGCAGTAAAGAGGAAAACCAGGAGAGTGTGTTTTCATAGAAGCCAGGAGGGGAAACTTTCTTGAGAAAGAAGGAGTAGATACCTTTGACAAAAGCTGCTGAGACAGCACTGTCTAAATGAAGTTTCTGCAGTGATGAAAATGTTCTAGATCTGTGCTGTTCAACATAGTTGCCACTAGCCACCAGTGACTTTTAAGAACTTGGAAGGTGCCTACCATGACAGAGGAACTGAATTTCTTTTTAATTTAATTCTATTAGCCAAATGTGGCCAGTAGCTGCCATATTAGACCACGCACTTTAATTCTTTGATAAAGATGAAGACAGAAATTGACTATTTTTTATATCACTTTCACTGGAATGTAGAAAGCTGGATCAGAGTAAGCTGAAATGTGAATTTGAGGGAAGAAGCAAAATCAATTATTCCATGTTAAGAAATAAACCAAGATACAAACTTAGGTGTGGAGAAAGATCTCTATTTTATAATCTTATATAATAAAAGCCTAATATGTTGTGTCCAACCATTCATTGGACGGTTCAACCAGTCGTTATGATGTGCACTGACCACCAGGGGCCAGACGCTCCAATGGGTAGGTTAACTTGCTGCTGGGGTCCGGCTGATCAGGACTGGGCTAGAAGGGCAGGACACACCCTGGACGAATCTGTGCACTGGGCCAGTCCCCGCAGGCCAGGCCAGGGGACCCCACCGGTGCATGAATCCATGTGCCGGGCCTCTAATAGCATATAAAAAGCATAGAAAAACTGAAAAAAACATATAATAAAAGTAACAATGGATTATCTCTGAGTAATGGGATAACGCTTTATTGTTTTCTTCTTAACATAATTTTTATATTTTCAAAATTTTTACAATAGTTATATATTTCTTATATAATTCTAAAAATGTAATAAATAGTATGTGAATTGTAAATCTCAAATACTGAACAATTTGAAATAATTATTTCATGTTTGATGAAATTGAGGTATTTGTATGAGATTATCTCAATAATGTTAAAGGTATTAGGCCAAAACACTATACTTTTAAAAAACAGAACTAGAATTTAATAAATTCAAAGAAATGGTAAGGTCTTTGACTTGCCATTAAATGGTTCACTGCATATAATATAAATCTTTCTGAAGTTAAAAGGCTATTAATGGGCATTTTAGTACACAGACCCAATGTAATAAAATTGTACAGTTCCTTCAACAATTTTAACTCTATATCTAACTTTTGGGTTATTTTTACAAATATGATGGTGTAGGGACTCCTATGTCATATTTAAATATAATTAAAACTACATTTCTGAGAATTATTAAATAGCCTTGAATATTAAATAAGATTTATATTGCCATAAATGATGGAAGATCTCTTTAAACAAGACTGCAGCTGATTAGTAACTATCACCAGAGAACAAAAATCTCCAAATATCATAACATTGGTAATGTATGCATATACATTATTGTTGATTAAACTTTAATCTTTACCTAGTAGATCTTTAACTTCATATTTATTTCCATTTCTCTGAACACTGATATACTTTTTCATTAATTTTGCAGTCTTTTATTTTACTAATCTATAAAATGAGTTTGTTCTGAGACTGTGGGTTAAAGGAAGACGGTGTTTGGCTCATGAATATTCAAGATTATTTTGGTTCAAATATATTGAATTTATTCTCTGCTTATAATAATTTTAAGCAGAAATGAAAGAATGGTATCAATTTGAGTACAATAAAGAAAAATTTTAGACCACTTCAAGGTGCTTTGCACAACATCAAAAACATAAGTTAACTTTGTCTCTCCCCATCCCCTAAATTCAATCTCCAGAATTCTAACACCTACACTGACAGAAAACATGGAGTCAAGGCCCAGATTGATGCCAAAATCATAGGAAAGAGGATTGCTGTCCATGTTTTCTCTAGATAATTCTCCTAACAGATTGTTAAGCCAGGTTCCATTCTGCCTCTTCCTAGTCACGTGACTGAGACCAAGCTGTTTAACTATTTAACTTCTCTAGCCTCAAACATCTATAATTATAAAAGTGTAATATGCAATCGACCGAACGACCAAAGAGTAGAACGACTGTCCAAACAACTATGCTATGACACGCACTGGAGCCAGGCCAGCCAAGGCAGGTGTAATGCAATTGGTTGGGGGTTGGGGGGCCCCACCATCCCCCCGTGATCTCCCCACAGAGGGAGGCCCAGGCCACCCTCTGCCCAGCAATGGATCTCGGAGCCCCAGCCAAGTAGGCAAGGCCTCCCTCTGCATGGCGATCAATTGCAGAGCCCTGTTGGGTGGGCAGGGCCTCCCTCTGCATGGCGATCATGATTGATCACATAGCCCAGGCCAAGTGGGCAGGGCCTCCCTCTGCTGGGCAATCAATCTGAAGGCCCATGTTCGATTGCCCCACCGACAGAGGCCCAGGTCAGCCAAGCAATCGCACCCCATGCCTGTTGCCTGCAGAGGGAGGCAACTGGTGATGGGGGAGAGAGGGGCAGCATCACACAGATGGCAAGCAGTGCCAGCAGCAGGGGTGGGGCCAGCTGCCGGCAGCCAGGGAAAGGAAAGCCCCAATAGGCCCTGATTGCCAGCCAGGCCTAGGGATCCTACCCGAGGGGTCCCGGATTGCGAGGAGGCACAAGCCAGGCTGAGGGACACCCCCTTCACCTCCCCACCCCTGTTCACAAATTTTGTGCACTGGACCTCTAGTCTATATATATAAAAGCCAAAATGACTGAAAGACAAAACAACCGAACAATCGGTTGCTATGATGCGCACTGATCACCAGGGGGCAGACACTGAACACAGGAGCTGCCCTTGATGGTCAGTGCACTCCTACAGTGGAAGCGCCACTCAGAGAGCTTACCAAGGGGCTGCAGTGGCAGGCAAGCAGGGCCAGGATGAGTGGAGTGTTGGTGGCTCCTCCCTGGCCACCTGCTGCTTCGTGCACTGCTACAGCCCTCAGGGGATGTTGGACTGCTTGTTTCAACCCGATCCCAAACTGGCAGTCTGACATCCCCTGAGAGGTCCCAGATTGTGAGAGGGCACAGGCCAGGCCAAGGAACCCCATCGGTGCATGAATCTGTGCACCAGGCCTCTAGTTCTGTAATCTATATATATCAAAAGCCAGTGAGCGGAATGCTGTAAAGACCATAACAACCAGTCGCTATGACATCCATTGTGGCCAGCGAACCAGCCCAATCTGGGGGTGGGGCCGGACAACCTCCCGTGGCCCTTACCACTGGCCGGCCCCACCCCTGATCACCCCCCACACCCCAATAGGAGGCAGGGCTGGACAGCCAACCTCCTGCAGCCCCTCCCCCTGCCTGACCCCACCCCAGATCAGTCCCCCACCCTGATCAGGGGCAGGGGCAGCTGGCCAACCACCTGCAGCCCATCCCCCCCAGCCAGACCTGCCCCTGATGGGCCTCCCCACTCTGATCAGGGGCAGGGCTGGCCAGCCAACCACCCATGCCCCCCCCCAAGCCGCTGGCCCCTGACCGGCCCCCACACCCAATTTGGGGATGGGGCCAGCTGGCCCACTGCCCACAGCCTCTCCCCATAGCTGGCTCTACACCCAATCAGCCCCCACCACCCCAATCGGCCCATGGCCCCTACCCCAGCCAGCTCCACCCCCAATCACCATCACACACACCAATTGGGGGTGGGACTGGCTGGTCAAGCTCACATGGCCCCTCCGCTGGCCACTGACCCCTGATCATCTCCCCACCCCATTTGGGGGCAGAGCTGGCTGGCCCACCATCCATAGCCCCTTCCCAAGGCTGGCTCTACCCCCAATCAGCCCCCCACACCCCAATCAAGGAAGGGGCTGCCGGTCAATCGCCCATGGCCCTTCCCCCCAGCTGGCCCAGCCCTGATCAGGCCCCGATTGGGGCAGGCCAGCCAGACCCCACCCATGCACTGGGCCTCTAGTAAGAATATAATACTCTTATCTACCTTATGATATTTTCAGGAAAATTGTAGCATAGTATGGCATAACATGTGAAGTTTTTCACAAGACAATAAGTACAAAATATTATTAACGATCTATGTAGAATTTCCTTTAAAGGTGTATCACCACTAATATATGCAGCATGTGAGCAACATTATTCTTACCATTCCCTCTTGCTTTTCTCAGCAGACACTATGAAATACCTTTGGTCTCCCACCACACAAACACTTAAGAAAAGGCAGGCACAAAAGAGGTTTCATGATATATTAATTTGGGTAGGAAATGGACAATATCTTGTAAATTATTGTCACAGTCAAAGGAAAATAAAAAATTGGAAATAAACCTTAAAAGTTTTGTGATAGAAAAATCAGTAAATATTTTCCAAAACTCGTTCCCTTCCTTTGGAAGATCAAATGCATTACACTTTTGTGATAAACTTTTCAGCTGCCTAGTTCATTCATATTAAATTACAGTGTTTTTTGTGGAAAGACGGATGCCCAAATCCACTTTTTAATGATGTTTGTGAATGCCCTCACATATACAGCCAAGTGAAATGCTGAAGTACTTACATGGAAAATTCTGAACTAATCTCTTATCATAAAAAAGTAAATCTCACTTAAAGGGAAATTTCTCAACTTGAACTGTATAAAAACTTACATCAATTATTCATTTTAATTTGCATTACACATGATTTAATTTTCAGACACATGATGAAAATAGATTTAAAATACTGATACTACATAATAATATAAATAATATAAATTTTGAAGTGATTAGTATGAAGGGCAAATGAGAAAAAAATAATTTTCTTTTTCTCCAGCTTTATGGAGTTAAAATTGTCAAAACATTGCATATTTTTGAGGTATACAATGTAATGGTTTGATATATGCATACAATGTAAAATGATTACCACAATCAAGTTAATTAACACATCTAACACCTCAGTCACCATGTGTGTGTATGTGTGTATGTGTCTGTCTAGTGAGAACACTTAAAATCTACTCTCCTAGGAAATTTTAAGTATACAATAAAAAACTATTAACTATAATCATCATGCTGTAGATTAAGTCCCCAGAACTGATTCACCTTATCATTGAAGTATTTGAACCCTTTGACCACCATCTTCCCATACCCACTCTCACCCTTGGTAACCACTAATTCCATGTGTTTGGCTTTTTCAGATTCCACCTATAAGTGGGACCATACAGTATTTGTCTTTCTCTGTCTGACTTAGGTTTATTCTGTATCTTGGCAATTTTGAATAATGCTGCAGTGAACATGGGAAGGCAGCTATCACTCTGATATACTGGTTTAAATTTCTATGGATAAATATATAGAAGTGAGATTGCTGGATGATATGGTAATTCTATTAATTTTCTAAGGAAACTCCATATTGTTTTACCTAATTGCTATACAAATTTATATTCCCACCAACAATGCACAAAGATTCCCTCTTATCCACATCATTGCCAACATTTGTTATCACTTGACTTTTTAAAAATATGTTTTTATTGATTTTTAGAGAGAGGGAGAGGGAGAGGTACAAAGAGATAGAAACATTAATGAGAGAGAAACATCATCAATTGGCTACATCCTGCATGTCCCCTACTGAGGACAGAGCCCACAATCAGGGCATGTGCCCAGACCAGAAATCTAGCCATGACATCATGGTTCCTGGGTTGAAGTTCAACCACTGAACCACACCAGCCAGGCTCCTTTATCTTTTTTATGATAGCCATCCTAACAGGTGTGAGGTGATACCTCACTGTGGTTTTCATTGCATTTTTAACTAATGATTTATAATGTTGAGCACCTTTCCATGTACCTGCTCATCATTTGTAGATTTTCTTTTAAAAATATTTATTCTGACTTTTGTGCATTTCAAAATCAGTTATTTGTTTGTGTGTGTGTGTGTTTTGTTTTATTTTGTTTTTATTTTGCTACTGAGTTGTATGAGTTCCTTATATATTTTGCATATTAACCTTTTATCAGGTATATGGTTTGTAAATATTTTTCCCCATTTGGTAAGTCGGCTTTCATTTTGTTGATGGTTTCCTTTGCTGTGAAGAAGGTTTTTGTTTGATGTAGACCCACTTGACTATTTTTGCTACTGCTGCCTAAAATTATTGCCAAGATTGTCAGGAGCTTTTTCTTTGTTTTCTTCTAGGAGTTTTAAAGTTTCACATTTTATATAGTACTAGAGGCCAGGTGCACAAAATTCGTGTGCTGGGGAGGGATGTCCCTCAGCCTGGCCTGCACCCTCTCGTAATCTGGGACCCCTCGGAGGATGTTAAACTGATGGCTTAGGTCCACTCCCTGGGGGATCAAGCCTAAACCAGCAGTCGGACATCCCTCTCCTAATCCGCTGGCTCCTAATCGCTCGCCTGCTTGACTGTCTAATCGCCCCTAACCACTCTGGCTGCCTGCCTCATCACCTCTAACCACTCGCCTGCCTGCCTGATCGTCCCTAATCACTCGTCTGTCCTCCTGATTTCCCCCAACCACTTGCCTGTCTGCCTGATTGCCCCTAACCACTCTGCCTGCCTGCGTGATCACCCCTAACTGCTCACCTGTCTGCCAGGTGATCAGCCCTAACTGCCTCTGCCTGCCTTTCTGATTGCCCCTAACCACTTAGGCATTTATGTTTAGGTTCTCTATTGGTCTATGTGTCTGTTTTTTATACCAGTACCATAATGTTTTGATTAGCATTGTAATGTAACTTAAAATCCAGAAGTTTAATGCCTCCAGTTTTGTTCCTCTTTCTGAAGATTGATTTTTCTATTCAGGGTCTTTTATGATTTTATACAAAAATAAATAAATAATTTCAAATAAATTTACCTTATTTTACAATGTATACATATTCAGACTAAAAAAAAGGAAATAAAAAGTGTAAAGGGAAAAGGTCAATGACAATTTAATAATACCTACCATTAACACATAACATATCTTACCTAATAATAGACAAACATGTAAATTGACTGTACCTCTGCTACGCCCACAGCCAATCAGAGTGAGTATGCAAATTAGAAGGTCAAGGATGGGGGCTGCCCAGCTGCTCCAGGCATGGAGTGGCTAGGTGGGGCAGGACGCCTGCTATGAGAGGGAGGGCAGAGGGTGAAGGGATCTACAGGAGCAGAGTGCCACAGCGAAGACAAGACTGCAGACTCTGGAGTCTGCAGCAAAGACGAAGATGGCAGATTCCAGCTGGAGTCTGCAGTGAAGCAGTGAAGAGGAAGATGGCAGACTCCAGCCTGAGTCTGCAGCAAAGACGAAGAAGGCAGACTCTGGCCGGAGCGAAGGCCTGGGTCCTGGGTGCTGGAGGAAAACTGGTGCTGGAAGCCAAGGGAAGGAAGGCCTATTGAACGAATCTCTTCATGCAATGGGCCTCTAGTTTTTATATAAGAACATTGCATTTGTTGACAAGGCAACTATATAATTTTACTACTGATGATTTGACAGTTTATTACAGAGAAATTATTCAAATAATTACTTTTGCCATTTTGTTGCAAGGGTCTTATGTAACTTTGCTGGAAAGAAATTTTTCCTGAAGTTAAAAAAAATATTTTCATATACTATTTCTGAGTCAAAATGAATCCTGATTGGTATATTAATAGTTTATATGCTTTCAAAAATCAATTAATTAAAAAATGAAAGCGTATGTCCACACTAAGTCTTCTACACAAATGTTTATAATAGCTTTACTAGTATTTGCAATAGCCAAAAACTTAAAGCAGCTCAAATGTCCATCAACAGGTAAAACAATAGATAATTGTGGTATAGGCCAATGGTCAGCTAACTGTGGCTCACGAGCCACATGCGGCTCGCAAGCCACGGTTTGCCGCTCTGTTGACTAATGAGTTTGCCAACCACTGGTATAGGCAATAAAAAGAATGAATTATTGCCCTAGCCCAGTGATTGGCAAACTCATTAGTCAACAGAGCCAAATATCAACAGTACAACGATTGAAATTTCTTTTGAGAGCCAAATTTTTTAAACTTAAACTTCTTCTAACGCCACTTCTTCAAAATAGAGTCACCCAGGCCATGGTATTTTGTGGAAGAGCCACACTCAAGGGGCCAAAGAACCGCATGTGGCTCGCGAGCCACAGTTTGCTGACCACGGCCCTAGCCCATTTGGCTCAGTGGATAGAGCATCAGCCTGTGGACTGAAGGGTCCAGGGTTTGATTCCAGTCAAGGGCACATGCCCAGGTTGTGGGCTTGATCCCCAGTAGGGGGCGTGCAGGTGATAGCCGATCAATGATTCTCTCTCATCATTGATGCTTCTATCTCTCTCTCCTTCTTCCTTCCTCTCTGAAATCAATAAAAATATATTTTTTTAAAAGAATGAATTATTGATACACATAGCAACACATGGATCTCAAAATAATGTAAGTAAAAGAAAAGCAAGAAAAGAAAGAGTAGAGTCTGTAAGATTACATTAATATAAAATTCTAGGAAATATGAAAATATCAAGTGACCTACAGTAAGAAAATGAAGAATAGCAGTTGCTATGTGGGAGAGGGAGAAAGGATAAGTTATAGATGTAGGGTGATGTGCCTAGGAAGTGACAAGAATGAGATATTACAAGGGCCAGTAGGAAATTTCTAGAGATGTTGGATTTGTTGATTTATTACTATTGTCTTGATTGTGGTGATGGGTTTTTAGGTGTGAACATATGGCAATATTTACCAGATTGAACACTTTAAATATGAATATTGCAGTTTATTACATATCAATCATACCTCAATAAAGCTGTTAAATGCATGTTTTATGTCCTGTTCATCTTTGTTTTTAAAAATAGGATAGAAAGGAAATTATGACATTGTTTATAAAACTTTCTGATGATTTTGTGCCTTTGTTATATGATGCTCAACAATCAACTTCTTTAGCAATATTATACAGGTTCCTCCAAAAGGGTAGAAATGAATATTTCAGGTACTCTAACATTATTTATATGCCACTCACTCAAGTCATCTGTTTAAATTATGATTTTCTGAGTCTTGTGGCTTCAGCAATCACTCCTTTGCCTTTATGTGCACCTGCGTGCACACACATGCATGTGTGCGCGTGCGCACACACACACACACACCTGGCGCACCCCTGCTCAGCTTCCAGGCACAGAAACACCCTTGCATTTCTAAGAATTATTTTTTCTTTCTTTCTCGTGTTCTGCTTTCATGTCTGAAACGTCATAAAACCAAATAATTGAGGTAGTATTGAAATTTTCATTTTGAGACAAAAGAATAAAAATATTAAAATTTTCCTCTAAATAAATGCTGAAGTGTCCAATGATTGTTATGTTACCAGACTCAACCACTTTAACATATTAGTAGATTGGACCTTGGAACATAAATTAAATTAGAATTATTTTAAAGCTAGAACCTACGTGGTGTATGAAGTATTGGCAGTCTTTAGAATCTCATCTTCTGCTAAAAGTTTTGAAAAAAAATCTAGTGCCCTAAAATGAGCAGATCATATCTAATGTATTCCCAAAGAGATAACATGGCTGATGAGTCAGATTGTCATTTGTTCCAGTTCTTGAGCTCAATAGTCAATGCTGTTCATAGTACTTTATCCAATTATGGTGGAAGAAAAATCACTGTTTGGGAATACAGCATGATTGGAAAGAAAGCAAAAATCTTCAACCCCTTAATATGCTTTGGTCACCTCATTCAAAGTTATCAAAATTGGAAATAGTAGAACAAACATAGTAATAAAATAACTGAAATCCAAGGTAAGTGAGGAGATAAGGAATACCTAGCTTCTTGAAGTGAGCTCACATTTCCAGGCCCTGATTGGTTCCCAGTCTGAGAGAATGGCTTATGGACTATGAACGACAATAAATGCTGAAGGTCATGGTAAAGTTTAGAGGGCTGAGAAACAGTGAATAAATGTTCTCATAACTTCCTGCCAAGGAAAAAATATTCAAAGTTGTATATACTTAGGGCAGGGTTGCCCAGTAGAGTAAGAATGGACTGTGGAATGACATGAACATGGCTTCAGGTCTCAGCTACACCACTGAGGCCTAGAAGAAATCACTTGATTCTCTGAGCATCAGTTTTCTCAATTGCAAAATAAAAATAAAATATAAATCTTGTGGTTTTATTGTAAAGGTAGAAGATAATATATGAATAGGCCTAGCAGAAAGCTCAGTATATCATAGACATTCAATAAATGACAGCTCCTCTATTATTAAAATAAATTGTGCCTTAGACTTGATTATTTTTGTACACATTCCTGAGTTTTGGGAACCCTAAAGAATAACTTATTATAAAGATACATCATGAAATCAATAAAGTTGATACACCCTGTGATTGACTTGACTAATTCCCTTCTGAGGTTCTTTGGAAATATGGAGGTACACTAAATTTTTGCCTGTAGGGACAGAAGTTTTAAAAGAGGTATTTTTTAAGTAGTGCTAAACTATTTAATGTTTTGACTTTCTCTGTAGTTATAAAAACTCTCAGGGTGCTTGTTTGAAAAAATTAGTGTTTGCTTTCTTTCATTTGTTTTGTTTTCTAAATAACATCACATCTTCTTTTGCCATCCTTTTGTGTTGTTGGTGCTGGAGTTGGGCAAGAAGCATTACACATGTGTGTCCTCTATCCCATGGGATGGTGTTCAGCAGTGATTATATGTGTGTATTTTGGCAAACGAATTGGGAGGGAATGTAAAATAAAGATGTAAAATATTGCTTGCAATAAACACTTTTTGAAACTATAAGGCACATCTTCTTGATGACATAGACAACAAGAAGAGTATTCACAACATAAAAATAGATGTGATTGAAAACATACGTGGTATTTTTTTCTCTAAAGTTTAGCTCTGTAATTTAGGGAAATTTATAATTCTGGAAATGCCCTTGCTTCTGTAATGTATTTATCTTTTATCATACAAAACTGGTGCTCAAAATAAATGCGGACTTAATACATGAATGAATGAGTGAATGAATGGAGAATATATTTCATAATCTGGTGCAAAAATATGCGGTGTGTATAATTGTGTGGTAGATCATTGCTGCCTCAATTTGAAGCACTATTTATTGACCAAAGCTAGTAAACCCTCAACATAACTTGAAATAAGAACATTGGCAATGTGGATAAGTTGCCCCTGATTTAAGCTAAGCAAAACAAACTATTCAAAACATTTCTTAGAATACATTTAAATTCAAGACATGAAGATTTGACATTCATGTCTTCAAAAATACAAACTAGACCTAGCTTTGCTAACAACTGATTTTGTGGCAATTCATTTAGTATCTCTGAACTTCATTGTTCCTATCTATAAAACATATATATTTTATGGTAATATGGAGTCACACTAGATTTTTACCTATATGGACATATGTTTTGAAAGAGATTTTTTTTTAAAGTAGCTCTATATTTGTCTTTAATGTTTGCCATTTTAATTATGATGTGTCTAGGTGTGGGTCTCTTTGGGTTCATCTTGATTGGGACTTGCTGTGCCTCCCAAACTTGTGTGATATTTTCCTACAATATTCTCAAATCAATAAATGTGATACATCACTTAAACAAAATGAAAGATAAAAATCACATGACCATATCAATAGACACAGGAATAGTATTTGACAAAAATCTAGCACCATTTTTTGATGAAAACTCTCAGTAAAGTGCAAATAGAGGGATCATACCACAACATAATGAAGGCCATATATGACAAATCTACAGCCAACATCATACTCAATAGGCAAAAACTAAAAGTGTGTCCCTTAAGAGCAGGAACAAGACAGGGATGTCCACTTTCACAACTCTTATTTAACATAGTACTGAAAGTCCTAGCCACTGCAATCAGAAGAGAAGAAGAGATAAAAGGCATTTAATTTGGAAAGGAGGAAGCAAAACTGTCATTATTCACAAATGATATTGTACATAGAAAACCCAGAAGACTCCACCAGGAAACTACCAGACTTATTAAATGAATTCGGCAAGGTAGCAGGATATAAAATCAACATCCAAAAATCAATGGCTTTTTTTATACACCAATAATGAGTATTCAGAAAGAGAAACTTAAAAAGCAATCCCATTTAGCACTGCAACAACAAAAAAATAAAATTTCTAGAAATAAACTTAACCAAGGAGGTAAAAGACCTGTACCTGTAAAACTAGAGGACATTGAGAAAAGAAATAGAAAAATATACAAACAAATGGAAACGTGTACCATGTTCATGGATTGGAAGAATTAACATTATTAAAATACATATACTACCCAAAGCAATCTATAGATACAACGTAATCCCTATTAAAATAACAATGGCATACTTCACAGAACTAGAACAAATACTCCAAAAATTTATATGGAACCATAAAAGACCCTAAATAGCCACAGCAATCTTGAGAAAGAAGAACAAAGTTGAATATCAAATTATAGTACAAATCCATTATAACCAAAACAGCCTGGTACTGACACAAGAACAGGCATATAGACCAATGGATCAGAACCAAGACCCCAGAAATTGACCCATATCATTGTGGCCAATTAATATTTGACAAAAGAGGCAAGAACATACAATGGAGTAAAGACTATTTCTTGAACAAATGGTGCTGGGAAAACTGGACAGATACATGCAAAATGATGAAACTAGACCACAAACTTATACCATACAGAAGCATAAACTCAAGCTAGATAAAAGACTTAAATGTAAGGCATGAAACCATAAAAATCTTAGAGTATACCATAGGCAATAATATCTCAGATGTCTCAGATAGCAATATGTTTATGGATACATCTCCTAAGGCAGTGGTCAGCAAACCGCGACTCACGAGCCACATGGGGCTTGCAAGCCGCGGTTTGCTGTTCTGTTGACTAATGAGTTTGCCGACCACTGTCATATACTACCCTTTACCTCTTTGCACACAATATGCCACAATTGCCTAATCCTCACAGCTTCCAACTACACGGTAACATTTAGTCTAATCCAGTGGACTAGGGCAAATGAAACTAAGGAAAAAATTTTAAAAAAATGGGACTACATCAAAATAAAAAGCTTCTGCACAGCAAAAGAAACCACCATCAAAATGAAAAGGGATGCTACTATATGAGAGAACATATATGTCAATGATACATCTGATTAGGGGTTAATTTCCAAAATATATAAAGAACTCATACAACTCAACAAAAAGGAAAACAAACAATCCAATTCAAAAATGGTCAGAAGACCTGAATAGACATTTCTCCAAAAAGGACATACAAATGGCCAAGAGACATGAAAAAAATGCTCAAATTCATTAATCATCAGAGAAATAAAAAGTAAAACCACAATGAGAAATCACTTCACACCTGTCAGAATGGCTATCATCAATAAATCAATAAACAATAAATGTTGGCAGAGAAAAGGGAACACTAGTTCACTGCTGGTGAGAATGCAGATTGGTGCAGCCACTGTGGAAAACAGTATGGAGTTTCCTCAAAAAATTAACAGTGGAACTTCTGTTTGACCCAGCAACCCATTTCTGGGAATATATCCTAACCTAAAAACCCAGAAATACCAATCAGAAAGAATATATGCACCCCTATTTCCATAGCAACATTATTTATAATAGCTAAGATTTGTAAACAGCCCAAGTGCCCATCCATAGATTAATGGATATGAAAGCTGTGGGGTATTTATACAATGGAATAGAATGCAGCTGTAAAAAAAAAGGGTTCTCGTACCCTTTGGGACAGCATGGGTGGATCTGGGGACTATCATGCTAAGTGAAATAAGCCAATCTGAGAAAGACAAATGTCACATAATCTCACTTATTTGTGGAATCTAATGAACAAAATGGAGGCATGAGACAGACTGACATACCTTGATGTGGGGATTGGGGAGATGAGAAGAGAGAAACCAAAGAAATTATATACTTACTAGAGTCCGGTGCATGAAATTCATGCACTTGGATGGGGGGAGGTCCCTCAGCCTGGCCTGTGCCCTCTTGCAGTCCAGGAGCCCTCAGGGGATGTCTGACTGATGGCTTAGGCCCACTTCCCATGGGTAGTGGGCCCAAGCCAGTAGTTGGACATCCTTAGTGCTGCCACAGAGGTGGGAGAGGCTCCTGCCACTGTCACTGTGCTCGCCAGCTGTGAGCAGCACTCCCCCTGTGGGAGCACACTGACCCTCAGGAGCAGCTCCTGCATTGAGTGTCTGACCCCTGGTGGTCAGTGCATGTCATAGTGAGCCGTTGAGTGGCCGTAGCATATCATTAACATATTATGCTTTGATTGGTTGAACAGCCAACCAGATGATCAGACACTTAGCATATTAGGCTTTTAGGATATGCATAGCTCATCAACATAGGCAATAGGATGGTGAAAAGCTGGGTGGAAGGTAGAGAGTGGGAGGAGGGGAGTAAAAGGGTGGAAATGGGAGACATCTGTAATATTATCAACAATAAAATACATATGTACATATATTTTTTTAAAAAGTAGTTCTAAACTATTTAATGTTTTGAATTCTCTCTGTAGTTAGAAAAAAATCTCAGGGTGCTTGTTTTTTAAAAAAGTTAGTGTTTGTCATATATATATATATATATATATATATATATATATATATATATATATATTAATGTTATAATCTTATAATACCACTAGGTGAGTGTTTATGTATTATTAAAAATCAGAGTTCAGGTTTCTGATGGCTGTGGTCTGCCTGCTGAATTTCAGTGAGCATAGCTTGTCTATATTCATGGTAGTGAGACTACCTTGGCCCCAGGAGTCTAAAAATGAATAAAGCCAAGAAACCTTCTCTTTTTTTCTTCTCCTAAACATGGTTGAATTAGATCTTTCATCTTACAACTCTAATGTGAAGAAGTGAGAAGCAAAAATACATTCTGCTCTTTGTGCATACCTTCTCAAAACAAGGCAATAGAACAGAGTTAAAGGTTCTGATGGCTCTCAACTGCCTACCCTTTATACATTTGGACAGGATACAAGTGGACATCCTTATGATAAGTGAATCCACCAGTAAATCTGAAATTTTCCTTATAAATAAAGTACAACAGACAGAGCACTTTTTTAAATATAGTCCCGCAACAACATGAAAGGAGTTACAAACAATGCTGCTTCTGTAAAAGCCTTCTATTTGCTGAATCAATATTGATATAAGTTGGGAAATAGTACTGGGCCTCTTTTGTTTAGTGTGGTCTCTCACAGCAGTTCTGGGATCACAATAACAATGGTATCCTAATAGAACACTGGGCACATCCATTAGTTATAAAGTATTTGTCTCTTTTAAAGAAAAAAATACTAAGATTAAAGAATCATATACTTTTTTAAATATATTTTTTGTTGATTTTAGAGGGAGGAAGGGAGAGGGATAGAGAGATAGAAACATTGATGAAAGAGAAACATTGATCGGCTGCCTCCTGCACCCCACCCCCCTACTGAGGATCCAACCTGAAACCCAATTCTGACTTAGAATCGAACCATGACTCCTGGTTCATGGGCCCACGCTCAACCACTGAACCACCTGGCTGGACTAAAGAATCATATACTTTTAAAACATGAAAAGAGTTTCCCTGACTGGTTTGGCTTAGTGGATAAAGCATTGGGCGTGGACTGAAAAGTCCTGGGTTCCATTCCTGGTCAGGGCACATGCCTGGGTTGCAGGCTCAATCCCCAGTAGGGAGCACGCAGGGGGCAGCTGATCGATGCTGATGTCTCTCTCTCATCGATGTTTCTAACTCTCTATCTCTCTCCCTTCCTCTCTGTAAAAAGTCAATTAAAGTATATTTTTAAAAATCCACGAAAATAGTTTAAGGAAATGCTTTTCAAATCTTCCATTTTATAAAGAAGGTGACAGCATACTTTAGTATTATATCTGAGATTATATGGGAAAATACTTTTTTATCTATGGAAATTTGAGATTAAAAAATCATGCATTTAATGGGTATCACTTTCATTTAAGGAAACAAGTCATAAGTCATTCATGGGGATCACAAATATTTTAGAAGTCTGTACATTTTAATTTAACATGCAAAGGCATTAACCATACTTATGTCCCCAAGTCTTCCGTTTTTTGTTCTAATTTATTTATCATCTACAATTTATTCCACTGTATATGCATTGATAATTGTTACAAAAATTCAAGTTCACAGCTTACTGAAGTCATTAGTAATGATGATGAGATCAGTTTGGTAGGCTAAAGGGGAAAATTTTTCAAATTCTTGACTCTATCTAAAAACATGTAATCAAAAATATAAGGTTTAGTGCATTGGATGCTCTGAAAATATGTAAGTATAGTTTCACATATAAAATAATTGCAAATCCATGATTTACATAAGTTTATTTTTTACCTATACTTCTATCTTTTAGAATTCACAATTTCATATTTTTCCACATCAATGAGCCAACAATAAAAACAGTTAAAACAGTTATTTTGAATGTGTTTTTCTATCTTATTTACATTACTTATTTCTAATTAAAGTGTCTCTTTTTATTGACACATGCATTAATCTTACATGTTAGCCAATAACAGAATTACAACTATTAAGATGGTTCATGAAGAGAGGACTTTTCCCCTGAAACATACCTATGAAATATTTAGCTCTCTCTTATTTTTCTTTTAGAATCATATCAAAAACAGTCTTTGGGGAGAAGCAAATTAGCTCAGGTACCGAGAGTGAGCACCTCATTAAAATGTTCCTGGGTAATAAGCATGCTGAAATGCCTCAAGTGTAAGTAGATGGTGCAGATGGGTAATTTGAATATGCATATATTCCTGCCTTTATGTTGTTCTGCCCTACTTAAACTACCATTCATTTGAGTTAATGCCACAGTATATTGATACTTCTCTACATTGCTTCCAGAGTTCCGACTGAAATTATTCCTCTGTGCTGTATTATGGATGAAAGATTTGAGTAGGATTTTTTTAGTACTTGTCTTGAAGTATCCACATGAAACTGAATCATCCTCACTTACCATTACACCTAGGGAGTGTGGGCGTTCTCACTTAGCAAATCTCACTCAACACTGCATCTGGCCTGACTGTTGATTACCATGGTTCTAAACTAAGAAATAAATCTGATTAATTATCTGCATGCTGCATCAGGTCAGATTTCAGTAAATTATCACCTTGGGACATGCAGTCATTTCAGGCTACCCAACAGCATTTAAATCCAAAACAAACAAGTGTGCAAAAGGAAATTAGCTTGCCTCTTACAACAAGCTGAATTCCTCAAAGCAGTGCAACTCTCCAAGATGATGACATGCACGTACAATAACATGAAACTTCATATGAGTTTTAAGTCAGTTTGCTCATTTACTTCATTCCATGCGTTTTATTTCTTAATATATTAGAAACTACGAGGTTCCTTTAATTTAATTTTTCTTCTCATATAAAAAAGAGAAAATGAAATTATCTTAGCTCTTTTAACAGTTGTTCTTCCTTGCAATCTTTAGAATTCTCACTGTGAATGAAAATGGTGAAGAAATTAGCATGCACATTTTTGTTATATATGGTCTCACATTTTATTAAATTAGTAAGTGTGGTTATTAAATTGTTGTATGTCTCTCTGGAAAATTTATGTCTTTTCTTCCTCTCCATTCCCTTTTTTTCCCTTTATGCTTTTTCTAACACTGCTAGACACTTATACTTAGACTTCAGGTTTTAATTCAAGGTTGAAGATGGTTAGTTAAGAATTTTATTTTATTTTAAAAATTCTTACAGGAATCAGTGGGGCATGAAGTGAAGGGGAAGGCTTAGAAAGAATTGATAAATGGAAGGGAAGAGGATTCAATTGCTGACAACTGCCTGTTGAATTCCAAGTCTTGCATCAGTGTGATACTGATCCATAAATGCAATTATGGCTGTTAGTATGACGTGCCTTAGACAAATGCAAAGGAAATGGGGCTAACAAAAGAAGCAATTTTTATGGTTAAAAAAGAAAGATGCAACTTAAGCCTAATAACAGATAAGGTTAATTTTTCAGAGCTTTACATTCAAAGCAATTTGACCAAATTCACCAAATGTGTTAATACAAAACCTTTATATACTCTTGAAATTTTTCTAAGTTCGGTCCAGGAGTCTGTTTTTCCAAAATATAAGCAAACAGTTTGCAAGTCAAAAGATTATATATACCCAATAAGATGTTTAACCCTTTGCACTCGCTTGCTTTTTTCTCGATTCCTTTATTCTACTCGGGATTTAATTTTTTAAATACCGCAGATTTTACAAAGCGTGGCAGTAGAATAAAAAACTGAAGTTTCTTTTCATACAAACTTATTTATTTGGATTTTTTTATATTTCAAATTATTGATACATTCAAAGAGTAATTTTAATCTCTATAATTTTTTATGGTGTGATATTTTTTGAAACATTCACCCACATGAAGACCTGGTTTACATTCACATGTTTCACAAATATAAATCGTCTCTCTTCTTCCTCCTTTGATTTTTCTGTTAGAACAAACAATACAATCTTTGTGTTTTTTGTTAGGGTGAGGTGTGATTATATGGAGCTTTCCATCTAAACGTTGCTCTTAATGGATAATAATCTACCCCTGGAAGTTAGTGTACCATCTCTGAATTCTCCAACAAGATCATGTACTAGTTTCCTAATATATTTCACATGCGTTATCGGTTTTTCATTTTTTCTTTTTTGGCATTCTTTGTACAATATATAGGAATTTACAACACTGACCTTAAGCCCCCAGAAAAACAATTTACGCCACCATTTTAGAGTCTTCCTCATAAAACAGTATGTGCCTGTGTAGTGATCAGCTATATCAACACCCCCCATAAACTTTGTATAGTTGGTCACGACCTTGGGTTTGAGAACTATTTCCTTCCCACCACCACGCACTCTCCTTTCCACAGACTCAGTCTCTGAAGTGTACCATGTACGGAGCATTTTGACTATCCTCTTGTCTTTCCATGCAAGAAGCATTACATTTTCATCCCTGAAAGCCACTATCTCTCCTTTCATTAGCTTCGCATGTTTGATAACAGGTGGATTATCTTTCCTATTGGGCATTATTGTCCCTGTCAAGTGTGTTTTTTCCTTGAACAATTCCTTTGCAAGAGTGACACTAGTGTAATACCTGTCAGTGAAGAAATGATAACCTTGAGAGCCAGGTATTGAGTTCTTCAATCTTTCATGAAGCTCTAAAACTATTCTGCTAGTAAAAGGGAGATCAGGTCTCACCAACGTTTCAGATGTTATTCCTCCATAATAAGGGACAAATGAATGTACGTAACCACATTTTGAATCTGAGAGGACATATAAACGAATACCCCATTTTGTTGGCTTTTTAGGATTATATGTGATGAAGTGTATCTTTCCCTTGAAACCAACAACAGCCTCATCAACAGCAATCTCTCTTCCAGGACAGAATCTCTCCCTAAATTTCATTTCAACGTATGACAAGAAGCAGTTTACCTTCTCGGTTCTTGTTCTCAAATCTTTACTTGACTTTTGGTCGTTTTCCAAGTGTAACATCCAAAATATTTGCAAGAACCTTTCTCTTTTGAAAACAGAAAAAATGATATATGAGACTCAAAATCCATGGACCAATAACTCTGCAAGTTGGGGTGATTCAACTTGTAATACCATATTTAGTATTACAACTTGTAATACCATATTTAGTATTACACCAAGAAAAGCCTTCATTTCCTCTATCGACACATCTTTCCAATTATTCCAAGTGGATCGCTGGGATAGTTCTTTCTGGCTAATTTTATGCCTAGCATACTCATTTGTCTCATCTGTTATATTTTTTATCAACGTCTCAGTAAAAAACAACTGAAAAAAGTCTATTGGTGTGGCACATCCAGAAGGAACTTGAGGTCCAACATGTAACTGACCAGTTGAGAAAGGGATTCTGCTAGGCTCTTCGTCATTCACAGATGTAGATGTCCACTTTTCTTTTTCCTGTTTTCCCCTAGAAACGTAACTTTCACTGGGTCTTATACCCGAATTCTCAATGATATCACCTATATCTCCATCACGCTCACTCGAATAAACAATTGTGCGTCTTCGTTTTGCCTTTATGAATTCAATGTCACTGTCACTGTCAGTACTTTCAGCCAGATCTTTGGGCAAAGCAAGGGACTTTTTCCTTTCTGTAGTTCCACTAGGACCAGCGATTTGTTCATCATCTCCACTCGCATCCTCGGAGAACTCACTTTCGTCACTATTACATTTTTCACTTTTATCTTCATTTTCGAAGTAAAATTCATCATCGCTGCTATGTCTTTGGAAAACTTATCCATCCTGAGGAGGGGAAATTCACTCAGAGTGTGCGACTGCTAGGGGGCAAACCAATCATCCAAGTAAACCCTGTGTCATGACAACATCTGTGATATGCTAATAGAAACCTAAACAAACCTAGGAGACGAAAAGATAAGGAAGGTTCTTTACCAAGGGAAGATGATGCAAGCTCAAAAAGGCATGATGCAACGACTCATGCCTTGGACCCTCCTACTCAAGATTGCTGCCTATGCAAAAGATAAGCTTAAGTGGTGGCATCAGTTGAGACGGCATTTACATTTTACTTGTCCTTTCATGCTAATGAAAACAAGAAAAGCTAATGGAAAAATAGACAAAAATCCCCCCTCCCCCCGCGGTGAAACTACGTGTCGAGTGTGGCTCGATGTACGAGCTGCTACCGATGCTAACCGTGTCGAGTCACACTCGACATCCGAGTGCAAAAGGTTAAAACTTGAAATTCATTTCCTAATAAAAATACTGTTTCAAGTAGTTAAGATCTTACATCAAGTGTTGAAGGCTGGGTTTATTGGGAAATGGACTTTGAGACATAAATGTGCTCCTGGAAGTTTATTTAAGAATAGGATGAACATTTGTGGAGGACAGTGAGGGAAGCAGGACTGGACAGCTTGAGAAGTTGAATTGTGATGCAGTCACAACAAAGGCCTCAGTCAATCCCATGGGGAGCTCTGAAGTTGAAATGGGTTTTCAAAATTATGTCAAATTGAGATAAAGAGGTAGAGACTTTATAGCTCAGACTGACCAGTTATTAGATGCAAGCTGATATTGGGGAGAGGGCATGATTTGAGGGAAATTATCTTTGTTCAAGGACAAATCCCAAAGAGGGACTCACTCAGTTGGAATCCACAGCTGGTCAACACTGCCAGAAGCTCCAACAGTTCGATTCCCAGTCAGGGCACATGCCTGAATGCTTTAGTCCTGAAATGGAGTAAAAGGTGATCTGGGCTACTGACCACTTCAGCTGCTATACTAACCCACAAAAGCCAATTTAATCCTTAAGATAATTTAACTCTCAGTAATTATACAATCCTTGATACATATGGGCTATGTAATAAAAGAAAGAGCTAGAACTAAGCAATGTTAAAAGTAGACAAAAGTTGTCCTTGTCATATTTTCACTTCCTTTTTTGTACTCCTTTCTCATTAGCACCTAGTGAGTCATTCCTCAGGCAAGAGGTATTACCATTCCCCCATTACCATTCCCCCATTCACCACCCTCATATATGCACTGCAGCATTCCACTCTTATTGGCCCTATCTCATACTGTGCTCTACCTCTAAAATTACCAACTTCTGTTTTACACTCAAACTCGTCAATTTTTTCATGTAACACAATTGAGTTCTAAGTGGACGTAATTGTATTAATGCTATCTACTGGAATGTATGAAAACCTTTCACAAGCATTTCTCTTTCAAAAAGAAGCTGCAGGAAACCTGAATAAATCCCCAACTGGTAGTATAACTAAGTGAAATGAAGAAAATGAGTTTAGGAGCAAAAATGTATTTGCCCTGAGTTAGCTTTCCTAAACTGATTCACAGTTGAGAAGTACACTTAGATATCTTCTAAGAAGACTTCACTCAAATCACCTCAGAAAGAGGGCTGACCTTTTCCCCAAATTCTTAAGAAAAGATAATACTTTAGTTTATAAACTTATAGTTAAGAATAACAGTAGATATTGATAGAATTTTATCCTTCACAGAATCATCTTGATTTTTACAAAAAGCTTAATGTTTTCAGTTACAAAATATATTCCAGCAAGTTCAATATTAGACTGCACTCTACTAGGATTAGTAATTCATCCGCAATAAGAAGTTTAATAACAATTTTGTTTGTTGTAGACCTAATAAAAATGTTTTTGGGGAAATTGATTTTTAAAAGCCTAACCTTTTCCCTCTTCAATTTTCAGACACATAAAAATATGATAAGAGATTAATTTACAGTGTTCTACATGTGCCATTTTGTTAATAAATTTCAGTGAGAATATGATTCAATTTCATATAAAAGAGAATTATAAAATAAACCAAAAATAACATGCCAGTGATTTAATTAATATTCACCCATAGAGTCCTTTATACTTGCATCGTTTTGTACCAGCATGTATTTTTTGGTTTAAAAATAATTGCACAACTTTATATTTTCAGGGTATTGCAAGAGTAGCAAAATTTCATGGTAAAATTACCTCATTGTTTCATGTAACAAATTTACAAAGTGCTTATGTATTCTTTGGGGAGATTGCTAATATTAGAACATCTCTATACTAGACACAATTAAAGCAACATCAGGTTGAGTAGCTGGGCTCACTGGGTAAAGGTAACACTCAGAACTTTAGAAAAAATAGAACAAATATCTAAGAAAAAATAAGGCAATTATCCAGATAAACTATGTACAAGTTAGTATATTATAGTAATAAGTAACTCACAAGGTCTTGCATTAGTATGGTAAGTAGAGATTGCTTTTTCTCTATCCATAATGCCTAGAGTCAAAATCAAAAACCCATTGTTCTGTCACCTTCCCTTATTCCAATTTATAAATATTTACTGAATGCTTTGTATACAGGATAATTTTATTTACCAGTCATTAATAGGCAAGGTGCCCAGGCCTATCATCTTTTCAAGAACCCCAGAACTTGTTTTCAGCATTGAAAATAAAAGCTCTTCATGGACACAGACAATAGGATGGTGAAGAGGTCAATGGGGGGAGGGGGGAATGCTTTCAACAATAAAGATTTTTTTAAGTTAAAAAATAAAAGCTCTTGGCACCCAATTAATAAAAAACCTGAAAATCAAAAGTATTTAATGTTTAATTAAATGTCCACATAACATAGTGTTAAGTCAATGTCATTAACAGTTAATTTAGTATTCATATAATTTTAATTGCATTTGAAAAGTACTTTATGCATTACACCTTTTCATTTAGGAATAATTTTCAAGTATGCATGATGATTGCACAGAAATCATAGTCAAACATAAATAAATGAATTATTTGCAGACAAATAATTTTGAAGCAAAATTACTTTAAAATTCTGTTAAGACTTAGGTGTTTGGGCACCACGAACATATTAAAATTATCTTGTGTGCATGTGCAAGGAATAGTTCTAGATACCTTACTTAAGTTATCTAAATTGATCATAATCACTTCAATTTAATTAAATTCAAGGAAAGTTTTTTGTGAACCTACTAGAATTACTGAATAAGCTCTTAAGGTATATGCATTATCTAAATTGATCTTCATAATTTCTTTTCAATTCAATTCAAACAGCAATTTATTCATTATCTACTCTATGTCTGGCACTGTGCTAGTTACTCTGGATACAGGTATAAGATATATACATCTTGCTGTCAAGGAGCTCAAAGACCAACAGGAAATTCAGACAAGTAAAAACATACAGTACATGAGAATGTGATAGATGCTCTTAAATAATAAGCATGGTGGTCTATTACATTACCTAGGAAGAAAACTTATTCCAGATTTGGAAGAATAGAATAGGCTTCATGAAAGAAGTTACCTCTAAAATTTAAACCAGTAGGACAAATTGAGGGTAGTCAAGGAAAGGGTGAAGAGGGTCTCAAAAGTTCCAGGAAGAAGAAGGAAGAGCATGTAACAATGACAAGGCAAGAGAGAAAATGGCAATAAATGAATGATTAGTAATAAGGTGTGCTTCTGTGTCCTCTAAATAGATACAATGATATGTTTTTGCTTCCTCATATTCCAAATTGCTGATATGATTCTCAGCATCCTCTACTCTACTATCAATTCCCTGTAAATTATTCTTCATTTCATTAGTGTATCCTTCATTTCTGACTAATCCTTTTTCGTATCTTTGTGTTGTCACTAATTTACTTCAAATTCTCACTTAGATTCTTGAGATTCTCACTAAACTCCTTGAAGCTCTCATTAAGATCCTTGAGCAACCGTATAACCACTGTTTTGAACTTCGTGTATAGTAGTTTGCTTGCTTCCACTTCATTTAGTTCTTTTTCTGGAGTTTTCTTCTGTTATTTCATTTGTGACATGTTTCTTTGTCCCCACATTTTGGCTGCTTCCCTGTGCTTATTTCTATGTATTAGGTAGAGCTACTATGTCTCCTGGAATTGGTAGAGTGGCCTTGTGTAATAGGTGTCCTATAGGGCCCAGTGGCTCAGCCTCCACAGTCACCTGAGCTGGGCACTCTAGGTGCACCCCTATGTGGGCTGTGTGCACTGTCCTGTTGTAATTGAGCTTTGACTGCTGTTGGCGTCAGTGGGAGAGATTGACCTCCAGGCCAATTGGCTGTGAGGACCAGCTGCATCTAAAATGGAAGAGCTGCTGTGCAGGAGACACTCCTATGGAGCAAGACTTGCTTCAGTGGGGCTTTGGTGCTCACTGAGTCTGCCCCTTGAGTGCATCACTTGTGGATGTGTAGAGTTGTAATCTGGTATGGTCTGAAGTTGTCCACTGAGTGCACTGAATCTGGGACCTCCCAGTAGGTGCAAAGTCATCTACTGCCTGTGCCCTGCCTGGGGCCACCTGGCATAAGCTATAGAGCAAATGCAGATGGCTGCTGCTTGTGTGGGGCTAGGAGGTGCCCAGGAGAGGCCAAGCTGTGAACCTTGGCAAGCTACTGCTAGTGCCGAGCCTGGGGCCACTTATTGAGAACTTTGGGGCACACTGAGTCCAGCTGCTGCTTGTTTGAGAGATTTTTAGAAAAGTCTGAAGCCTATTCCAGAACAGGCCATTCATATGGGAAAGCCACTGCAAACAGCTTGGGTGGGGCTGCAAATTGGGTGGGGCAGGATCTCAGGGAATCACCAGGGTGGGGTGAATTGTGTGGGCCAGGTTGATGGAGATTCAGATATGGCCCTTGCCAGTCAGCTCTGTGGTGGGAAGGTCCCAGCTCTTTTGTCTAGGAGAAAGCTGCCCCAAGTTCTTACCCTGATGCCAGACAATTTAGTTCCTCCCTGTATGTCCCTGGATCCTTTCAAGCTGCTGCCCCAGCACTAGAGCTCAGAAGGAGTGAGTCGGGGGAGTACATGTGCTGTTCCTCTAAAAGGAACTGTCTAGGACTCTAGCAGCCTCAGTGTCACTCAGCCACAATTCCCACTGGTTTTTACAGCCTGAAGTTATAGGAACTTCTCTTCCCAGCACTGGAACCCTGGGCTAAGGGGCCTGGATTGCAGCTAGGACCTCTTGCTACTCACAGGAGGCCTCCTCAGCCAAGACATCCCTCCCAATTAAAGAAACACTACACATAGGTGTCAGATCAGCCCACTCTGAGCCTCCACCCCTCCAGCAGTCTCAGTGTGCTTTCTTCTTTAATTCTCCAGTTGTAGGACTTCCATTCAGCCAGATTTCAGGTGGTTCTGAATGATGGCTGTTTTGTATTTTAGTTGTAATTTTAATGTGGTTGTGGGAGGATGTGAGCACTGGTGTTTGCCTATGCTGCCATCTTGGTAGAAGAGAAAAAATAAAAATGAATCCAAAAATATGAAGATAATGTAAGGAGCTTCTGGGACAACTTCAAGCCTACCAACATCTGAATTATAGGGATGCCAGAAGAAAGAGAGAGAGAGAGAAAAATATTGAAAACCTATTTAAAGAAATAATGACAGAAAACTTGCCCTGGTTGGTGAAAGAAATAGACTTACAAGTCCAGGAAGCACAGACAGTCCCAAACAAGAAACCCAAAGAGGCCCACACCAAGACACATCATAATTAAAATGCCAAAGGTTAAAGACAAAGAGAGAATCTTAAAAGCAGCAAGAGAAATGCAGTTAGTTACCTACAAGGGAGCCCCCATATGACTGTCAGCTGATTTCTCAACAGAAACTTTGCAGGCCAGAAGGGAGTGGCAAGAAATATTCAAAGTGATGAATAGCAAGAACCTACAACCAAGATTACTCTACCCAGCAAAGCTATCATTGAGAATTGAAGGGCAGATAAAGAGCTTCACAGATAAGAAAAAGCTAAAGGAGTTAACCTTTTGCACTCGGATGTCGAGTGTGACTCGACACGGTTAGCATTAGAATAAAGGAATCGAGAAAAAAGCAAGCGAGTGCAAAGGGTCAATCACCATCAAACCAGTATCAGAAATGTTTGCCCAGCCAACTTGGCTCTGTGGTTGAGTGTCAACCTATGAACCAGGAAGTCACAGTTCGATTCCAGTCAGTGCACATGCCCAGATTGTAGGCTCCACCCCCAGTGTGAAGTGTGCAGAATGCAGCTGATCAATGATTCTCTCTCATCATTGATGTTTCTATCTCTCACTCCCTCTCCCTTCCTCTCTGAAATGAATAAATATATATATATATATATATATATATATATATATACACACACATATACATATATATACACACACATATACATATATATGTGTATATATATATGTTACACATATATGTGTGTGTATATATATATGTTCAAGGGCCTTCTTTAAGAAGAAGAAGATAAAAATATGAACAATAGAATGGCAATAAATACATATCTATCAACAATTGAATCGAAAAATCAAAATAAACAAATAAGGAATCTAATAAACAAAATAAATTGATGAATAAAATAGAACCAGAGGCATAGAAACATGGAACAGTTTGATGAATCTCAGAGGGAAGGAGGGGTGGAAGCTGAAAGAGATTAACCAAAGAATTTATATGCATATATGCATTACACATGGACACAAACAATAGGGTGGTGAAGGCCTGGGGTGGGGTGGGATACGGGTGGAGGAGGGCGATGGGGGTAAGAGAGGAAGGGAGACATCAACAATAAAGATATAAAATACTCTCAACAATAAAGTTATAAAAAATGGAAAAATAAATACATAGATACAAGGAGTACTGACCACGTAGCCAAAAGGAAACAGAAACCTGACAAGCCATCAAAAGACTTTTACATCAAAATCTGCCTTTGATCCAACAGAGCCAAGCCTATTAAAGAAAAGCTGTCAAAATCTGCATTAGGAAATGGGTTTCTATATCAACAAACTAACATCTCCATCCATATCTCTAAATTTATGTCTTCTCAAAATGTCAACTGTTGTGTAAACATGACCTTTGAAAGAAGCAATTTGGCTAAGGATTTCAAAATCACTCAATGAAACTGTGATGCAGCTGCATCATCGGAATGAAAGTGAATGGCCCATGCAGAGCCACTAATATAAGCCATTAGCCATATTGTGCCTTCAGGAGATTTATATGACCTTCCAAAGGCAATACAAGTATTTAAATGTTCTAGGGACCCATCATGTAAATTGTAACTGACAAACAGCTTGTCTGAGGCAATAGGGGCTCACATACTTTTAAAAATTGCTTTGTGGTGACATCTGATAGGAACCAAGTTATCTGTACTACAGTTTCAGGGTTTTAAAATAGCAATTTGAAATAAATATGACTAATAAATGACTGCAGGGAGATCATTCTCCATGGGTCTATTGCATTTCTGTTTGTCTTATGAACAAAAGAACTGATTGCCTTTGTTCTAAACTATACTTTCAAAGATGTTTGTACAGCAAAGATAACGTCTCCCTCCACAACAAAGGGCAGGTTTGTTTACTGCCCAGTATGACAAAAATGTCTTCCTTTAGCAAATTGGAGCAGGTTTACGTACAATCTATATAAGCCTAAGCAATCGTCCAACCTGTAGCTATGATGCACACTGACCACCAGGGGGCAGATGCTCAACACAGGAGCTGCTGAGCTGCGGTGACTTGGCAGCTGTGCTTCTTGGGTGTCGCACCCAGAACCTGAGAAGAGGGAGCCCGATTCCAGGGTGCATCACCCAAGAACCACCCTTTCGCAATCTGGGACCCCTCGGGGGATGTCTGAGAGCTGGTTTCAACCCGACCTCCTCAGGCCAGGCCAAGGGACCCCACGGGTGCACAAATCGGTGCACTGGGCCTCTAGTTGATTATAAAAGATTAGGGCATTCTAAACTTAGGGTTCCTCAAGTGTGATATAAACCCAATATGTGGGCCACCCTATGTTACTCTTATGGTGCTTGGGGGGAGGGCAAGGGGAACCGAAGTGAACACTATGTTCATGGTGCTTGTGCCATTATCCTATCAGCATCAGTGAAATTGTAGCAGGCTAATTTGTTAGCTTGCAAGTCTGATAAAATCTTCCCATTCCCCATCACCATTCTGTGTTGTTGTTTTTTTTTTTAACTTTTAAATTTATTTCAAAGAAGAAGGGAGAGGGAGAGAGAGAGAGAGAGAAACATCAATGATGAGAGAGAATCCTTGATTGGCCTCCTCCTTACAGGCCCCATATTGGGGATTGGGCCTGCAACACGGGCATATGCCCTGACTGGGAATCCTGGTTCATAGGTTGATGCTCAACCACTAAGCCAAGCCAGCTGAGCTCCCCACTACCATTCTTAAGAATAATCTTTTCAAAATCTGTATTGGTAGGATTCATAAACATATTAATTTAATTAAACCTTTTGCTCAGTATAAATAGGTTAAATCTTTGCCTAAGCTGAGCTTCATGACATCACAATTTTCAAATGTCTTTATCTATTAAGATTAGATATTTATTATAATTAGACAAATTTCTTTCTGCCTAGAGATAATTCATAAGTAATAGCTATATTGTGAATTAGTGGTTTACCAAGACCAAATTGTAATATGGGAAAGGATATCTGCTCTCTCCTGTCCTAGAAGGACTTTTAGAACTAGATAGCAAAATGATCCATGAAATACTTCTTTAAATTTAATTTCTACTCTTAAATGAGTAGAAATTGACTGTGATCAAGTTATGAAACTTTTTCTTGTGGTAACTTACAGGCTTCTGCAAAAGAAACAAGTTAACGTGGGCTCTTTGAGTATTTTTTCCAAATTTGTAGTCACTAGAGTCAGTTAACCTATTTTCCAAATTGACTTTAATATCTTAAGTCCATGCTTTATGATGTGAAGTATTCAATTGCATTCTGAACCTCATCTGCATACTATAGTGGGTCCCAGCAATGCTATCAGACTCCACTTTATATCATAGAATAGCTGATTGGTGAAACTGCTGCATTGTAATCATCATTACATCAAGACTGATGAACAGCCACAGAAGGGCAGTCAATAACCTATGGTAAAATAAAGTTGTAATAAATGATTCAAAATATGTGTCTTTAAAGCTACTGGTCATGTAGATAATAGGTACATGCACAACTTTGATTCTGACCTTCTTTCAGAGCTATGAGTCTAAATCTAATTTTGAAAATGATACAAAGTAGGCTAAATACATGTAAATATTAAAACTACTTAAAGTCAATGAGGTGTTCATTATTTATATCTAAAATGCTACTGATGTGAAGAACTGATCCAGTCACTTGGTGACAAAACATGAAATGTTTAACATCCAATATTTTATTCATTAAATATCATATAGCAAATAGCTTTGTTTTAGTTACCTGGGGGGAAAATCTGTGTAGATTGTTTTAAAATAACTTTTCAATTGAGAACAAAATCAGGGTATTTTAAATTGAAGCAAAATTTCTCATTTCATTACCTTGATTTTTAAAAACATTGTGAGATCTCTTGAAAAATAATTACCAAGTTTTGAGACAAGTAGCTTAAATTTAAAATTAGCTCAAAGGGTGCAGTAAAGTTTGAAGTCAGATAAACTTATTAGATTTCTTTTCCAAATAAATCACTCAATGTTTATATAAGCATACAAAATGTATAACTTCTAGGTCAGTAAGCACATTCTAAGCTTTTACAAATGGTATATTGTAATAGTATAAATTAAAAATGTAAAAAAATACAACTCAAGTGGCTGAAGTCCATGAAGTTACATACTTTACTTACAATACAAAATGTCTTTTTAATTAATTTAACAATAATTTATTGGACCTCTACTGTATGTTAGAAACTACGAAGCTTTGGAGATACAGAGATGAGTAAGGTACCTAAGAAACCCTCGTGCCCTCATGGAGCTTGTAGAGATGAGAACTATGATACAGGTATAATAAAATATGTTGTAAATGCATGAAGTAAAAGCACCCAACTCAGTTTGGGGTAATCAAATGAATGGCTTCCATGGCTTAGTTTTTAAGAATGAATTGTAGTTGTCCAGGAGGTAAAAATGGACTAGATTGCATAAAAGTGCATTCTTGCAAGAAAGAAGTTGAATCTGCTACCATTTGATGGTCTAGTTTATTGAAGTAAAGCAGGGGTCAGGCTATATGTAGAGCAGGAACAGGAGCAGCATGTTGTCTAGTGGGGCCCTCAGAAGAATGGTGTTAGCTAGGATCATCAAAGCACTATTAATCTCTTACCAAAAGAGACTGTATCACAGTCTGGAGACTGCAATTATTTTTACAGAGGATATTTGTGAATGCTTGTTAGACTTCTCTATATAGTCGACCCAGCTCATAGAGTTGTAAGGAGAGAAAGGATGTTACTATGTTAAGTAATTATAACGCACAAAATGTTTCCAGGCTTGCCACCATCTAAATTGATGTGTGACCTTGCACAGATCATTTAACCTTTCTGCTACAGATGTCATAGGTAATTTGGGAGTAATATCACAAATGTTACAAAAATGTGGGGCTTCATAAAGCACTCTGAAAGATTGCAATGAGGGGATTATATACTTATAGAATACATTATGTTTATAAGAACTAATAATAAATTGTTTCTTAGCACTTTGCAGACTAATTATAAGCATAACCTGTTCTGCAGCATTAGAGCAGTTAAAACTAAGTTGAGAATTCTGTTTCTCATATCATCGTGGTTTATAAAAAGGGTGATCATATAATTTGTTTGTCCAAATTGGGACATTATTGACAGTGAGAGAGTGCATAAACCAGATGGGATGTTCAGACAAAAGGCATACGTTAGAACTGTCCTGGGCAAATCAGAATGCAGAGTCACCCTACTTATACACTTACTAGTATTCATTCACTGCTTGTATGTATGTAGCATCCATCTTCTATTAAAGCTCAAGGTCCTCTCTGGGAAATTCAAAGTGTGATGGTTGCCACTTGTGGCAGAGCTCATGACAATATCAAAGCAAGTGCAAGGCAACTATAGGCATTTTAATAGGGGCACAAACTGGGGAGTAATTTTACTACAGGTCACACCCTCAACCCAAACTTTGAAATGCAGCTCTTATAACTATTTACTCTCTAATCATGTATTCATCTCACCTTCATTCTCAGAAAAGTCCCTTGACCTAAAAGATGCATTCACCACATTAGCGGGATACATTTGCTGTGCCCTCTGTACATAAAACTGTGGCATGTTTGAGCTCTGGCTCTTGCAAGTCCCTTCACATTTCTGAGCCTCAGTTACCCCATGTCAGAATCCAAATATTCTCTAAGCTTCCTTGGGCTCTGATAATGCTGGATTTTATGTCCTCTTTATGTGCAAGAATGAGAAAGCTACACATTCTGTCTTTGCTTGCAAATTTGTACTGGTTGAAGACATTTATTTTCTCACTGCTCTCCCTTTCTCCCCAACACACACAAGCACATGTACACACAAGCACATACATGTACACACACATAATTCATCATACTGAGGAACAGCAACAAGGGGAAAAGGCACAGCATCAGGAAGTGATGCTGGGGATGTAAAGGTGCTGCATAAAAATGGAGGAAGGAAGGAGAAGAAGGCTGGGGGTGGAGAGCAGAGCCAAGCACCTTATAGAGGGAAGCCTGCATTGTCATGCACATTCATGATTGCTAGTCATGACCATGGGCTGTGAAGGCAAGAAAAAATAAATACCTTTTAAACTTTATTTCCATTTTACATTTTCAATCTATAGAAATAGTTTCATAATCTACAATACTAGTAGGTCAATAATTTGCAAGATCATTAAAGTCTTACAATAGAAGGAAAGAAGTCATTAAGTCTCACAGAATTTCTTAGTGGCAAGTCTCAAAAGAAAATGTAATAGAAGTTAGTTACTTGATGCAGAAATCATTGAACTCAAATTCAGAAGTCAGCTCTCACCAATATGCTCCCAGGCTAACTAATGAGCTGGAGTAATTTGAGTCATGGACTTGTTCAAGTCAGAATGATCTTATTTATGTTCCAAAGCACAGCTTTCTCATAATGCTAAATCACAAGACATAGAAAATAATATAAAGGAAAATTATTTTATCAAAGAGATAAGCTTGTTTCATTACTTGTTTCCAGGATAACTCTTCACTATTGTTTTAATAGAGCTGATAAATGCAGACTAATGAGCCTAGAACTGAAGACTCAAAAATAGAGAACTGTTTGGGTGTTCAAGCATGTTAATTAGAAAGCAGCAAAATGAACACAGAGTAAAAAGGAAAAATATATAAAATATTAGATTTTCCCTGTATAAATACCAGGATAATATAGCAAAAAAAATTTTGTTTTGAACTAAGTATCAAGATACAGTGGTTTCTTAATTTAATCAGGAAGCATTTATTAAGCACCTAATATGTGCTAGACACTTGTTCTAAGGAAATAAAAAGTAATAGATTTTGAATAAAGCATAGAAAATATAGAATGGGGCAAAGAAAGGATTAAAAACTGTCAAGATAAGTACCAGTAGATGGTGCAGGTCTTAGTAAAGTCATTTAAGGAGTTGAGGGTTTATCAAGAGAAGCAGGGTGTTACTGAATAATTTCAAGCAGATAAGTGACCATTTTGTGCATTTGAATGTATCACTCTAGCTAGTCCAGGATTTATGGGGAAATGATCTAAAATGTATGCCAGGAGACCAATTAGGGTGATTGCAGTGATAGAGGCAAAAAATGATAATGGCCTACACTAGTCCTCACAGATCTTGGAGACAAATTAGATGTTGGAAGGGGATAGTAAGAGAAAAGAAAAGGTCAAGAATAATTTTCAGGTTTCTGATTTGGTCAACTAGCTTCAGTATGTGGTACACATACTGAAATAAGGTACATAGAAAGAATAGTAGCCTCTTGGTAGAACAGTGAGTTCAATATTAGACAGGTTGATATGCAGGTATCTATGGCACACTAAAATAGATATTTGGACATAAGGAAAAAGTTCTCAACTTAAAATGTAGATTTGCAAGTCATCAGTAGAGGGACAATAATTTAATCCAAAAGACTAATTACAATTACCAAAAAAATGGTGTGTAGATTGAGAAAAGAGTCTGAGTCATAATCCTGAGAAACACCAGCATTTAACAGATAGAGGAAAATATGCCTGCAAATTAAACTGAGAAGCTAGGAGAATAACCAGGTGAGTGTCATGTTATAGAAATCCAGGAAAAGGAGTGCTTCAAAAGGAGTTAATCCAACACTTCTGTGTAGTTGGATAGGTCAGTTTTCCTTCTTTTACATCACCATTACCTCTGGACAATAAGCAAATTGAACGAGATAAACTTTAAAAGTCCTCCCAGCTCTGATATCCTACTATTCCACAGGAGGTTCGAAATGCCTCTTCTTATTTTGGCTAATGATAACTTGGAAGGGCATTCTTTCCAAGTTAAGACTTCAAGAAAGAGTTCTTAACCCTTGCCATCAATCTAATAAAAGCTTTTCCATCAAGAAACAATGCTTACAACACAATAATACTATTAAAGAAAACCTAATAAATTAGATACAAACAATGTATAAATTATTGCAGTAAGTTTTGAGCACTTACTAAGTGACAAGTACCACCCCGTTTTATTGTTTTAGCTTTTTCTTATTTTAACTCACTCAATGCTCATAAAAAAATTACTATGTATATTTTACAGATGTTAAAACCAAACTCTAGATAAATTTTTGCCAAAAGTTTACAGTGTTACTTTCTGGTAGAGGAGAGACTTGAAACTAGGTCTATCTGAAAGCAGCTATTTCCATAAGGTGAGATGTCCCACAGAAAGCATCTTCTAACATCATCAATCTTCCACCTCTCATATGGGAGACTATAAATTCATGTCCCCTTTAACCTGTTGTCTGGTCACAGCCATTAAATATTTATAAGAAAAAAATCTAATCCAATCAAATTAATCAAATTTTAATATAAGGTTCTGTTCATTTGTAAGCAAATTGTACTTTTGTGAGATCCACAGTAGTTGGTATCCTGAAAAAAGTGGGCACAGCAATAGGAGAGGAATCATCTTCCAATCTTTCAGTGGTCAGAGGGTACTTGACTTTTTCAGAGTATACTTTACATTCATTCAAGGCTCTTGCCTTTCCCCTAATCCCTCCATAATATGGATTTCTTCCTAGATGCCTGTCTAGTTGGGCTCATTTTGAACATACAGTAAAGCATCAAGGATGGGTCTGAATTAAGGAGGAACAGGGGTAAACAAGTAAGTATGCCTTATAGAAGGCACCCTCACTTAGAAATGGTATGGTAGATTATGCATAAAACTGCTACCCAATATTCTATGTAATGCACACAAACGTGTGTATGTGTCTGTCTGTGTATTGGCATAGAAAATGTATTGGAGGGATAGAAGTGACTTTTATTTCTTATTTTATACATTTCCAAAAATAGTGAATTTTTTTGCAATTTTATATATTTTGTGTTTTTAATATTTTTAATTAAAAACACTTTCAAAACAATAGCAACACTACCAAAAGGGTCACTTTTAGCCAGTTCAACATTCTGTTCTTCCAACACCATTTTTATTGGGCCATCAACCTGCTGAATGCCTCAAATGAAACTCTTATCTCAATTTTTTTTTTTTTTTTTAGCAGACATCTCTGGGGATATCAACCTCTCTACTCTGCGCATTGTCCTTCCACATGGGGGAGGGAGAATCTGTTTTATTTTCACTACTAGAGGCCCGGTGCATGAAATTCGTGCACTGGGGGGGGGGTGTCCCTCAGCCTGGCGTCCCTCAGCCTGGCCTGCACCCTCTCACAAACCAGGACCCCTCGGGGGATATCTGGCAGTCCGACATCCCTCTCGCAATCTGGGACTGCTGGCTCCTAACCACTTGCCTGCCTGCCTGCCTGCCTCATCACCCCTAACCATTCGCCTGCATGCCTGATCACCCCTAACCACTCGCCTGCCAGCCTGATCGACCCTAACCACCTCTACCTTGGTCCCCGCCGCCGCAGCTTCATCCGGAAGGATGTACAGAATGACGTCCAGAAGGTCGTTCGAATGTCCGGTCTAATTAGCATATTACTCTTTTATTATCACAGATATGACTCTGTCCACCTCCACCTCAGACCATAGCAATTAATTAAAGGTGGACACATGACCCAGGGGATATAAATAAATTTCTCTCTCCTGAGTATTTTAAATTGATATTCAGAGATATCCATCCCTACTGAGTACTTGAACTGAGGATATGCTAACCTAGAAACTGTAGGTTGACTATCTTTGCAGGAAGATGGAAAAAAAGTAAATCTGCAAAGACACATGAAACAGGCACAAAGACAGAATTTCAAAAGAGCCCATGAGACATGAGAAGATGTCTCAAAGAGAGAAAACAGTCTGAGAGCTAATACAGGGGAAGTTACCTTGATTCCTAATAGCAAGTTCCTTCTTGGTTCTCTGTCCTTCATAAGAGCCAGCATTCATCCTTGACTTTGGTTCCTTGTAATAATGTTCCTTATTTTTGCTTATGCTAGTTTGATTTGGCTCCTGTCACTTTTAGTCTGAAGCTCATTGCCTAAGATAATTAATTAAAACTCTGCTGCCTGGCCTACACTGAAACAGCATCAAGGTGACTTAAAATGAAGGCTAACATACAAAGGACATCTCAAAGGCAGAACTGAAGGTATTGATCTCAGATTTGTCATATCCTCACCAATCAATATTCCTTTCACAATATATCTATTTATCTTGCATGTTTAACAGTGGTTTTTGGCTATTTCACCCTTTGGCTTGTTGAGGTGAACCATTAAGTTTGTGGACTATTTTCTGCATATAAATCCTTATTCTACAATGAGTTGTTCAGTGAAAGCCTAAACATGCCTATTGGTATTTTTTTCCAACAAAGCTGGGAACTCTATTTTATGGCCATTTCATAATATCTTAGAGGAGACAGGAAACAAAAACTCCTCCCTTAATGACCAAGAAAACCCATTAAATCACAATAGCAAAAAATTTAAAAGAAAAGAAAAAGAAACGTTACTCACATCTATTGCCTAGGTCAGTGCTTAACTTCATGTATGGCCTTCATCATTAAAAATGAGTCCTGACCCAGTGACTATGGTGGCTATCTGATAAGTGCTGCCCAAAATAAGGTGTCTGCCTATGTGTGAAGTATAACCTGTTTAGCCCTTTAGAAACAGAATAATAATGTTCTTAAATATAAATACTAGTGGAAGTATTTCCTTCCAATTTTTTCATTCATTTTAAATGCTGCTTTGTGATAACTGGGCTTTCAATGAGAATATATATTGTGTCATGATGCTGATTTTGTGTCTGTAGTTATATCTCTCTTCTATGTAAAACAATAAAATTAAAGAAAGTGAAAAAAACCTCACAATTTTTTTTAAATGGAGCAACAAAGTAATAAAGTTTACTATATCTCCACACCAAAATTAACGTTGGACTTCCTGCCCTTCAAATCCTTTTCATCCCCATGTGCTTGTACTGAATATAGAAGACACTAATCAGACCTTAGCTCTTGGTTAACAGGGACAATCCAATTTTTCCCTCAAGCCAAACATAATACAATCTGACCTGTATTGGCTGATTGGTCTATTTGCCACTCCATATGCTAGAAATAATGGTGGCAGGCTGACTGGTGACACTTGAGGTGACCCATTGAAATTAGCAATGGGGGAAAAATGAGCCACTTCTACTTCCTTTGCTTTTTCCAGAAGCCTTCAAGGATAAAACTAAATGAATTCAAGGTAGCAAGAGGAAACCGAAGAGACAAGGCAATATCTGCAGGAAGCTTTCTCATTCATGTCAGTCTGTCAGATGTGTTAGAAGCAAGAATCTGAACTTATAATTCACTTCATCTTTCTATTTTCTCCCTCTATGGGAGATTATCTTTTATTTGCCTTGTCCCCCAATCTTCATTTCCACAGCCACATCCTTCAGTCAGGTTGTTGTCATTCCCTGCCTTTATTATTCTGGCATAATGTCTAGAATAATCTCTGCCTTCTGTTGAGTTTCTCTGTCTAGTGTCTCTCCCTCTGCTCCAGTCAATCTTGTTTTCTATTCCTGTGTTTAACCTTCCCAAATGTAATTTTATTTATATTTATCCCCTTTTAAATAAACTACAAGAGATTCTTTTCACCCATTGAATCAAATTGAAATTATTTCCTCTGCTTCATTTTCCTATGTCCCCAACACACCCCCACCTCATCACAACTCTTTTCACTTTGTCTTTTACAATTTCACAATCAGCCTTTCCCTTACAACCAAACAGTTGACCTGCTTATAGTAGAAACTAGAGGCCCAATGCACGAAAATTGTGCATGGGGGGAGGGGTCCCTCAGTCCGGCCTGCGCCCTCTCGCAATCCAGGACCCCTCACTCCTAACTGCCTACCTGCTCACTCCTTACCACCCACCTTCTCACTCCTTACTGCTTGGCTCACTGCTCCTTAGTGCTGCTGCAGAGGCAGGAGAGGCTCTAGCCACTGACGCTGCACTCGCCAGCCATGAGCCTGGCTTCTGGCTGAGCAGTGCTCCTGCTGTAGGAGCGCACTGACCACCAGAGGGCAGCTCCTGCATTGAGCATCTGCCCCCTGGTGGTCAGTGTGCGTCATAGTGACTGGTCATTCTGGTCGTTTGGTTGTTCTGCCTTAACAGTGGCTGGGCTTTTATATATATAGATAGTACAGTTGTGTATGATAAGACCATATATGAGGCATTTCCATTACTTTTCTTTTTCACTTTTCTTTTATTAAGGTATTATATGTGTACATATCTTACCATTGTCCCCCCCACCCCACACCCATACATGCCCTCACCCCCCAGTGATTTGTGTCCATTGGTTATGCTTATATGCATGCATACAAGTCCTTTGGTTGATCTCTTATCTCCCCCACCTCTCCCTAACCTTCCCCCTGTAATTTGACAGTCTGCTTGATGCTTTACTGTCTCTGTATCTACCTTTTTGTTCATCAGTTTATAATGTTCTTTATTATCCATAAATGAGTGAGATCATGTGGTATTTTTCTTCCATTGACTGACTTATTTCACTTAGCATAATGTTCTCCAATTCCATCCAGGTTGCTGCAAATGATGAAAATTCCTTCTTTTTTATGGAAACATAGTATTCCATTGTGTAGATATACTGCACTTTTCTGATCCAGTCATCTGCTGACGGGCACCTAGGTTGTTTCCAAATCTTAGCTATTGTAAATTGTGCTTCCATGAACATAGGGATGCATATATCCTTTCTGATTGGAGTTTCTAGTTTCTTAGGATATATTCCCAGGAGTGGGATTACTGTGTCAAATGAGAGTTCCATTTTCAGTTTTTTGAGGAAACTCCATACTGTTCTCCACAGTGGCTGCACCAGTCTGCATTCCCACCAGCAGTGCACGAGGGTTCCTTTTTCTCCGCATCCTCTCCAACACTTGTCGTTTGTTCATTTGTTGATGATAGCCATTTTGACAGGGGGGAGATGGTACCGCATTGTTGTTTTGATTTGCATCTCTCAGATAATTAGTGACTTTGAGCATGTTTTCATGTGTCTCTTGGCCTTCCTTCTGTCTTCTTTGGAAAAGATTCTATTTAGGTCCATTGCCCATTTTTTTATTGGATCATTTATCTTCCTTTTATTAAGTTGCATAAGCTGCCTGTAGATGTTGGAGATTAAAACTTTATCAGTGATAGCATTTGCAAATATGTTCTCCCATAGAGTGAGCTTTCTTGTTGTTTTGTTGATGGTTTATTTTGCTGTAAAAAAGCTTTTTATTTTCATGTAGTCCCATTTGTTAATTTTCTCTTTAGCTTCCATTGCCCTAGCGGCAGTGTCAGTGAAGAAGTTCTTTTGGCGTATGTCTGAGATTTTGTTGCCTGTGGATTCCTCTAGTATTTTTATGGTTTCCCGTCTTATGTTTAAGTCCTGTATCCATTTTGAGTTTATTTTTGTGTATGGTGTAAGTTGGTGATCTAGTTTCATTTTGTTGCATGTATCTGTCCAGTTTTCCCAACACCATTTATTGAAAAGACTGTCTTGACTCCATTGTATGTTCATGCCTCCTTTGTCAAATATTAATTGAGCATAGTGGTTTGGGTCGATATCTGGATTCTCTATTCTGTTCCATTGATCTATATATCTGTTCTTGTGCCAGTACCAGGCTGTTTTGAGAACAGTGGCTTTGTAATACATCTTGAGGTCTGGTATTGAGATCCCTCCTACTTTATTCTTCTTTCTCAGAATTGCTGTGGCGATTCGGGGTCTTTTTTTTATTCCAGATGAATTTTTGGAGAGTTCTTTCTAGGTCTGTGAAATATGCTGTTGGTATTTTGATGGGGAGTGCATTGAATCTGTAGATTGCTTTGGGTAGTATGGACATTTTAATGATGTTGATTCTACCAATCCATGAACATGGTATGTTCTTCCATCTGTTTATGTCTTCCTCTATCTCTTTTTTCAGTGTCCTGTAGTTTTCCATGTATAGGTCTTTTACCTCCTTAGTTAAGTTTATTGGTAGGTATCTTAGTTTTTTTGGTGTGATGGTAAATGGGATTGCTTTTTTAGTCTCTCTTTCTGTAAGTTCACTATTGGTGTATAGAAATGCCATAGATTTCTTGGCATTAATTTTGTATCCTGCTACATTGCCGAATTCATTTATTAAGTCTATTAGTTTTTTGATGGAGTTTTTTGGGTTTTTTATGTACAATATCATGTCATCTGCAAATAAGGACAGCTTTACTTCTTCTTTTCCAATTTGGATGCCTTTTATTTCTTCTTCTTGTCTAATTGCAATGGCTAATACTCCCAGTACTATATCAAACAGGAGTGGTGAGAGAGGGCATCCCTGTCTTGTTCCTGTTCTTAGGGGAAATGGTTTTAGTTTTTGCCCATTGAGTATGATGTTTGCTATGGGTTTATCATATATAGCTTTTATTATGTTGAGGTATGAGCCTTCTATTCCCATCTTGTTGAGAGTTTTTATCAAGAAAGGGTGTTGGATTTTGTCAAATGCTTTTCCTGTATCTATTGATATGACTATGTGATTTTTTTCTCTCAATTTGTTTATGTTATGTATCACGTTTATTGATTTTCAGATATTGTACCATCCCTGCATTCCTGGGATAAATCCTACTTGGTCATGGTGTATGATCTTTCTGATGTACTGCTGGAGCCGATTTGCTAGAATTTTGTTGAGGATTTTGGCATCTATGCTCATGAGGGATATTGGTCTGTAAAGCTCTTTCATCGTGTTGTCTTTATCTGGTTTTGGTATTAGGGTGATGCTGGCTTCATAGAAGGAGCCTGGAAGTGTTCCTTCCTCTTGAATTTTTTGGAATAGTCTGAGGAGGATAGGTTTTAGTTCTTCCTTGAATGTTTGGTAAAACTCTCCTGTGAAGCTGTCTGGCCCCGGGCTTTTGTTTGCCGGAAGCTTTTTTATGACTGCTTCAGTTTCTTCCATAGTTACTGGCCTGTTGAGCTGTTTAGATTCTTCTTGATTGAGTTTTGGAAGGTTATATTTTTCTAGGAATATGTCCATTTCCTCAAGGTTGTCCAGATTGTTGGAATAGAGTTGTTCGTAGTATTTTGTAACAATCCTTTGTATTTCGGTGGGGTGTGTTGTTATTTCACCACTTTCATTTCTGATTTTGTTTATTTGGGTCCTCTCTCTTTGCTTCTTGGTGACCCTGGCTAGAGGTTCATCAATCTTGTTTATCCTTTCAAAGAACCAACTCTTAGTTTTGTTGATCTTTCGTATTGTTTCTTTGGTCTCTATGTCATTTATCTCCGCTCTGATCTTTGTTATTTCCTTCCTTCTGGTTTCACTGGGCTTTTCTTGTTGCTCTCTCTCTAACTCTTTGAGTTGTAGGGTTAGGTAATTTATTACCATTGTTTCTTGTTTTTTGCAGTAAGCTTGTAGAGCTATGAATTTCCCTCTCAGGACTGCTTTCGCTGTGTCCCATAGATTTTGGATTGTCGTGTTTTCAATGTCATTTGTTGCCATGATATTTTTTATTTCTTCCTTGATGTCTTTGGTAACCCAGTCATTGTTTAATAGCATGCTGTTTAGTCTCCATGTGTTTGATTTCTTTGGATTGTTTTTATTCTAGTTGATTTCCAGTTTTATGCCGCTGTGATCTGAGAAGATACTTGATATGATTTCTATCTTCTTAAATTTGGAGAGACTTTGCCTATATCCTAACATATGGTCTATCTTTGAAAATGACCCATGTGCACGTGAGAAGAATGTATATTCTGTGGCTTTGGGGTGAAATGTTCTGAAGATGTCGATTAATTCCATCTGGTCTAGTGAGTCATTTAGGATTGATGTTTCTTTGCTGATTTTTTGGTTAGAGGATTTGTCCAATGGTGATAGTGGGGTATTAAAGTCTCCTACTATGATTGTATTGCTGTCAATCTCTCCTTTGATATCTTCCAGGAGTTTTTATGTATTTGGGTGTTCCTGTATTGGGTGTGTATATGTTTACCAGAGTTATTTCTTCTTGTTGGATTGCTCCCTTTAGTATTATGAAGTGGCCTTCATTATCTCTTGTTATGTCCTTCACTTTGAGATCTAATTTGTCGGATATAAGTATTGTTACCCCAACTTTTTTTTCATTTCCATTCGCCTGGAAAACCTTTTTCCATCCCTTCATTTTCAGTCTGTATGCATTTTTTTTTCTGAGGTTGGTTTCCTGTAGACAGCAGATATATGGGTTTTGTTTTCTTATCCAATCAGTTACCCTGTGTCTTTTGATTGGGGCATTCGATCCATTTACATTTAAAGTTATTATTGATAGGAACTTATTTGTCACCATTTTTATTCTATACCCCTGTGTTCCTTTTTTGCTTCCTATTTTTTTTTTTTTTTTCCGCAGATCCTTTAGCATTTCTTGCATTGCTGGTTTGGTGGTGATAAACTCCCTTAGTCCTTTTTTGTCTGTGAAGCTCCTGATTTCACCTTCAATTTTGATTGATAGCCTTGCTGGGTACAGTATTCTTGGATTCAGACCCTTCCTTTGCGTGACTTCATATATTTCATTCCATTCTCTTCTGGCCTGATGAGTTTCTGTTGAGAAATTAGTTGCTAGTCTGATGGGAATTCCTTTGTATGTAACTTTCTGTCTCTCTCTGGCCACTTTTAAGATTTTGTCGTTGGTGTTTGCCAATTTAAGTATAATGTGCCTTGGCGTCGGTCTTTTGGGGTTCATTTTGCTTGGGACTCAGTGAGCTTCTTGGATTTGTGTGGGGTTTTTCTTCCCTATATCAGGGAAGTTTTCTGTTATTATTTCTTCAAACAGGTTTTCTATTCCTTGCTCAGTTTCCATTCCTTCTGGTACCCCTATTATTCGGATTTTGTTTTGTTTCGTGTTGTCCTGAAGTTCCCTTAGGCTCTCCTCATGCTTTCTAAATTTTTTCTAGAAGCTGTTCTATTTGGGTATTTTTTTCCATCTTGTGTTCTAGCTCACTTATGCGGTCCTCTGCTTCTTCTAGTCTACTCTTGATGCTTTCTATTGAGTTCTTTACAGCAGCGATGTCATTTCTCATTTCTTCTTGGTTCTTCTTAATTTCCTCTTGGTTCTTACTCATATTGTCAAATATTTCTTCCATTCTTTTCAGCCACCTTATTACCATTTCTCTGAATTCTTTCTCTGATAGGTTGCTTGCCTCGAATTAGTTTACTTCCTTTTCTGGTGATGCCTGCTTTTCTTTCCTATGGGGGCTGTTTTTTTGTCTCCCCATGGTCTCTCTTCTCCGGATGTCTGGTTATACAGTTCTCTCTCTCCTGTGTTGATTTCAAGGTACAAAATACAACACAACCAGTTACAATACACAAGGCATTGAACAGAATTGTATTCACGATATTAATAACCTCCAATAAAGGTGTCCCCCAGAGAAAGACAAATTAGGGGATAGGAAAGGAATAGGAAGAGTAAAAAGAAAGAACAAAAAAAGGAGTGTGAAAATGAACTTGGGAAAAGAGAAGAAAAAAAGAAAAGAAAAAAAAAAGCAAGAGAGATAAGAACGATACTAAGAGAGAAAAGGGGAACAAACTATAAATATGGGGAGTAAACTCCAATAGAACAACCACTAATCCCAGCAAATGCCAGCTACAAAAACCTGGAGATTAATACAAACTACAACACCAACTAATATCAAGTGAGGCAAGGGAAAACAGAAGTAAAAAACAAACAAAAACAAAGCAAGCAAAAGAACCAAACAAACAAAAAAAGAATAAGCAAAACAATCTCATAAAAAAGCAGACAAATTCAGTCTAGTCAACATTTAAGCAAACAACAAAAGGCCAGAGAGAAAAACAATTTTTTTTTTTTTTTTTAGTTAAGGTAGCCTAGAGAGAGGTGTGTATGGACTTGGAGCAGAGGGTTGGAAATTAGATATATAAGTAGGGTGAAATTTTAGCAGAGGGTAAACTGAAAGAGTAGGGAAAATCTAAAGCCAGAAAGGGTTAAGATAAACAGGAGACCAAAAGGGAAAAGGTTAGGAAGAGAGTGATGGCATAAACTTAGCGTTGAGATAGGGTAAAACGATGTTAAAGGAAAGATGCAAATAGAATATAGGACACTAATCCCAAAATAAAACAAAGAGAAAATTAAATGACACTTAGAAAAAATAAGTAAAATAATAGTAATATAATGCTGATTGAAAATAAAAATGTAATAATTAAAAAGGTGAAAATCGAGTGAGGAAAAAATTAGTTTCTTAAGTAAGAGATGCAAAAATGAAAATAAAAATAAAACATTAAAATATAAAAAATTAAAATAAAAAAATTAAAATTAAGTTAAAATAAAAAATAAGAAGAAGAAAATGTGCAATAGTGGCAGTCATTCACTTCCTCTATTGTTCTGTTTGGTACACCTGTTTCCCAGTCTGGGCTGTATTGCAGGTCCCTTCATTCCACTGCTCCTCAGTGTTGTAAGCCAGTCCTGATTTTTAAGCAGGCTGTGTCTTAATTTCTCGTAATTATTTTTGATTAAACCAGAGACAATTTGTGTTTCAGCCCCTGGGTGGCAGCGTTTCTGGATTGACTTCTGGGCCTCTCTAGCTTTTTTTTTTTTTCCCTATCGCACTCACTACTGGTTTGTGGAAGTGTGCGCCTCAGAGCTGCCTCTCCGATGGTCACTCCCAGCTCTGCTCCCCAGGTTCTGGAGAAACAACTTCCCCCTGCAGTCTCTCAGGGTATTCCCCAACTGGGTTTTCCTATGTACTGGGCTTATTAATCAGAATTGGAACAAGCCCAAGTGTGCGGACAGTGGATCTCCGCGCAAGACTAAGCAGCCTGCACTCCTTTGAAAAATTCTTAGTCTGACCCTCCTCATCAGATCAAAATGGGTTGCTTTTTAGAGATCCCTTCTGTTAGCAGCTCAGAGGACACCCTTCCACATTCATGGATCTCGGTAGCTCCAACAGCCGTGGATTTTTTTTAGACACAGACTTCCCTGGTCCTGCAGTTCCCGCCATTCGAGCGTTTCCCTCTCCTGCTGCCAGGATGAGGAACCTCACCTTATCCCTGCGAAATCTAACCTTTTCTTGGTGCAGTGAAGAGTTCCTTTGAATCCGCGTGTTTGCGTAGATTGGGGGCCGGTGTTCTGGTGCTCACAGCTGTTCAGTGTTCACCGTTGTCATGGAAAGTCAGGCCTCCAATAAAACCCTCCTTTCCTTGCAAGATGGCGAGTTTTCCTCCTCTGAGCCCACAGCTCCAGGCGGGGACCCAGACGCTGTGGGTGCTGTATGGTCAGGGGAACCCTGCCTAGCACTCCTCCACCTTCTCCTGGAGTTTAGCTGTCCCCTAGCCTGCCAACAGACACTCCCTGTGTGAATCTCAGCTGTTCTTACTCTCGGCCCCAGGACCAGGCTTAGAACATGTCTCTATTCAGTTGCCATTTTCTCCGTCTCCTCCATTACTTTTAATTTGCTGTTTTTAAAGTAGAGGTTGAAGGTAAATGTATAAAAATTGTGTTATATACATACTGTGAACTATTTCTCAGCCATAAAAAGAAATAAAGCATTGATACATGCTACAATGTGGGTGAACATCAGAAACATTATGCTAAGTAAAAGAAGCCCGGCACAAAAGGTTGTGTATTGCATGATTCCTTTCATGTGAAATACCTAGAATAGATAAATCCATGGAAACAGAAATCAGATTGCTGGTTGCCAGGGATTGGGGTGAAGGGAACATGAGGGAGTGACTACTTACCAGATATATAACTTCCTTTTGGGGTAATGAAAATGGCTTAGAGGTAAAGAGAGGTGGTGTTTGCACAACATTGTGAATGTACTAAATGTCACTGAATTATTCACTATAAAATGCTTAATTTTCCGTTTTGTGAACTTCACACCAATAAAGTTTTTTTTAAGATCTAAAAAAATAAAAATAAAAAAATAAAGTAGAGGTTGACTGGAAGGAATGTGTAAGGATAAGGATCATCAAAGAAGGCAAAGCACCAAAGACAAACTGATCCATCTGAACCCAGGTCCCAGACTTCCTGTTGCTATGAGCAGATTTCCTCTATTCCTCACAATGTTGTTATGGCCATAAAGCAAAAAAGATAGTGTTTCTTAAATGCCAACTCTATACCATGCCCTCTCAGATATGTCATCTCATTGAAGCCTAATGGCCCTTGAGGCAGGTACTGGAGACGTACAGATGAGGGAACTAAGGCTCAGAAAGGTGATAAAAATCAAGTGAACTAAGATTGTCTGTCTCCAATGTAATTGTCTCCCTTCCAACAGTGCATATGGAGGAGCTTCCATGAATCCAAAATCAGAAAACAAATAAACTGACAAATTCTTATCATTAGCAACTTGGATCCCAAAAATATACCTACAAGTAAAATCAAAATATAATAATTACTTTTAAATATAAAATGCAAGTAAATTTTTATTAAATGTAATTATATAAAATCTAGAATGTAATGTATTCATAGAAATCAAACTTAAAAGGGCTATTAAAGGTCATTTGGCTTCTCTCTTCCAGAGCAATTCCTACTTCCTGGCAATATTATTCAAGTGTAGCATCAATAACAAATTGAACCTATCAGCTCCTCACTCTAGATTTTCTTCTGTTGATGCTGCTTAAGGAAGTATTACCTTCTCCACATCAAACTACTGGTGCATATCGAATTTAAAAATAAGCTAAAAGCATTAAAGTAATTTTTGGGTACTGCTGCTAAGTCCCATTCCCTACAATGTCCCCTTTTATATATAGCTGAGTTTCTTTTCTGGATGGGGGTTTAGGAATCTCAGTAGAGTATATTATGCTTATCTCTGCTAAAAATGTGTCTAATCGAATTCAGCCTGTCAAGAGACTAGCCAGGAATGATGCCCAGCTTTCTGACTTTGGTAACTGCACAATTCAGTTCATAGAGACAGGAAATTCAGGAATGACAGCAGATTTGGGGTAAAAGAATTAAGTTTATTTTGGATGTGTTGAGCTTGAGCTCCCTGTGCAAATCCAAGTGGAGATGTCTGGGTTTCAGATATAGCTCTGGAACTCATTAGCTAGTTGGTAGGAATTTAAGCAACCGACACAGTGAAATCAACCAGAGGCTCAAATGCTTAGGAATACTATCATTCCAGGGTATAATTTAGGTATATGAGACTATAAAGGTTGTAAGGAGCAGTCAGGGGTAGGAACATTTCTGTAGAATTATGGAGCAAGAGTATTTCAAGAAGTAATCAAAGAGTAATAAATTGTGTCAAATGCCACAAAAAGATGTCTGAAAAGAGAAGTGAAACACTGTGGTCTGGTAGTCTGTGCTTATATATAATTTCCATGATCTTCATCAAGGAAATAAATTAAATTATTTTTTTTGGTAACCTCGTGGCGGAGTCAAAGGATCATTGCTTTTTCTATAAGAGCTTACAAACTGCCCCTTTCAGGACCCCTTCTCAATTCATGTACATCTTTGAACACATATCCGCTGGCCTGTAAAGAATCCATTTTCTTTTCCTTATTGACTATTGGCATGACAATTCCCTGTTCTAATATCTTGGTATGTTTCCCCATTCTCAGTAATCTACAGACTTGTTGAACAATATTATCTATAACATCACTCAGAACTCTGATATGTGAAGTTTCTGGATCAGAGGCTGTACATTTATTTAAAAGATAGAAATATGCTTAATTTTTTCCTGAATATCTTGAACTTCTATGCCTCCTTCCCCATTTTCATAAAAAGATAATTCTTTTCCACTAAGGGACATAAGCAAAAGAGTTTGACTTTCAGGAAACCAAATGCCTTAGTGGTAATTTAATTAATTTGTCAGTTGAATAATGCCACTGGGTTTCAAAATTCTAAAAGTAGGGTATATTCAAGTTCATTCCTCATAGCCTTCAAAGAACTGTTGATACCCACATTTTATTAGCTATAACAAGGATGCACACCTAATTCCCTTCAAATTACATTGAAACTTTACTGCATTATAAATTGAGATGGCAGATTTTTATGATTATACTTAATGGAATTAAATCTTTCAGCATTCTCATAAATTACAAAATGGGTGACATTGCCTATGCCTGTCTAGCCAGAACTAGAACTATGAGACATTTTAATTATAGCTATAAATAGTACTGAAGTTATAGAAATACCTTAATCATATAATAAGAAATACAGGAGCAGATTGCACCTTTATCTAGCCTAAAAAAAAAAATTATATTTTAAAGCAAATTTGCATATTAATACAGAATTCACAGATGTGACTAAGAAGAGTAGCTTTCTTGCCAGTTCCTTCGGGCTCTTAGCAAGAGACTCTACCCCACGTCTGAGAACTCACTCCATACTTCATACCCATCTGCATATACCAGAACAACTCTCCCTCTCATAACCAAATTTTCTTTCATATCAGGGCCTAAAGTCATATTTCTATTTTTTTTTAATCTTGACCTAATAAAATCCCCAAGATCCTTTTCCCCTGCTTGACCAATACCTACTTATCACTTACTCCCCTCCCCTCCCTTTTCCTCCTCTCTTCCTCCTCTCTTACTATGGTTTTCCGGGACAATCACCACAAAGATCCGGCTGGATGATTCATCCTTCAGCCATGCAACTCTCTTCAGAGGCACGGATCTTTTGAAAGTTGATGGGAACAACTTTCTCAAAAGCAATTCAGGAGTTAATGTTCAACCAAACAACCCTGTTAAGTAATTTAGAAGTATAGCGGATATGTGTGTGTGTGTGTGTGTGTGTGTGTGTGTGTGTGTGTGTGTGTGTGTATTTCAACAAAATTGTGTGGAAAATGTATAGCACAATATCTATATATCACTATATTGAAAACTCCAGAGATCCCTCTGCTCTCCAGGCAGATGGAGATCCCACTTTATCAAAGGTTTTGCCTGTTGGCTTTTTTTAATGAGGCTGGTGCTGCTAACTCTTGGAGAGTATAAAGGAGGAAGGTAAGGATTTTGCTGATTCACAGCTTTCTGGTATTTCTGCTGCTCCAGGTCTTATTTAGGGGCTCATATCTTGTTTCGTTTTATTTATTTAGTCCCAAATGTAATTAAAGCTATATTATGTGAAGTTTAATGTGCCATTCTCAGATGACTAATTCTTTGAAAGTCATTTTCAAGATTTTGAATGATAAAATGCCTAACTCTCATGATGGCACCAAATCCCAGAAACATCTAAACCAGTTGAAAAAGAGTTATACATCATTACAGATTCTATGAAAGACAAATAATAAAAGCTTTTAAGTTATTCTCAGTAGATCATTTAAATGGTGTTTTAAAAGTAATCACAGAAGATTGTTTAAAGCTTTCAGATTTTTAAAAGTCAAATAAGAACTAAACATTATATAAGCAATAAAGGATTCATGATTTTAATTCTTACTTTTAATATTTGTAGGAAAGAAGATCCCAGGCCAACCACTATATAAGCATATTCATCATGACTAATATTTCTGGTCATTAAAGATCAAAACTATTTTATATTTAAAATATTTCTGTTTTTGACCCTGGATCATTCTGTATAATAATAAAACCAACCTGCATGTGTACAGCATTTTTAAAAGGCTTTCTTTTTTTCTTGTGTGAGTAGGTACAGATGGAGAAATAAAAGCAGAGAGGTTATGTAACTTTCTTAAGGTCACACACAAACCCATAGTACGGCAAGTTAAAAATTCTTACTGTTTGATTATTCAGAGCTTTTCCTCTCCCACTACCTTTAAAAAAGAGGAATATGCCTCTTAGTCTCTTCCTTTTTTACCTCAAAGGAGGGTCCAGCCTTGCCAAGTGGGTTTTACACTTTAGCAATGGAGAATGAGAAGTAAGGGAAAATAAAAGGAGACCCATAACTGATATTTAGGACTGAAAGATTATGGAGATTTTCATAGAGTGGGGGAATTGATAGGAAATAGGTATGAGAATAGTTGAGATGTACGAGAAATGTATAGGAAAGAAAGAAACAAAGAATTTTAGGATACATTTCTGGAGACTATGTGTCTTCTTCATAAGATTCAGGAAATACAAGTAAAGAGATGAATTAGTGTAAAGTTATTCTTGGTTGAATGGACTGTGTTCCTTACGCCTGCTCCATTGTTCCAAAACTGTATCATGTAGATCTATGTCTTCAAAATCCTTTTAGTAATATATCTGTGACCCTCACAGTATTTCTTTTCTTTTTATCATAATAGGTCTATATAATAAAAAAAAAAAAAACAACACAAGAATTTCAGTGTACTCGTAAACGCAGGAAATGCTTACTATTTTTGTTGTCACAATATAATGACATATTTTATATTAGAGGTGACTGATTAATTAGAAGTCCAATTGATGGATATGGAAGTCAGACTGGGAAGAGGGAAAGATTAAACTCATACTAGATATTTTATTAATTCTGAAAAATCCAACAATACCTGCCAGACACAAGTAATAAATATATTTATGGAGCACTATCATTGGTTACTACTGCCACTGATCAATCAATAAATTAATGCATTTATTTATTTATACATTCTAGTAACTTTTAAAATAACAATTCAGATAGATATGATAGTTGCCTTTAGAAGTTCCAAATTGAAAGAGAAGATGAATAGAGATACATATATAATTATCACAATGCAATCTAATATATTGTATAGTAGAAAAAATATACATACACAGTTGCTATAGCAGTTCAAAGCATAGAGACCTGACTAAGTTATGGAAGGGTGCACCAAAGAAGTATGAGCTGGGTCTTCAAAACTAAGTAGAAAAATTGATGGAGAGAGTGTATTAGAATAAAGACTGCACAACTATGGTGCTGAGGTGTGTTCTTTAAAAAATTGTATGTGACTGGAGAGTGTGTATGTATTGTGGAGAAGAGTGGTAGAAGCAAGAATAAGTGTTAAGAACTTGCAAGATATAAGGTTGGAAGGGTGGGTTGAGAAGAGTTACAACATTTGTAAGTATATACATACTAGAGGCCTGGTGCATGAAATTTGTGCACAGCAGGGGGGATCCCTCAGCCCAGCCTGCACCCTCTCCAATCCGGGACCCCTCGGGGGATGTCTGACTGCTGGCAGCCGGACATCCCTCTCACAATCCAGGACCACTGGCTCTTAACTGCTCGCCTGCCTGCCTGCCTGATTGCCCCCTAACTGTCCCCCTGCCAGCCAGGTCGCTCCCCAACTGCCCCCCTGCCGACCTGGTTGCCCCCCAACGGCCCTCCCTGCCAGCCTGGTCCCTAGGACTGGGCAAGTGTGAAAGGCAGCCAATCGATGTGTCTCCCTCACATTGATGTTTCTCTCTCTGTGTCTCTCCACCTCCCTTCCACTCTCTCTTTAAAAAAAATGATGTTGTATGTATTCCAGAACCTGAGCCTAAAGAGAAGACCTTAAAAATTCTGTCTTCAATCACTTAAAAAAGCTGCCCTGAAATTGACATGCTGTTGAATAAGACCAGGATTAAAGTCTATGTGAAAAAAAAAGTCCAGCCATCATAGATGTTCCAAATGAGTAAAGCAACCTGACAGCTTATCAGCTGAATGCAGCCACATGAGTAAATCTAGGCAAGATCAGTAGAACAGCCTAGTCACTCCACAATCAAAAATAGTAAACAGCCCTGGCCTGTGTGGCTCAGTTGGTTAGAGTGTCAACCCCTACACTGAAAATTTGCGGGTTAGGCTCCTGATTAGTGCACATAACCAAGTTGTGGGTTTGATCCTTGGTCGGGGTATATATAGGAGGCAACCAATTGATGTTTCTATCTCACATGGATGTTTCCCCCTCTCTCCTGTTCCTTTCCTCACACTCTCTCAAAAATCAATAAAAACATATCCTTGGGTAAAGAATAAACAATAAACAAAGCCTTCTTCTTTTAAGCCACTAAGGTTTGGGAAAAGGCTCAGAGGCATATGAAAACATGCTCAAAGTCACTAGTCGTCTGAGAGATGCAAATCAAAACAACAATGAGGTACCATCTAACACCTGTCAGAATAGCTATCATCAACAAATCAACAAACGACAAGTGCTGGCGAGGATGCGGAGAAAAAGGAACCTTCCTGCACTGCTGGTGGGAATGCAGACTGGTGCAGCCACTGTGGAGAACAGTATGGAGTTTCCTCAAAAAACTAAAAATGGAACTCCCATTTGACCCAGTGATCCCACTTCTAGGAATATATCCCAAGAAACTAGAAACACCAATCAGAAAGGTTATATGCACACCTATGTTCATAGCGGCACAATTCACCATAGCTAAGATTTGGAAACAGCCTGAGTGCCCATCAGCAGATGACTGGATTACAAAACTATGGTACATCTACACAATGGAATACTATGCTGCTGTAAAAAAGAAGGAATTCTTACCACTTGCAGCAGCATGGATAGAACTGGAGAGCATTATGCTAAGTGAAATAAGCCAGTCAATGAAAGAAAAAATACCACATGATCTCACTCATTTATGGAATATAAAGAACATTATAACCTGATGAACAAAAAGGTAGATACAGAGGCAGAGAAGCATAGAACAGACCGTCAAATTACAGTGGGAAGGTTGTGGAGGGTGGGGGAGGTAAGAGATCAACCGAAGGACTTGTATGCATGCATACAAGCATAACCAATGGACACAAGACACTGGGGGGTGAGGGCATGTATGGGAGTGGGGTGGAGGCAATGGGGAGATATGGACACATGTAATACCTTAATCAATAAAAAAAATTGAAAAAAATAAATAAATAAAAGCTAGAGGCCTGGTGCACAGATTCATGCACCAGTGGGGTCCCTTGGCCTAGCATGCAATCTCTTGCAATCTGGGACCCCTGGGGTGATGTTGGAGAGCCGGATTTGGCCCGATCCCCACAGGCCAGGCCGAGGGACCCTGCCAGTGCATGAATCCATGCACTGGGCCTCTAGTATGCATATAAGATCTTTGGTTAATCTCTTCCTGCCTTCCCCCCTCCCCGCTTCCCTCTGAGATTCATCAGTCTGTTCCATGTTTCCATGCCTGTGGTTTTTGCTCCTGCATTGAGCTTCTGCCCCCTGGTGGTCAGTGCACATCATAGCTACCAGCTGGTTGGCTGATCAGCTGTTCGCTTAGGCTTTTATATATATATAGATTACCTGAAAACTTAACAACTGAAACAGCAAACATTGATTACATTACACAGTTTCTGAGGTGCAGGAATCTTGGAGCAGCTTAGCTGAGTGTTTTTCACTAGAGCTCTCATGAGGTTGGAGTCAAGCTGTTAGCCAGGGCTATAGTCATTTCAGAGCTTGGCTGGGGTTGGAAAATCTGCTTCCAAACTCACTCACATGATTGTTGGCAGGCCCCTGCTCCTTTCTGACTGTTAGCCAGAGGTTTTAGTTCCTCATTATGTGATCCTCTCTATAGGTCAGCTCACAGCATAGCAGTTTGTTTTCCTCAGAGAGAGTGACTCAGGAGGGAAAGAGTACACAAGATGGAGGCCACGGTCTTTTTCTTAACCTAACCTCAGAATTGACATGTTGTCACTTCTGCTGTATGCTATTGGTCATTCAGATGAACTTAGGTACAGTGTAGCAGGATATTATACAAGTGTTTGAATACCAGAGGGTGGAGGTCATGTGGGGTAATCTTGGAGGCTGACTACCACACACAGCAGTAAAGAAATGAAATAGATATCAGGTAATCATTATTAGTTTTGAAAGCTATGAGAATTACATTACAGTCCCCTTATAAAATCTCCATAATGTTAGAAACTCATACTGGAGATAGCAATGTGTAACAACAGAGGTTGTAAGATTTATTTGAAATACTTCAGCAACAATAGTAACCAAAACGGACAGATAAAACAAGTGTGGAATTATGTTAAACATTGTTGAATATGTTTAAATATGTGCTGGCATAAGGAGTGCATTATCTAATTAGTGTAGGTTTGAAATGTTTTTGATAAAATTTTAAAATCAACATTTGTGATGTTCAAGAAATGGAATCCTTTGTAACTTTGTAAACTTGGGGTAAATTTTATATATCAACTTTAGAATGTGTGGGAAAGCCCAGATGGTGTTGTTCAGTGGTTGAGCATTGACCTATGAACCAGGAGGTCATAGTTTGATTCCAGGTTTGGGCACATGCCTGAGTTGTTGGCTCAATCCCCAGTGTGGGGTGTGGAGGAGGCAGCCGATCAATGATTCTCTCTCATCATTGATGCATCTATCTCTCTCTCCCTCCTCTGTCCTCTCTGAAATCAATAAAAATACATTTTATATAAGAATAAATAAAATAAAATGTGTGGGAAAGTATCTACTTTTTCAAATTTCTTTTAAGGGTTATGCAAGCAAAATATAAACAAAGACCACTGATATCAGAGAATATTGAGAGTGACTTTTCTTTTTGCCTTTGCATTAGTATCTGCAGGCAAAGCTGATAACTAAGACTGGTTAAACTCTCCAATTTTCAAGAGGTCCTCTAAGGCTCAATCAATAATTGGGGCCAGATATTTCCTTCGGTTATTAAAAAGAAGCTGCTGAACTGACTCTGTTAACCTCAAATATCTCTGCAGGACACTCCTTAAGTATATAAAAGCAAAAGACTAGTGAGAGGGAAGGTAAGTCAGCATTTAGTAAGCACCCTAATGGCAAGTCACAGCAGCTCTTCTCTCTCCTTCCCCTGAAGGAATAATAGACAAGTATCTCACTCCTTGGCATGATACTTGTTAAGGACGGCCTGTGGTGCTGTAATAGGAGTACTGGAGGTTAGCAAGGGAAATTTGGGAAAGCTTGACATGTACCTCCTGGCATTTGTGGTAAATGTACATATTGCTACTGTTGCCAGCTTCTCTTCTAGAAATATCTGAAGGCTGGGAGTTTGCCAGTACAGCTAGTGGAAGCAAAGCAAGGAGGGACTATAGTGTGTGTTCTTGATAAGGACCTTAGCAGTTCCCATGAATCCACATGAAAGAGTATCTGGTATAGGAGGGGCTGATATAGTGAGGCTACCCAGGAGTCAAAATTTGAGGAAACCTTTCACCCAGAGAATGGTTGGAGTATAACTTTAATATATCATCAGCCAAATAAGAGACTCACTTATATTGCACTGTATATTGCCCCCCCCCCACCTCAAACAAACAAAATATCTGTGGTAGGCTACCCATTGAAGTTATGTGATGTGGCCATGTGATATGAACTGCATTGACTAATGGAATGTGGGCAGAAGTAGCATGTATCACTTGTATGTTGAAGTTCTTGTCAATGCTTTGTACTACAGCCTGTATTTTCCCACTGCAGTGATTTTAGAAGCATTTATTTATGGAAACGCCATATTGATTGAAGCATCCTATAATGCTGAGCCAACATATGGAGACATATGAATTGAAGCGTCACCTAGAACCCAGAAGACTTTACAAGGTTAATTTTAAAAGTTCTTTTTATAAGCCACTGAAATTATGGATTTGATTTTGGCTGTAACAGAGCCTAAAAAATATGTTATTCCATCAATGAGGACAACTTAAGAAATCACCAGCAACTTCAGGAGACAAGTTATGTAAGATAATCCCTACCATCTCTCTTAATTTCCTATCTCCCAATCCTATAGAGAGTTTTGCTTGAAAAGGGTAGAGGAAGAGGTTGGGTTTCCTGTAAATGGTGGAAAGATATCTCCTAATATCACTCTAAGGAAAGCATTGAATTCAATTAAATTGAATATGGGAGTTTTTAAACTAGATGACTTTTTTTTCAATAACTGAAAGTGATCAATGACCAGAAAGACGTGGTATCTGTTCAAGATAGTTTTAGAAAATTAGTTACTTAATATGGAAGGGATATAAGAAGTAGCAGGGTTGGGAGCAATGATAAGAAAAAACAAAGGTTCCATAATTATAGCCCATCAACATCATACTGATCAAGATCATTAAACCAGTTACATCTATAAAATTAAAAAATACATTATAGCCAAGGCAATCTTAAGAAAAAAGATATCAAACTATACTACAAGGCCATAGTAATCAAAACAGCAGTACTGGCATAAAAACAGGCATATAGATCAATGGGACAAAATAGAAAGCCCAGAAATAAACCCACACCTTTAAGGCCAATTAATATTTGACAAAAAGGCAAGAACATAAAATTATGTAAAGATAGTCTATTCAATAAACAGTGTTGGAAAAATTGAACAGATAGCTGCAAAAGAATGAAACTAGACCACCTTCTTACACCAGACACAAGAGTAAACTCAAAATGGATTAAAGACTTAAATGTTAGACTCAAAACCATAAAACTACTAGAAGAAAACAGGCAGGAAAATTTCAAACACTTCTCATAGCAATATTTTATATATATATATATATATATATATATACCATAATCTCCTCAGGCAAGGGAAACAAGAGAAAAAATAAACAAATGGGACTATGTCAAACTAAAAAGGTTTTGCACAGCAAAGGAAACCATCAACAAAATAAAAACACAACCTACTGAATGGGAGGTGATACATTTGATAAGGGGTTCATATCCAAAATTTATAAAGAACATAAATTTCAACATCAAAAGCAAACAATTAATTTAAAAATGGGCAAAGGACTTGAATAGACACTTCTCCAAAGAGGACATACAGATGGCCAATAGACATATGAAAAGATGCTTATCATCAGAGAAATGCAAATTAACCAAAGGACTTGTATGCATGCATATAAGCATAACCAATGGACACAGACACTGGGGGGGTGAGGTCATGTGCTGGGGGGTGGGGGGGGAGGCCGGGGGAGGTAAATGGGGGGTGGGAAAAGAGACACATGTACTACTATTTGTAATACTTTAAACAATAATACAAATAAATAAAAATTTAAAAAATAAAATCACAATGAGATATCACCTTACACCTTTCAGAATGGCTATCATCAATAAACCAACAAACAACAAGTGTTGGTGAGGATGTATAGAAAAGGGAACCCTCACACACTGTTGATGATAATGTAGATTGGTGCAGCCACTATGGAAAGCAGTATGGAGTTACCTCAAAAATTTAAAAATGAGACTGCCTTATGACACAGCGATTCCACTTCTGGGAATATATCCGAAGAAACCTGAAACACTCATTAGAAGAATATGCATAGTCCTATATTTATTGCAGCACTATTTACAATAGCTAAGATCTAGAAGCAGCCCAAGTGCCCATCAGTAGATGCGCGGATAAACAAATCCGTGGTACATTTACCCAGCACTGACTTCTGTCGTTATGGACCCTGGCTCTTTATATATATAAGACTGCAGCCCATGCCAGGGCAGTGACCCAGCACTGACTGCCGAAGGGGCTGCAGATTAGGCCCAGAGAGAGACCTGCAGAGAGAGAGGCAGGGTCTGATCTGCAGCCTCAGTGGCAGCTGTTGATCAGCCATTGCCTCTCTCTTTCTCTCCGTGCCTCCAAGGGGCTGCTGATCAGCCCTGCCTCTTTGATCAGGCCCAGAGATAGGCCCGGAGATGCTGACTGGCATAGAAACTGACCAATCAGAACCAAATCTGAGTGAAGTGCCAGGAACCAATGGCTGCCTAGGAGGCGGAGCTTTTGACACTGACTGGCATAGAAACTGACCAATCAGAACCTAATCTGGGTGAAGTGTGAGGAACCAATGGCTGCCTAGGAGGCGGAGCTTTTGACGCTGACTGGCATAGAAACCAACCAATCAGAACCTAATTTTGGTGAACTATGAAGGCAGAACCTAAGGTGGGGGCTGAGGAGGCGTTTTAAGGGTAACAGCTGTTTGGTGTAAGGTGTAAGAAGTGGTTCAATTTTTTAATGACCACTTTGGCAGTATAGTACATGTGGCTGGCTATCAGTCCAGATATAGGGATTATGTGTTTTTCTCTGCCAAGAGCATCTCCTCCTGCTGAAAAAGGCTTTTCCCCCCCATTTAAGCAATCCTATCCTATATAATATATCTATACTAATGAAAGAGTAATATGCTAAGTAGACCAGGAGACCTTCCGGATATCCTTCCAGACAAAGCCATAGTGGTGGGGCAGAGGCAGAGGAAGTTAGGGGTGATCAGGCTGGCAGGGGGGCAGTTGGTTGCAATCATGCCAGCAGGGGGAGGCAGTTGGGCATGAGCAGGCCAGCAGGGGGGGCAGTTGGGGGAGAACAGGCCAGTGGGGGGGGCAGTTGGGGGCCAGGAGGCAAAAAGGGGAGGGCTGTTGGGGGCCATGAGGCCGGCAGGCAGAGTGGTTAGGGGCGATCAGGCAGGCAGGCAGGTGAGCGGTTAGGAGCCAGCAGTCCCAGATTGTGAGAGGGATTGCCAGTCGGACATTCCCCGAGGGGTCCCAGATTGGAGAGGGTGCAGGCTGGGCTGAGGAACACCTTCCCCATGCACGAATTTCATGCACCAGGCCACTAGTGAAATAATACTTGGCCATAATAAAGAAGGAAATCTTACCCTTTGTGACCACATGGAGGGACCTGGAGAGTATGCTAAGCTAAGAGAAGTAAGCCAGCCAGAGAAGTAAGCCAGTCATAGAAAGACAAATACCATATGACTTCACTTATATTTGGAATCTAATGAACAAAAACAAAATAAAAACAGACTTAGAGAACAGATTGACAGCTGTCAGAAGGGAAGGGGATTGGAGGGCTGGGTAAAAAAGGTGAAGGGACTAATCTATATATATAAAAGCCTAAGCGACCAGCCGACCATTTGACCGTTTGACTTTTTGACCAGTAGCTATGATGCACACTGACCACCAGGGGACAGATGCTCAATGCACATGCATGGAAACATGGAACAGACTGATGAATCTCAGAGGGAAGGGGGGGGGAGGGGGAGAGTGGAAAGAAATTAACCAAAGATCTTATATGCATACTAGAGGCTCAGTGCATGGATTCATGCACCAGTGGGGTCCCTCGACCTGGCCTGTGGGGATGGAGCCGAAACTGGCTCTCTGACATCCCCCGAGGGGTCCCGGATTGGGAGAGGGCACAGGCCAGGCTGAGGGACTCCACCAGTGCACGTGCACAGGGCCTCTAGTAAAAAATAACCTCATTGACATAAACAACAGTAAGATGATTACCAGAAGGGAAGGGGAAGCGGGGGAGGAATAGAAGAAGGTAAAAGGGGAATGAATGGTGATGGAAAGAGACTTGACTTGGGGTGATGAACACACCATATAATATACAGATGATGTATTGTAGAATTGTACACCTGAAACCTATATAATTTTATTAACCAATGTCACCCCAATAAATTAAAAAAATAAAAAAATAAATTAATATTTTAAAAAAGAATATGTTTTATACATAGAGTATGATTTATAATAAGTACCTTTCTGCTGCTACTATCTGGAAAGTAGGTGACTTTTTTTTTTGCCATTTGTCTTCCAAAGACAATATCCTTAGGGGTCGGAACTTTGCCTTGCTTACATCATGCCAACTTAAATAAATGTTTATTGCAGAGGCCCTTGCTGGGTATCTCAGTTGGTTAGAGTGTCATCTCAAAATGCCAAGGATGCAGTTTGAACTCTCGCCAGGGCACATACAAGAAGTAACTAAGGAATGCATAAATAAGTGAAACAACAAATCTCTCTCTCTCTCTCTCTCTTTCTCTCTCTCTCTCTCTCTCTCTCATCAATAAATAAAAGTTTTTAAATATTGTTTATGGAATATTTTACTAAAGAACAAGGAACTCTCGGAATACAAGTTATCTATGGAATAGACAAATTACAGGCACACCATCTCAATACTTATGCTCGATTGACTTAATGTAAATCCTTACTCAGTATTTTCTGTTGTGTTGTTTTTGTGGGGTTTTTTTTTTTAGGTTTACTACTGTTTTTTTTTTTATAATTTACCTTTATTGTTGAAAGTATTACAGATGTCCCCCTTTTTTCCCATTGACCCCCTCCACCCTGTAGCTGCCCCTTTCAGGTCTTCACCACACTATTGTCTGAGTCCATGGGCTATGCATATCCTAATATATAAAAACCCTGGGTCGTAACAACCAGTAACGACCGGAGGCTGACCAACCGAAAGTCAGTGCTGGCCCCACCCCCAAGCAAGCGGTAAGGGGCAATCAGGCAGGCAGGCAGAGTGATTAGGGGTGATCAGGTATGCAGATGGCCCCTCGCAGGGCTGGCCCTGCCCCCCAGCAAAGAAAGAGGGAGGCCCAGGCCAACCAAGTCATTGCACCCAGCCTGTAGCCTGCAGAGGGAGCCCACCAGTGGCAGGGGAGGGGGGACAGCGCTGCACAGATGGCAAGCAGTGGCAGCAGCGAGGGTGGGGCCAGCTGCCTGCAGCCCAGGGAAGGAAAGCCCCGATAAGCCCTGATCTCAGGCCAGGCCTAGGGCCCTTACGCGAAGAGTCCTGGATTGAGAGAGGGTGCAGGCTGGGCTGAGGGACCCCCTCCCCCCCAGTGCACAAATTTTCATGCACTGGGCCTCTAGTATGCATATAAGTTCCCAGGTCAATCACTCTCCACCCACCCACCAACCCATCCTCACTTTTCCCTCTGAAATTAGTCTGTTCCATGCTTCTATGTCTCTGGATCTATTTTTTTCATTAGTTTATTTTGTTCATTAGATTCCTCATTTGAGTAAGATCATGTAATACTTATCTTTCTCTGACTGACTTATTTAGCTTAGCATAATACTCTCCAGGCATTTAACCCAGTGTTCCCACTTCCAGTAATATATCCTAAGAAACCAGAAACACCAATCAGAAAGAATATGTGCACCCCTATGTTCATAGCAGCACAATTTACAATACCTAAGATTTGGAAACAGCCCAAGTACCCATCAGCAGATGAGTGTATAAAAAAGCTGTGGTAGGCACCCGCAGGTGCCCCGCAGACTCTCCATAGGGGTTGGTGCAGGCTGCGGTCCAAATCACCAGGGCTTATGCCAAGTGCGCCCAGCTTTCCCTTACAGGGGCGCCTGGGCCTTGGTGCACACTGCTGCAGCTCATGGAGACAGTGGGCCTGGCAGGCCAGCATTAAACTGAAAAGATGTCACTGTAAGATGACCTGGGAGTGAAGACCAGTGACTCGGAAACAGAAGGCTGGTCCAAAAACTTCCAACTGCTGCAGTCTCAGCTTCAGTTGAAGAAGGCAGCTCTCAAGCAAAGAGCCAGAGAACAAAACAAAGTGCAGTCCTTGCCTAGGTAATCAACCTAAAGTGAGGTGGCTCTTCAGATGGCTGGCAGATTGTGGACACACTGCCTCATGCAATTGGCCTAAAGGATCCTGTACCCAGTGGGTTTTCTGCAGGAGAAGTTTTGATTCCCTAAGCTGATGAATATGATCCTATGTTTCCTAATGATTATGAGAAAGTGGTGAAGCGCCAAAGAGAAGAATGACAGAGACAGTGGGAGCGGGAAAGACAAAAAGAAATAGAAGAGAGAGAAAAGAGGCCTAAAGATAGACATGAAGCCAATGGGTTTTCAAGGCGACCAGATCCAGATTCTAATGAAGATGAAGATTATGAGCGAGAAAGGAGAAAAAGAAGTATGGGTGGAGCTGTCATCGCACCACCCACTTCTCTTGTAGAGAGAGACAAAGAGTTACCCCAGGAATTTCCTTATGAAGAGGATTCAAGACCTTGCTCACAGTCTTCTAAAGCTGCCATTCCTCTCCCCCACTAACCCCCTGTGTATGAGGAACAGGACAGACCCAGATCTCCAACAGGCCTTGGCAACTCCTTCCTCTCCAACATGGGTGGCACAGTAACACATAAAATCATGCAGAATTATGGCTTTCAGAAAGGCCAAGTGTATGTTCATCGTCTTGGTAAGCATGATCAAGGGCTGAGCATGGCATTATCAGTGGAGAAAACCAGCAAGCGAGGAGGCAAGATCATTGTGGGCAAAGTCACAGAGAAAGATGCAGCCAAGAAGTCAGATTCAAATCCATTAACTGAAATACTTAAATGTCCTACTAAAGTGGTCCTACCAAGGAACATGGTTAGTGCAGGAGAGGTAGATGAAGAGTTGGAAGTTGAAACCAAGGAAGAGTGTGAAAAATATGGCAAAGTTGGAAAATGTGTGATATTTGAAATTCCTGGTGCCCCTGATGATGAAGCAGTATGAACATTTTTAGAATTTGAGAGGGTTGAATCAGCAATTAAAGCTGTCGTTGATCTGAATGGGAGGTATTTTGGTAGACGGGTGGTAAAAGCACGTTTCTACAATTTGGATAAATTTGGGGTGCTGGATTTGGCGGAACCAGTTTGATTTTAAGATCTAGAGCATGGGCTACAAGCTGCAAGCTGAGCAGAGAAGAAAAAGGCGAAAGCCAGTCTGCATGGCTGTTGGGTAAAGAGACACTTGGAAGAACTGCTAAGATGTATGTTGATTAATCCCTTTTTTATTTTGTGTCTTTTTAAATATAGTATAAAAATCCTTTAAAAAAAAAAAGCTGTGGTACATTTACGCAATGGAATACTAGAATACTACATGGCTGTAAAAAAGAAGGAACCCTTACCATTTGCAACTGTATTTTCTGTTTTTAATATATGGTTCTTGTTCCAGATTTCCCTTTTGGCATCATTGGTGGGTTTACACTATCCTCGCTTGATCAGATAGTCTCACTTATTTTTGCAACCCTAAGTTATTTATCTCATTTCCTATGGTATTTGAAGAAATATTGTCTTTCCTGAGTGTTTGCCACTCGCTACCACCACCACCACCACTACCACCACAACCATTTCAGAAAAACTCAATTCAGTGGTATCCACAGCCTCAGTATGCAATATTTCTGAACTTGCCTCTTTCCCTTGAGACATATCTCAGCTCCCTGAACTGTCCCTTCTCTATACATTTATGTATATTTTTCCCTTCTCTATGACTCTTTCCAATGATCAATTCTACTGCCTCCCCAATTGCATACATACTCACACACACACACACACACACACACACACACACACACACATATGCCTGGTCTTATTCAAGTTTAGATTACTCTCAAAATGACATGTGGTTTTAGGGCAAGATTTTATGGATCCCAGCAGATAATAAAAATTTCTTATTGTAGCTATTAAAAATGTATGGAACTTTTCAATTTCTTTAGTCATTTCACAGTCCAGTAGTTGTATTTATTCATAGAGATTAAAACATATTATTAAATCTAGTGTACTCCTTGAAAGATTCCAACTGTAATATAAAATAAATCTAAACTAAGTATTCATTTCTGATACCTTGCCATTTTCTTTAAACTCTAAATCTCCCCATATTTCTGCTTAATAAAACAATTCAAAATAATTTATAAATATTAACTGTTATCTTGATGCAGTTGTAGTCAACTTACTTTCACAGTTACTCATATAGTTTAACAAGGAGTCATTGAGTTTGAAAAATGGAAAATATAAACAATATTATATCTTCTTTTTTCATTTTTTTTTTCCTTTTTGAAATTTTCTCCATCCTCTGTTTTTGTGACTCAGGCAACTTTTCTTTACATTTGTGGTCACTTTGCAGTTTCATTCGGTTATTTTTCTCTAGCCATCTCTTAAATGTTGATTTATTTCAGTGCTCCGTACTGGGACCTCTTATGAAATCTCAAGGGTGATCCATCTACACTTGTGATGCAATTACTACCCCATTGTACAATGTATCTGATGCTGGATATAGAGATATAAACAAAGTCTTTCATTGAGTTTGCATTCTAGTTAGTAAAGGTACCAAAAATATATCAATTGGTGATAACTACTGTAAGAAAATAAAACAAATTAAGAAATCAAAGTGCTATTTTGCATAGGTGTTGTCACTGAAGGTTTAGTAGGAAGAAAGCATTGGGCCGGTAATAAATAAAATGGGGAAGTGAGCCCTGGTGTGGCTCAGTTGGTTGGGTGTCATCCTGTACCAAAAGGTTGCCAGTTTGATTCTCACATGCCTGGATTGTGGGCTTGATCCTTGGTAGGGCGCATGCAGGAGGCAGTTGACAGATGTTTTGTTCTCACATCGATGTCTCTCTCACTCTATCCTTCTCCCTTTCTCTCTAAAAATCAATTTTAAAAGTCTTTTAAAATATAAAACTTCATTTCTTAAAAAAAAAAATGAAGAAATGAGCCACGTTTGGCATCTATATATTCCTGACAGAGAGAATAGATAGTGCAAAGGCCCTGAGGCAGGCACATGCCTGGTAGGTTTGAGGAACATCAAGATCAGTATGGTGGGAGCAGAGTGAATGAGGGGGGAAGTATTTTATTATTTTCATCAGGGACATGATATAATATAGTTTGTTTTCTTAACTTTTTGAAAAATAAAAATCATATGTATTTCAGGTATACAGCATGTTGATTTGATGATATACATAGTGAAATAATTACTACAATCAAGCTAATAAACATATCTCCTAACATAGTTAACATTTTTTGTGTGTGTGAGAGCACCTGAAATTTAGTCTCTCAACAAATTTCCATTATTCTCTACAGCATTATTAGCTATAGTCATCATGCTGTACATTAGATCTCTAGACTTATTCACCCTACATAACTGCAACTTTGTATTCTTTAACCAACATTTCCCCATTTCCCTCACCTCCCCACCTCAGATAACCACTGTTCTACTCTCTGCTTCAACATATTCAACTTTTTTAGATTCCACATGTAAGTGAAATTGCACAGGTTTTTTAAAATTTATTTCTGTATCTGGCTTATTTCCTAATGCATAATGTCCTCTAGTTTCATAGATATGGTTTATGTTTTAAGAGTCACAGTGGCCAATATGGGAATTCAAGGATAGAAGCATAGAGACCAGTTAGGAAGCTATTGCTATATTCCAGGCAAGAAATGATGGATTTGGACTAGATTGGTTGCAGTGAAATAGGGGAAAATTATGAGATTCATAATAGATTTTAAACTTGAGCAGAAGGATTTTTGTGTTTGTTTGGATGAGATTAGGTGGTCTTAGTATTTTTACCTGACCAAATGGTTAAGTCTATTCTTATCCAGACCTTTAGTTCTGCATAAAGATATATCCAACTACCCACTGAATAACTTCAACTAGTTTATACCTGGGCACCTCATATTCAAAAATAACTCATCCTCCCATAACTTACTCTTTCTTTTAATTAATTGCATCTTCATCTCCCCAATATATATATACACCTTTTTCCTCACCCTCTTTCAAATGTTATTATCCACCAAATCTAACTGAGACAAGTCCTCAATTGTTGCCTGGAATATTGCGATATTCCCATAATTGATATTACCTTACCCAGTCTCAACTTTTTCTAATTGATTCATAGCATCTGGCATACTGCCTAATGAAGAGTAAGCAATAAATTTTGTTGAAGCAAATTAACATATGAATTCCTGGATGATGGTTAATTTTGCTTGTCAACTTAGCTAGGCTACATTTCCCAGATATGTGATCAAACCCTAGTCTAAATGTTGCTTTAAAAGTTATTTTTAGATGACATTCAAATTTAAATAAGTGGGCTTTGGGTAAAGCAAATTATACCCCCACCATAGTGTGACTGGGTGAGTGGGCCTAATCCAAATAGTTGAAGACCTTAACAGCAAAAAGAATGAAAACCCCTGAGAAAGAGGAAATTCTGCCATCAGACTGTCTTTGGACTGGAGTTGCAACATCAGTTCTTTCTTGAGACTACAGCTTGCTGGCCTACTCTGCAAATTTAGACTTGCCAAACTTAATAATTTTATGAGCCCAATTCATCCTATCTAATAAAGAGAGAATATGCTAATTGTCCCTCACACCGTTTCAAAGATGGAGGTGCCCACAGCCAATAAGAAGGGAATATGCTAATTGGCTGTCCCACCCTCAAAGATGGTGGTGCCCACAGCCAATAAGAAGGGAATATGCTAATTGACTGCTACGCCCTCAAAGATGGTGGTGCCCACAGCCAATAAGGAGGAAATATGCTAATTGACTGTCACGCCCTAAAAGATGGGGGCACCTCCAGCCACAAGATGGTGGCGCCCAGTACCCTCAGCCTTGCCAGGGCAGCAGGCATGTGGCAAAGCCGGGCCCGCCCCCAGGCAGGTCCGGCCCCTCCACGCACCTGCCTCCAGAGTGCCCCAGTCCCCTCAGCCCCCCAGCTGCCCAGGGCTGGTCCAAGGCACAGGCAAGCCTCGGATGGTGGCTGCCCAGTTGCCCAGGGCTGACCCAAGGTGCAGGCAAGCCTCAGATGGAGGCTGCCCAGCTGACGCCTGAGGCACAAGCAAGCCTCGGATGGAGGCTGTCCAGCCACCCAGGGCCGCCCAAGGCTCAAATAACCAGGGCCGGCCGAGGCTTACGCTGCTGGAAGTGGCAGCAGCAGAGGTGTGATGGGGGTGTCGCCTTCCTCTGATGGCCAGGTTGCCTCCCACCCCTGAGGGCTCCAGGACAGTGAGAGGGGGCAGGCTGGGCTGAGAGTCCCCCCCTCCAGTGCATGAATTTTCATGCACCAGGCCTCTAGTATACATATATATAAATTTTGTGCATGGGTAGGGTCCCTAGGCCTGGCCAGTGATCAGGGCCGATCTGTGGGGTGATCAAAGGGGTGATCAGGGGGCCCCTGCTGGCACCCGCCTTGGCCAGCCTGATGCTGCCTGCTCGCCAGCCCCGCCCCCCGCTGCCAGTTGCCTCGCTCTGTGGGCCAACCAGCGAGACGATCAGGGGGCCCCTGCTGGCACCCAACTTGGCTGGCCTGGGGTCTGTGGGCTGAGGGAAGCTCCTACATTGAGTGTCTGCCCCTGGTGGTCAGTGCATGCAGCCGGTCATTCCACCATTCAGTCAACTTACATATTAGGCTTTTATTATATAGGAGATGTATAAATATATATATATATATATATATATATATATATATATATATATATATATATATGGATATTATTGGTTTTGTTCCTCTGGAGAACCCTGACTAACACAGCCTATACATCAAGACATACAATGACACATCTAATAATATTTCATCATATAGTCTGATGTTATTTAAAAGTAGTTACAATAATCATTTATATTGGACATAGTTGAAATTCAACTTGAAAAAGAAACTAAAGAATCACACAGTTTGTAATCACTCCACAGCACTGATTAGCAAGATACTTCCACTGATTAAAAAGTTCCTACCATAATTTTCTGAGCCGACTTCCACCAGCCCCCACAGTAGGGTAAGGAATATATGATCTTAGATTCATATCTTGGCAGTTAAGCATCATGCCAGCTTGAGTGTTACCAATATTATGAAAGGGTACCCAACTTCCTATAAACTCAGTGTTTGCCATACAGCATGACATCAAGCTCTCCCTTTGTGGTCCAATTCGTGAATTTGGGTCATGGTCTTGACTTTCAAGACTCAATGCATCATAAATTTCAATTTATCTTGTGTTTTTCCTCCAGATACGCAACTTTAACCTTGAATCATTATTGTCTTCTGTCAGTCTCTTCTGAGCCTATGGGTTCTTTGGCAACATGGATGTCTGATGTTTATCTCTGGACCTCCTTGATACCAGTTCTCCTGAAATTTGCATTCCCTTGCCTCATATGTCCTACCCTAGTGGATTTATCTGCTATCAATGTTCTGAGTATCCTTCTGTGCCTTTTGACCATCTGACAGCTTGCTAATTGTACTTCAGTTCTGGAAGGAATTATCATTGATGCAATTCAAAGGCTTCCATAAGGTGTATGGCAGCTATATTAGGTGAACTTGGCCCAAGAAGTTGGGCTATTTTGTCATATGTGAGAGAATGAAATTAATACAAATGAACCAGATTAAAATGTTTAAAAGTATAGTTTATATATTAACTCAAAAGATGTTATGTACAAATTGTATCTTTATCTCATTGGTGAAGAAAATAAGCTGATTTTTCTGGAAAAATCAATCTCCAAAAAATAAATGATTAAAAACAATAAAGTGGGAGAAACCAAGATGGCGGCATAGGTTAAACACCTAACCTACAGCCTGGCACAACAATTTCAAAAATACAACTAAAAGTCAAAACGGACATCATCCAGAACCACAGGAAAGCTGGCTGACTGAAATGCCCACAACTAGAAGGAAAGAGAAAACCACAAGGAAAATCAGAGGAGCCGTAAAAGCCTGAGGTATGGAGACACGGGCGGAGACACGAGCACTCACGCATGCGGGGAGGACGGAGCCAGAGAGGACGAGGCGGCTGACTACCTGGCCGGCGTTCTCTAGTGGGAAGGAGATAAAACCTCCAGATCGCAATGAACCCCACCTCCGACTGCACTGAACCCCAGTTCCGGGTGAGACCCTGGGAAGCCAGGCTCATACTGGGGGAATCTGGGCTGTAAGGCGGAAACGCAGAGGAGCGGCAAAAGGCAGAGCACCGGAGGCGCGCACGGGAATGCGCGCAGAGGATGGTCTGTTGACTGTACCGCTGAATTGCCCTGGTGGGAAGGAGACAAAAGCCAGACTGCGTTGAGCCCCAGTTCCGACTACACTGAAACCCATTTCTGGGTGAGAATCTGGGAATCCAGATTCATTGGGGGAGAGACTAGACTGTTTGGCAGCGGGCGAAACTCCAGGGAGCTTTTCTCTCAGAGGTGTTGGCAGGGAGTACAGAGGGACACTGAGAGCCAGGAACCACATAGGGCGGGGCTGACGGGAAGCCAAGGCTGTAGGCTCCACCCTGAAACTCCGCCCCATCCAAGCTGAGCACAGAGGCTTTTACAATTTTGCAAGTCTAGTTGAATAAGGCTGTCTCCCGGTGTAGACACAGCTGATCCTCACAGCCAATTGGACTGGAGGTCAAATCCTTCCAGTGTACCAACAGCAATCAAGGCTTAACAACACCAAGACATTGCACTCAGCCCACAAAGGGGGGTACCAAGAGCGACCACCTAGGGAGATTGGGGAAGCTGAGCTACCGGCCCCTATAGGTCACTGACCACACAAAGCCACTCCATCAACATAGGGAGGCAGCCAAAAGGTGGAGACACCGAAGCAGGTCACGGATAGAAGGGATGAAGGAAAGTAAACTAATGGATGACACAGTGTTCAGAACCACATTTTTAAGGTTACTTAAGAATCTTCTAGAGGACCAAGATGGCGGCATAGGGCAGACGCCTGATTGTTGCCTACCACAACAATTTTGAAACTACAACAGGAAAACAGAGCAGACACCATCCAGAACCACCGGAGGGCTGGCTGAGCGAATGCTCTACAACTAGAATAAAAGAGAGGGGGACGCGGGATGATGCTGATGCCGATGAGCCAAAGATCACACTTTAAGAACTATGGCTCTAGTGACACAATGGCGGCCTGGACCGTGCTCGGCGCGGTTCCCCTGGTGGTCTCCGGCTGAGAGGACAGCTCCGCTCACTGCCGAGCACAGACAGACGAGCCCCTGGGGGTCATGGGGTGGGAGACTCTGCGCTTGCTGACCTCCAAGTCATTCGAGAATCTCTGCACCCCAAAAGTGGCCAGGTGCTCATGCCTGGCGACCAGCCGCCGCTGCGGACCCGAGCGCTGTTGCAGCAACCTCGGACCAGACCGCCACCACGCACCAGGTGCACCGGAGCCTCGCCGAGCCCGCCGCCCAGAGAGTTCCACGGCAGCCGCCCCGGAACTTTGAGAAAATGGCCAGAGGAATTGCTGAGAAGGAATTGACCAATGGGAGATGGGATCAGGAAAACAAGGCCTCGCTGGGTCCTGGATCCAGGTGTGCTCGCCCGGCGACTGGTCTCCACTGCAGACCCGAGTGCTGCCGCAGCGACCTCAGACCAACCCGCCACTGCGCACCCGGTGCACCGGAACTTCACCGAGCCCGCTGCCCAGCAAGTTCCGCGGCAGCCGCCCCGGAGCTTTGAGAAAATGGCCGAAGGAATTGCTGAGAGGGAATTGACCAACAGGAATTGGGATCAAGAAGACGAAGCCCGCTGGGTCCCGGGTCCGGGGCGGGATGCGCGCCCCTGGGTCCAGGCGAGGCCACGCGCCCCTGGATCTGGGTGAGGCCGCATGCCCCTGGGTCCGGATGAGGCTGGGTCCCGGGTCCTGCTGAGGCCGCGCCCCTGGGTCCAGGAGAGGCCGTGCGCCCCCGGATCTGGGTGAGGCTGCACGCCCTGGGTCCAGGTGAGGCTGCGCGCCCCTGGGTCCAGGGGAGGCTGCGCGCCCCTGAGTCAGGGTGAGGCTGGAGCCTGGGTCCGGGTGAGGCCGTGCGCCCCTGGGTCCGGGTGAGGCTGGATCCCGGGACCGGGTGAGGCCGCGTGCACCTGGGTCTGGGTGAGGCCACGTGCCCCGGGGCCCGGGTGATGCTGGGTCCCAGGTCCAGGTGAGGCCACATGCCCCTGAGTCCGGGTGAAGCCGCGCCCCTGGGTCTGGGCGAGACCAAACCAGAGGGAGTCGGACCTGCATTACCACCATTTGTCCACCATCCAGAGCTGAAAAGTCAGTGCTGACATGTACACATAAGGAACTGGTGTACACTGAAATTGGGTCTCAAAAGAACTGTTGGTCCAGAAAGAAACTCACTACAGACTGATTCATTTGCCTGTCAGCATAACTATTGTTTCTCGTCTCACATTCGGTTCTTATAAGTATGTTTCTAGTAACACATGATCTCACTCATCTAGGGGAAATGATCAACAACATAGACTGATGAACAAGAACAGACCCAGAAACAAGGAGGCATCGATTGGACTGTCGGGCCTCAGAAGGAGGGTCAGGGAGGGTGGGGGTAGTGGGGAGAGATCAACCAAAGGACTTGTGTGCATGCATACGAGCCCAACCAATGATTAAGGACAACAGGGGGGTGGGGGCATCATGGGGAGGGGTGTGGGATGGGAATGGGGTGTTGAGGACAAATATCAATAAAGAAATTTAAAAAAAAATAAAAAAATAAAACAAAAATATAAAAACAATAAAGTAAATAAAATATATGATTTTACAAATGTGATATAGTAGACAAATTTATATATATATATATATACACATATATATATATGTATATATATATATGTATGTATATATATATATATATATATATATATATATATATATATATATATATATATTATTGATTTCAGAGAGCACAGAGGAGGGAGAGAAAGATAGAAACATCAGTGATGAGAATCACTCATTGGCTGCCTCCTGCATGCCTCACACTGGAGATCAAGCCCAAAACTTGGGCATATACCCCAACCAGGAATCAAACCATGACCTTTTGGATCATAGGTCAATGCTCAATCACTGAGCCATGCCAACTGGGCTTTACCTATATTTTAAATAGTACACCAGAAGGCACTGCTTCAAAAAAAGGTAAGATAATGAACTTATAATTCCAGTATTTTTTAAGTCATCTGACACACATCAGGCTGTATTAAAAACATTGAAGATTATCCTATATAATGGAGAGCTAATATGCAAATAGTCATCACGCCCTCACACTGTAAAGCAGTACCAGCTCAGACACTCAACACTGGGAAAAGAGCAATGGGGACCAGACAGGCACAAATGATCTCCCAAGAGAGGAATGGGGACCATCCAAGCACAAATGAGCTCGCAAGAGAGGAATGGGGACCAGACAGGCTGCGGCCCATGAGAGGACAAGCCTCCCGCCCCACAGTCCCAGGGGCCAGAGGCTGCATCTGCACCTGCCGCCTGGGAGAGGGATAAGCCACATGCCCTGCGGTCCTGGGCACCAGTGGCTGCACCTGTGCCTGCGGCCTGGCCCAGGAGAGGGACAAGCCACCCACCCCATGGTCCCAGGCACCAGCAGCTGCGCCTGTGCCTGCAGCCTGGGAGAGGGACAAGCCGCCCACCCCGTGGTCCTGGGCACCAGCACCTGCAGCTGCGGCCTGGGAGAGGGACAAACCACCCTCCCCACAGTCCCGGGCACCAGTGCCTGTGGTGTGGCCCGTGCAAATCCTCCCTCCCACGGTCCCCTGAGGCTGAGGCTGGCCCTGGGCGAAGCTGGCCTGGGCTCTGGGTGCATGTGGCTGGCCAGAGGGAGGGAAGCCCAGGTCCCGAGTGCTTGCAACCAGCCAGAGGAAGGAATCCTGGGTCCCAGGTGTGGGGCAAGCCAGTGGTGGTTAGGGGCGATCAGGCCAGCAGAGGAGCAATTAGGGGTGATCAGGCAGGCAGGCAGAGGTGGTTAGGGGTGATCAGAGGGCAATTTGGGGGGACCAGGAATGCAGGGGAGGGCAGTTGGGGGTGACCAGGCCTACAGGAGAGGGCAGTTAAGGGTGACCAGGCCAGCAGGGGAGGGCAGTTCGGGGCAATCAGGCTGTCATGGGAGCAGTTAGGCATCAATCAGGCTGACAGTGAAGCAGTTAGGGAGCGATTAGGCTGGCAGGCAGAAGCGGTTAGGGGTGATCAGGCAGGCAGGCAGGCAAGCAGTTAGGAGCCAGCAGTCTCGGATTGCAAGAGGCAGTCAGACATCCCCCAAGTGGTCCTGGATTGGAGAGGGTGCAGGCCCGGCTGAGGGACCTGCCCGTGCACGAATTTCGTGCACCGGGCCTCTAGTCTATATATATAAAACCCTAACAAGCAAATAGACCAAACAGCGGAACAACTGAACAACTGGTTGTTATGATGTCCGCTGACCACCAGGGGGCGTGCGCTGAACATGGCAGGCGTTGGCTGTGGTGGGATGGTGGAGCAGGTGAACGAAGCACTGGTCGCTGTCATCAGGGCAAGCCTCTGGTGGTTACTGAAAAGTCTTTGCTCCTGCCCAGTACTCGCACCCACTGCTGGCACCGGAGCCACCACTTGCACCCGCTGCTGGTGCTAGAGCTGCCACTTGCATACACTGCCAGCACCTGGCACCGGCCCCAATCACTCAGCGCTGTCAGAGGGTGTGAGCAGTTGCTGCTGGCCCCGATCACCCCTCAGGGCTTCTCCAACTCCCCCTGCTCGTGAAAGGTGATCAGGGCCAGCAGCTGCCTCTCGCACCCACTGCTGGTGCCAGACCCGCTCGCACCCACGCTCGGCGCCAGAGCTGCCGCTCACACCCACTGCTAGTGCCCGGCACTGGTCCTGATCACTCAGTGCTGTCAGTGAGTGCAAGAGGCAGCTGCTGGGCCCGATTGCCCCTGTGCGCTTCTCCACTTCACCCTGCTCCTGAGGGGCTATCGGGGCAGGCAACCACTGCTTGCACCCGCTGCTGGTGCCGGCCCCAATCCATCCGCGCCATCAGCAGGTGCAAGTGGGGCCAATGCCTCAGCACATGGGAGCGATGGTTGTGGGAATGGGGCTGCTGGCAGAGAGGGGATTAGGGGCTGTGGCAGGAGGGGCCAGGAGGGGCATGGAGGATGGGCCAAGACCCACCCCTGTGCCCACCGCAGCCTCATGACCCACAGTTTCTTTCAAGGTGCATGAATTTGTGCACTGGGCCCCTAGTTTAGAATAAGAAAAATGATAGAAACGGAAGAAGCTGAAAGTTGAAAAGTTTAAATGAGTCATTGAGAATTCATGATCCTACATGATGTTTTCATTTTCTTAATATTAAAATGTCCTTTCACAGAACAACTTTAAACCTCATTTTTTTCTAGAGAAACAAAATAGTACTAGTGATTTGGGATATTAACTTCTAAACATTTTTGATCATGTACTCAGATCCATTAAAAATAGTATACTTAATATATGTATTAATATTTATAAGTTGGGGATTGAACTGAGGCTGGAGTTGGAAGCACATTTTTTAGGTGAGGTGCACCAGGCCTCTAGTAGACGTATAACATCTCCTGATTTACCACACAATCTGCTCTCCTCCACTCATCTTAGGCTAGGGTCTCCTGCCACAGGCCTGGACTAATGCCCCAGACTTTTATTTTTGGACCTTAAAGGTCTTGTAAGAGTCATTATTATCCCCATTTTGTTTTTCAAAGTTGAGGAAACTGAATTCCAGAGAACCATAGTAAATTACTCAGGGTGACACAATTATTAAATACCAGCATATCGAAGTATTTTCCTTTATGACAAAGCACATTCCCAAGCCTCCTGACTTTTAAAAAATATATATTCTTATTGATTTCAGAGAGGAAGGGAGAGGGAGAGAGAGATCAATGATGAGAATCATTGATTGGCTGACTCCTGCATGCCCCCTACTAGGGATTGAGCCTGCAACCTGGGCATGTGATCTGGCTGGGAATCTAACTGTGATCTTATGGTTCAATGGTCAACACTCAATCACTTAGTCACACTGGCCAGGCCACCTCCTGACTTTTCCATTAAAATATACAGTGTAATTGGCTCTTGCTGAGGAAAGGGGTGTGTGAAAGTAAATCAGGAGATATAATAAGTCTACTAGAGGCCTGGTGGATGAAATTCATGCACTTGGGGGGGGGGTCCCTCAGCCCGACCTGCACCCTCTCACAGTCCAGGAGCCCTCGGAGAATATCCGACTGCCATGGAGGTGGGAGAGGCTCCCACCACCACCATTGTGCTCGCCAGCCATGAGGCCAGCTTTTGGCTGAGCTGTGTGGGAGCACGCTGACCACCAGGGGGCAGCTCCTGCATTGAGCATCTGTCCCCTGGTGGTCAGTGCACATCATAGCAACTGGTTGTTCCTCCATCAGGCCAAAACCAGCTCTCCGACATCCCCCAAGGGGTCCTGGATTGTGAGAGGGCACAGGCCAGTCTAAGGGACCCCACTGGTGCATGATTGGGGCTGGGGAGGGATGTGGGAGGTTGGCCAGTCAGGGAGGAATAACAGGAATCATAGGAAGGTTCCAGGGCGAGTCCAACCCATCTTGCTCAGTCCAGATTGGCCGGACCCAAGCAGCAAGCTAACCTACCAGTCAGAGTGTCTGCCCCCTAGTGGTCAGTGCACGTCATAGCAACTGGTCAACTGGTCAACTCTCTGCCCCCTGGTGGTCAGTGCATGTCATAGTGACTGGTTGACCAGTTGACTGTCTGCCCCCTGGTGGTCAGTGCACATCATAGTGAGCGGTTGAGTGGCCTTAGCATATCATTAGCATATTACACTTTGATTAGTTGAACGGCTGACCAGACAACTGGACACTTAGCATATTAGGCTTTTATTGTATAGGATTTGGAAATTTTTGTATAAACGTCAAATCTTGGAAAAATTACTTGACTTCCCTGCATCTCAGATTGATTTCTCTCTCCCGCCCCCATCTTTAAAATGTAACTGGATCAGAAGACTTGTACTTTAACTTCTTGTTCAGCAGCCCCCATGAAGAACTGTGGTGAAACTCACTCCCCCAAGGCTGTTTTCCCTGATCTATTGCTCTTTCCCAATCATAAACAGTCTATGGAACCTCTACACTGTCAAATAATAGTTACCAATTATTCCTTACACTGGGCCTAAAAAATTTGAACAATCTCTGACAGACTTCGTTTAGTTTCTTTTTATGTGACACTTGACACCAAAAGGTTAAGCAGATATAAAAAGTCAGTAAGATATAGGAAAAGATATAATGATTCAAAAGTCAGGGAGTGATTTCAATGGTCAGAGCAAATGCCAACCTTTAAAACAGATATGAAAGAAATAGGAACAAATGTTAAAAAAAGAATTCATTTTCACATTGAAATTGGAGAGAACATCTCATCAATATTTTTAAAGATGGAAAAATAATTTGAAATAAACTTCTTTAACAGGAAAAAACTGTTGCCAAATTAATGAAACAGTGTCAGTGAACTGCAGGTGAGATATGCCAAAAGTTAAACCAGCCTGAAAACATTTACCAGAACTCATAGGAAAAATAATCTATATAATAAAAGCCTAGGTGGCACCACAGCGTCGCGCGACACCCTTGTGCAAGGCCCTCATGTGATGTCATCACAAGATGGCCACCACAAGATGGCCACCCTCACATCATCACAAGATGGCCATCACAAGATGGCCAGCAGGGGAGGGCAGTTGGGGGTTACCAGGACTGCAGGGAGGGCAGTTCTGGGAGATCAGGCCAGCAGGGGAGGACAGTTGGGGGCGATTGGGCCAGCAAGGGAGCAGTTAAGCTTCAATCAGGCTGGTAGGGGAGCAGTTAGGGGGCGGTCAGGCGGACAGGCTGAAGCGGTTAGCGTAATCATGCAGGCAGGCAGGTGAGCGGATAGGAGCCAGCAGTCCCGGATTGTGAGAGGGATTTCCAACTGACAGTTTAGGCCTGATCCCTCAGGGGTCCCAGATTGGAGAGGGTACAGGCTGGGCTGAGGGACACCTCTGCCCCCCATGCACAAATTTTGTGCACCGGGCCTCTAGTAATAGATAAGTGTTAGAGATAAGGCTAGAAGACATTGAGAATGATTTCAGAAAAAATCCTATATAATAAAGAGGTAATATGCAAATTGACCATCATGCCCTTGCACAAGATGGCCATGCCAATGTGGTCACAAGATGGCCATCACAAGATGACTCGCAGAGGAGTTCAGTTATGGGTGATTAGGCCAACAGGACAGGGAAGTTGGGGGCAACCAGGCCTGCAAGGGAGGGCAGTTAGGGGTGACCAGGCCTGAAGGGAGGGCAGTTGGGGCAACCAGGCCAGCAGGGGAGGGCAGTTAGGGGTGACCAGACTGGCAGGAGCAGGCAATTAGGGGCAATTGGGCCATCAGGGGAGGGCAATTGGGGGCAATCGGGCCAGGAGCGGAGCAGTTAGGCATGGATCAGGCAGGCAGGGCAGTGGTTAGGGGGTGATCAGGCTGGCAGGCAGAAGTGGTTAGTGGCAATTGGGCAGGCAGGCAGGCAAGCAGTTGGGAGCCAGCAGTCCCGGATTGTGATCGGGCCTAAACAGCAGCAACACAGGGATCGGGCCTAAACTGGCAGTCAGACATCCCCTGAGGGGTCCCAGATTGGAGAGGGTGCAGGCTGGGCTGAGGGACGTGCCCCCCAGGGCAAGAATTTCATGCAACGGGCCTCTAGTCCTATCTAATAAAGAGGGAATATGCTAATTAACCCTCACGCCATCACAAAGCTGGTGGCGCCCACAGCCAATAAGGAGAGGATATACCAATTGAATGCCCCACCCTCAAAGATGGGGGCACCCACAGCCAAAAGATGGCGGCGCCCAGTCCCCTCAGCCCTGCTGTGGCGATAGGCATGCAGCACAGCTGGGCCCACCCCCAGGAGAACCTGGCCATTCCACACTCCTGCCTCTGCAATCCCCATTCTCCTCAGTCCCTCAGCTGCCCAGGGCCAGCCAGAGGTGCAGGCAAGCCTCAGATGGTGGCTTCCCAGCTGCCCAGGGCTGGCCCAAGGCACAGGCAAGTCTCAGTTGGAGGCTGCCCAGCTGATGCCTGAGGTGCAGGCAAGCCTCAGATGTCACCTGCCCAGCCTCCCAGGGCCAGCCTGAGGCACAGTCAAGCCTCAGATGGTGGCTTCCCAGCCACCCAGGGCCAGCCCGAGGTGCAGGCAAGCCTCGGATGGCAGCTGTCCAGCCACCCAGGGCAGTCCGAGGCTCAGGTAACCAGGGCCTGCCGAGGCTTGTGCTGCCGGAAGTAGCAGCAGCAGAGGTGTGCTGGGGCATCACCTTCCCCTGATCGCCAGGTTGCCTCACACCCCTGAGGGCTTCCAGACTGTGAGAAGGGACAGGCTGGACTGAGGAACTCCCCCACTCCAGTGCATGAATTTTCATGCACCAGGCCTCTAGTAAATACATAATGTATGCTCATAAAACACTTTAAATGTTTTCTGAAGAATAGTTGCTTATTGCTGTTAAAATCCATACTGGGCCTGGCAGTATGGCTCAGTGTTTGCGCTATGATCTAGAAGGTCATGGTTTGATTCCCAGTCAGGGCACATGCCCAGGTTCTGAGCTTGATCCCCAATACAGGGAGTTCAGGAGGCAGCCATTCAGTGATTCTCTGTCATCACTGATGTTTCTCTCTCTCTCTTCTTTTCCATTCCTCTCTGAAATTAAGAAAACAAAAACAAAAACAAAATCCATACTGGGCTGATCCTGACCAAAGTGATCACCTTAAACAAACATGTCATGTCAGACATATTCCCAATTGAGGGTTATTTTTTCACTAATAAAATTACTACAAGACACACATGAATGGTAGTGATGGCTGAGACTCTGGCAAAAAAAAATTGTTCACAGTAAAAAAAAATCATAGCAAAACTTATATATTAAGAATAAAAACTGCAAAATAAAATAAAATGTGTTTTTAACACAATTATACACATAATTACATATTTCTGTTTCTGGGATTCTTAACCTAGGACTACTCAAGGTCTAAAATACATCTATACATATAAAGAGGTAATATGCTAATTTGTCCGTTAAGGTGTCCCAGTCATGACCAGTTTGTGGGCGGGGATGGGGGTGGGGACTTCCGCCCCCAGTGCTAATGTCATGCTGTCTGAGTGCATCCCCGCCCAGCGCTGAGGTGAAGATGCCTGCCTGCATCCCCGGCTAGGTATGTGACACTGCCTGTGTGCGTCCCCATTCAGTGCTGATGTGACGCTGCGGGGGGGGGGGGGGGGGGGGGGGGGGAGGGAGGCTGGGCTTGGCAGGGTACCTCAGGCCACACCCCTGCCCTGGCGCAGGGTCAGGGTATCTCAGGCTGCGCCCCCCACCCTGCCACCAAGCCGGGAGACCTCAGACCACGTCCCCTGTCCCACGGGCCTTGACGGGGGACCTCAGGCTACACCCCCCACCCCAGCGCCAGGCCAGGACACCTCAGGCCATGCCCCCCACCCTAGCACTGGGCCAGGAGACCTCAGACCGTGCCCCCTGCCCAGCAGGTCTTGACAGGGGACCTCCGGTTGCGTTCCCCGCCCCGGTGCCGGGCCAGGAGACCTCATGCTGCACCCCCCCACCCCAGCACTGGGCCGGGGGATCTCAGGGCATGTCCCCCGCCTGGCAGGACTTGACAGGGGACCTGAGGCTGCACCCCCTGACACATAGCACCAGGCTGGGGGACCTGAGGCTATGCCCCCCACCCAGAGGGGCTTGACAGGAGTGGGGCCAGCCAGGTCTGGGTCTCACCCAATGGTGGTGGGGCTGACCGGGTCTGGGTCTCCTGCGTTTTCAAAGTGCGTGTGGGTGGTGTGTGAGGAATTGACTCTAGGTCCCACAGCATGCCCCAGACTCTGACAGGAGGGAGATTTTATGTACATTTTACTAATTTTCTTTCATATATGACACTTCTATTATAGAGAAAGGGCAAATAGCAATATTAAAATATTTCTTCTAATTAATTCCCTTTTAATGTGCACAAATTTCGTGCACCAGGCCACGGGTATATTTATGTCATAACCACAAATAAATATATTAAGAAACTTCAAAAGAAGTTTCCAAATAGCTAATATGTTTAGAAAAATGTTATCAAATATTACAGAGAGATTATGATTTTAAGCATTTTGAAGTATTTGTAGGGACTTATGTTAATGCCCAAAGGAGCTTAGTTTTTAATGTTTAGCTAATCAATATGGCTTCATACTATCAACAGTATCAATGACTTAAGACAATATACACTTAGAGTGGAATTTATTGTTATTGATAGTGGATATTCATTCATCTGCATTTCACATGGACTTCAGAAAAATTTTAAACTATATCTTGGCCATCGTCCAGTTATATCTGTTTGTACTGTCATTTTTACTCTATTTATGACTGATTTTAAAAAAACTGATACTAGAACAGTTAACCTCATCTTCTCTTGTTCATTTGTGCTTACATTTGTATTACTTATAATCAATGTTTAATTAAATAAATAAACAACCTGTCCATTTAAAACTGCATAGTATAATCCATAAATGCACTAAAATGAGCACACAGAAATTGTAACATGTAGCAAAATGCCCAAATTAACAGGGCCCTGTGGCATTCTCCCCACATTATGAAATGCCCCCACTTCCGTGAGATAAGACATGTACCACATGTAGTATTTGACCATCTCACATGCAGATTTAGCAAGGCTGCCTGTAATGCTACTATACTAAATGAAATGGGTAAACTTTAATTTTTGCTTTTATTTAAATATACAATGTAATATTAACTTCCAGCACCCAAGTGAATCTTCTTGCACTTGTTGGTGTGCATGTATCCACTTTTAAAAGCATGAATTTAGAGCATGAATTTGCTCTGGAAGACCTGGGTTCTAATCTCTGTTCCACCACTTACTTGCTATGTGAGCTCAGGAAAACACAACCTCACTAAGTCTCTTTTTTCTTATCTATAAAATGAAGATGTTAAAATGTTTATCTCATGGAATTATAAGAATTAATTAAGATTTTATGGGTAAAACAATTGTCACCAAACCCAGCACATAATTAATAGACAATACATTTTTCCCATTATTATCAGGATTACTTTCTCAGGCTCACAATCTCCAGAAATGCATCATTGAGAAGAGAAGGGAAATATGTTGCAATAGATAAAATTGTCCTCAGAGGACAGCCATCTGGGATGAGACTCTCTCCAAAACTGTCCATACTTAAGAAATCAGTTCGTAGTTAATAAATCCATTAGTCCTTGGAGAAAATATTTTCATTACTATTTATTATCTGGATTATCATACACTTCTCTGGCCTGTGTATGGCATGGTCAATGTTTCTCAGAGAGGTAAATTTATACTTCCTTGCATAATCTTATTCCTTATTTATACTTCCTATTTGATACCAAAGTTTTAAAGATTTGGCACAGGTCAGGACACTAGTAAATACATTTCAATTATGTTTTTCTAGAAATTATAATTGATTGCTTATATTTTCTTGATAAATTTTCAAACGTGTTGTTCAGTAACATGTAACATCAGTGAAATCTGCATTGCCCTTGCAAGTTAATGTTTTAATGAACACTCATGTTGCCTGTTCATTACTTGCCCCAGTGCATTGCAGCAAAAATAACCCCAATGGGGGAAACACAACTCTGTTTCACACAAGACAGATATTAAATTATTCTGCCATCCTACAGTTTATTGTTGTCATATGCTGTGTACACTTTTTTTTGTACTGATGATGATTCATTGGTATTTAGTCAGACAAAAGAAAGAACATCTCATCTTCATGCATTGTTAAATTCATTTTTAAAACTAGTTAATTTGATCATGAGAGGGTATACAATCAGTTTCTTCACTTTAAAATAACTACCTTACAAATCAAGATTACTATTTCTGTCCTGTGCCTCTCTGCTAGTATCCCTTATACTGGTGTTGTCACCAACGCTGCCTTCGGGGTCACTGTGTCACTGTACAAAGTTGTTCCGTGGTACTTTTTTTTTTTTTTTACACAAAAGTAACAAAAGAGGAAGAACCTAAAAATCAGAAGCATCTTAAAGAAAATATCTCTTGAGAAAGCTAACCATTCAGAAATAACTAAACTATTTGGTGGCCTCCAGCTCAAACAAGTGTTTTGCCTACAATGTTTGAATAATTTTACCTCATATTATTAACACAAATGAAGTCTGTTGATTTGTGATGTCTTTGGATTAACAAGAATTCTCTTCAAATAATTTAAACAACAATGCCAAGAAAAAGGGATTATTGGTCATCCATGCATTAAAAGGGACTTAAAGTAGATTTTCTTCTTGACATTGGATGAATTATCTGAAATGAAATAATAGCAGTTTTATAAGAAGCAAATAAAATAGGTAATTTTGGGTTCTGCAGCATTTTAAGAAGGAGGTCAGCAGTAATCCCACTCCTAGGAATATATCCTAAGAAACTAGAAACATCAATCATAAAGGATATATGCACCCCTATGTTCATAGCAGCACAATTCACCATAGCTAAGATTTGGAAACAGCCTAAGTGCCCGTCAGCAGATGACTGGATCAGAAAACTATGGTACATCTACACAATGGAATACTACGCTGCCATAAAAAAGAAGGAATTCTTACCATTTGCAGCAACCTGGATGGAACTGGAGAGCATTATGCTAAGTGAAATAAGTCAGTCAATGGAAGAAAAATACCACATGATCTCACTCATTTATGGACAATAAAGAACATTATAAACTGATGAACAAAAAGATAGATACAGATACAGTAAAGCATTAAACAGACTGTCAAATTACAGGGGGAAGGTTAGGGAGAGGTGGGGGAGATTAGAGATCAACAGAAGGACTTGTATGCATGCATATAAGCATAACCAATGGACACAAAACTCTGGGGGGTGAGGGCCTGTATGGGAGTTGGGGGGGGGGCAAGGGTAAGATATGTACACATATAATACCTTAATAAAAAAATGAAAAAATTTTAAAAAAAAGGAGGTCAGGTCTGTTTAGAATCCCACAGTGATGGGCAGGGGGAATATTTCGGGCAGCCTGAGGGCATTATTTTATGTGGTTCTGAGGACAAGGTATGTACTCCAAATCAAAGACCAACCTTGCTTGCTTTAAAATTTTACCTTGAACTGATGATTCACTCATTTTCTCATTCCATTATTTTATTACACAAAACGAAGAGCTCAGACTGAGTTTAGCATTACATTCTGGCCCTGGAGGTGGACCTGCATACATACTCTGTAGATTGTCTTTAAAAGAAAATGTATTACAAATTCTAAGTAACTAAAATACAAAGGAATGTTGGAGCCCACCCATTTTCTTAGGTTAAGGACTACATCTCAATTCCTATATTATGAGCTTTTCTAGGAAGATACAAGTATACTCTTTGCTGGTATTCTAAAGGTTAATTAAGATTATTTTGTTCATTAAAAAACTGTCTTGAAGCCATGTTAAAGTCAAAATTGTTTTCCATTTTGCTTACTGAAATTTTCCAAGAAGTGTATGCAGAACGGTTGGAAAAAAAAAAAAAAAAAATATATATATATATATATATATATATATATATATATATATATCCTACCTAATAATAGACAAATATGCAAATTGACCATACCTCCAACACACCCACAAGCCACGCCCACCATCCAATCAGAGCAATCATGCAAATTAACCCAAACCAAGATGGCTACAGCCACAGAGAGCAAGGTTTCCTAGGTAACAGAGGAAGCCAAGCTTTCCGCCTGCCCTGGCCAGGCCTAAGCCTCCACTCAAGCTACAAAGTTTCAATTATAGAAGGTAAACAAATTGAAACAAATGGCAGCAGAATGGAGCTTGAGAGAGCAGGCCAGAGAGCAAAGCTTTCCACACACCCTGGCCAGGCCCACCCGCTTAAGGCAACAAAGTTTCAATTATAACCCCAACAGAAATGGCTGCCGGCCTCAGAGGGAGCCCCAGGCTTGGCTCCGCTCCAGGCTACAAAGTTTCAATTGTAGAAGGAAAATAAATTCCAGATACCAGGGCCTCCGCTTGGGTTGCCAGGGGGTGTGGCCGGCCTGCAAACCACCACAGGCTCCTCGCTCAGGCCGCCCCACTCCCCAAGGGAACCCCAACCTGATCCGGGACACCCTTCAGGGCAAACCAGCTGTCCCCCACCCCTGTACCAGGCCTCTATCCTATCTCATAAAAGAGTAATATACAGATTGATCATCACTGCAACACACAATATAGCTGCTCCCATGTGGTCAAAGATCCTGCCCCATGTGGACACAAGATGGCCACCACAAGATGGCCAGCAGGAGAGGGCAGTTGGGAGGCACCCGGCCTGCAAGGGAGGGCAGTTGAGAAGGACCAGGCCTGCAAGGGAGGGCAGTTGGAGGTGATCAACCCTGCAGGAGAGGGCAGTTAGGGGTGACCAGGTCGGCAGAGGATGGAAGTTGGGGGCAAACAGGCTGGCAGCAGAGTGGTTAGGGGGTGATCAGGCTGGCAGGCAGAAGCGGTTAGGGGCAATCTGGGAGGCAGGCAGGCAAGCAGTTGGGAGCCAGCAGTCCTGGATTGTGAGAGGGATGTCCGACTGCCCGATGGGATCCCATATTGGAGAGGGTACAGGCTGGGCTGAGGGACAACCCCCCTCCATGCACGAATTTCATGCACCGGGCCTCTAGTATATATATACATATATATATATATATATATATATATATATATATATATATATATATATATATATATATATACACACACATACACACACATATATATATGTGTGTATATATACATATTTATATATATATATATATATATATATATATATATATATATATATATATACATACTTATATATATTTAATGTTTGGCTCATTTGTCTCAAATTGTTAATCATCTTGTTTTCCTTTCTAGTGAATGTAACCTGAGAGGCTGGGAGATTGGATCTGACCTGGTTCTCAGACAAGCTAAGAAATCCTGCTGAGAGGCTTGGGTTCTGTGTATCATTCTGATGTTTGAGGTAAAATATCAAAATAAATTCGTTCTCAAAAGAAAGATATCAAGCACATACTAAAATCTCTTGCCATCTGCCATTCCCATCAAACAATGCTCCAATAAAAGAGACTGATTTGTATTCCCCTCATATCATCTTGCTATTCTCCCTCTCTACTCACACCATCTGGTGGGTTTCTGCAGACAATACCCTGCAGTTACTGTGAATGATGGTCGCCTATTGGAGAAGAAAATCAATTATCAGTTTCTTTTTCTCTTTCTATTGGAGGCAGGACTGGTCTGCTCCATTGAAAAATCTTTCCAATGGACTATGTTGTAGCTTCCATTATACTTTAAGCTTTCTGTAAGACTTAAGCTATCATGCCTCTGCTTTCCTTGTTCAGTGCTCTCCTCATTCCATTGTTCTATTTGTCTTTCTTATATATTGCTGGGCACTATTTCTTCAATATGTTAGGTGTTTTCTGTTTTTTAAATTTTATTTTAAATTAAAGTTGACATTCAATATTTTAAAATTTTTAATTTAACTTAATTTTTTCCATCACCATTTATCCCCCCTAAGCTCTTTTCCAACTCCGCCCACCCTTACTGCCCCCTTCCTGACAATCACCACATTGTTGTCTGTGTCCATGAATTCTTTCTTTCTCTTTCTTTTTTCCTTTGTTGCTCAACCCCTCTTAGTTTCAGGTGTACAGCATAGTGGTTAGATAATCATACTTTACAAAGTGTTCCCCCAATAAGTCTAGTACCCACTTGGCATCGTACATAGTTATTACTAAATTCCCTATGCTGTACTTTATATTACTATGACTTTTGTAACTACCAATTTTTACATCTCAATCCCTTTACCTTTTTCACCCAGTCCCTCAACCCCCTGCCCCTCTAGGTGTTTTCTTTTCTTTCTGTTGGAAACACTAAGCCATGTGTTAATATTCTATCACAAACTTCTTTTCTCTCCTTTTAATAACTACAAGAAATTCTTTCCCATCTGACTCACACACATTAAGCTTTGTCAGGGTTTTTATGTGTGGGGGTAGTAAGGTTTTAATAAACAGAGTGCATTATCCCAATAGAGTCTTATCATGTTTGAAATCATATTCTCTTCTTCCATAACAAGAATGGGACCTTAACCAACTTGGGTTTTTTTTAAAATATATTTTAATATGGTTTTTATTAATTTCAGAGAGAGGAAGGGAGAGGTAGAAACATCAATGAGAGAGAAACATCAATGAAAGAGAATCATTGACCAGCTGCCTCCTGCATTCCCCACACTGGTGATCTAGCCCAAAACTGGGGCATGTGCCCTGACCAGGAATCAAACCATGACTTCCTGGCTCATAGGTCGACACTATACCACTGAGCAACACCAGCCAGGTCAACTTGGCTTCTTAAATTCCACCTCTCTGTCAGTCTATGCTTATGGACTGACCAGAGAGAATGGCTTCTATGATACCTGCCTTACTCTAGGGGCTGGATTCAAAGAGGGAAGATATTGAATGACTAGGAAACTTGGAGATGGTCTTGGTTTTTCTCAGCAAGAAGCTATTTTATAGCTAAATGTTTTTTTTCCCAGCATGAAATGCTGCTCTCTAACTTGATTCATAAAAGAAAGGAATCTATCCTTTAATGTGTATGATTTTTCTTTTAAGATGATGACATTGTGGAACTAAATAGTAGTGATGGTTGCACAACATTGTGAATGTACTAAATGTCATTGAATTTCACTTTTTGAAATGGTGAATGTCACATTACGTTTATTTTATAACAATAAAAAGACAGAAAAGGATTTGGAGGAAAATAATAGGTTAAAAGTTACAAAGAAGACCAAGTCCTCCTTGGTGACTCCCAATTGCTCTTTTCCTACTCATCCTCACCCACCTTTCTAATTGTGTGATGATTCTGACTATGCACTATGCGTAACTGCCCTTTTCCGCCTCCTGAAGTCTGCCTTTCTGAGTCAGTGCTGCATGACGCTCAGATTGTACCTACATACAGTACTCTACTCAACCTTGCCAATAACTATATAAATTTTCATTCTGTTTACAGTGTAGTAACATACCCGCCCTTTGGATTAAAATGTTTCTACCGAAATCGTTCTGTCTTTCCCAGGAAGATATCAGTATGGAACATTGTAGTGGAAATCAGGAGAATTGGAATACAGCATGCTCTGGTTAAATAAACATGGGGCTTGGAATCAAATAGATCAGCAGTCCACAAGTTACTATATGATACAGAAAAGTGAATTATTGTGAGCCTCAATTTTTTGTCTATAAAAAATGAAATAACACCTACCACATAAGGAGTTGTGATATTTAAATTTATTCATATGTTTTAAGTGTTGTCACATACAAGACACGTTTGATAAATATTAGCTTCATTTCCCTATTGTTGACCTCTGTCGCTAGCTAGTGATAGAATCTGCACCAATTTCTTTAACTTCTTTAACTTTCATTTCCTCTGAGTAAAATGAGGGAGAACAGTGGTGTATTATTTAACAGTAAGACAGGATAGGTAGGTCTTGAACAAAAAGAAAGAGCTTTACCTCTGTAAAATTCCTGTGGGTTTTCATTTTAGATCATACAGGACACAATAGTATGCAGACCCATATCCTTATCATTCAATAAAGAGTGGGTTCACTATGAAATTTTGTTTTCTTTTATAAAAAGGAAACCTGAAATTTTCAAAATTCACACAGGATCTTATACTATGATCTTGAATTATAAAAGCAAACTTATTGTGCACATACTTACAGCGAGCAAACACTCAAATAGATGGAGCATCTAAAATGTTTTGAATTTTTCTTTTTCAAGTGAGCATACAGAACCTCATCTAGAGTCTTTCATCAAACCAGTTTACTCAATTTTTGTCCCACTGAGTTGAAAGAAAATGCATAATTTATCATTTTATATTTTGAAGCACTTGGAATAAAACTTTATAGCCAATATATGCAGTTACCATGGAATGTTTCTTATGTAAATAATTTTTTACCAGTGATATATACTGGTAATCCTAATGAGCTACTTAAAATTGTACTCTTGTCTACTGAACTACTCATATGGAAAAACTGAATCAACAAAAAAAAAAAGAATTGAGTGCCTATAATTTGCAAGGCATTGTGATTCCCTGGACTTTGAAGTCTAATAGGGCACATAGACATTAATCAAAGCACCATACAAATTATCATAAAATTCTACTTTAAGACATGTTACAATAAATACACATGGTGATATGAAAGTGTATAATAGAGAGATTAAATTAAAGTCATGAGTGTCATAAAAGGCTTATTAGGTTACCTCTTCAAATGACATACAAAAGGAACTTGACTTATTTTTATATTTTAAGTTAGATAATGATATTGCTATTCATGAAGTCACCTAAACTTGAATTTTACAATCATCATTTATCTAGTTTTCTTTTCAGATTTATCCTACCTCCAATCAGTAATTATACCCTATCTTTCTTCTGAGCAATGTTTCATGTATCTTGGCTTTTCTTTACATTTCCATTGTTGCTAACCACAATTAGGGGCTACTGCCTCACAGTTTGGCTATTACCACAGTGTTCAGTCTTAGTGTTGCTGCCTATAACCTTTCCACTCTCCAATCTTTTCTAATCATTGAGGCCAGAATAATCTTTCTTAAATTATTTCACTCTACCCTTGCAATCTGTTCCTAACTCAGTGATTTCAAAACACTGCACCTCAGATTAATGGGCTAAGCTTTTTTTTTTTTTTTTAAGAACTATCTAGGCTTACTATCGCAGACCTCCTGAATAAAAAACTCAAGGGGAGGGCAAGAATTTGGTATTAACAAAAGCTCCCCAGAAGATTTTGATGTGTAGAGTGGTTTGAAATCACTGTCTCTACAAACCTTTCCAACCCTATCTCTCTCTGCTGCCCTACAGATAAATAGGACTATAGCAATTCAGTAAATAGCACCTGCCTTTCTTATTTATTTGTATACTAGAGGCCTGGTGCACAAAATTCGTGCATGGAGGGGAGTTGTCCCTCAGCCCAGCCTGTACCCTCTCCAATCTGGGACCCCTCGAGGGATGTCCGACTGCCCGTTTAGGCCCGATCCCACCAGGATCAGGCCTAAACGGGCAGTCGGACATCCCTCTCACAATCCAGGACTGCTGGCTCCCAACTGCTTGCCTGCCTGCCTTCCTGATTGCCCCTAACCGCTTCTGCCTGCCAGCCTGATCACCCCCTAACCACTCTGCTGCCAGCCTGTTTGCCCCCAACTTCCCTCCTCTGCCGGCCTGGTTACCCCTAACTACCCTCTCCTGCAGGGTTGATCACCTCCAACTGCCCTCCTTTGCAGGCCTGGTCCTTCTCAACTGCCCTCCCTTGCAGGCCTGGTCCTTCTCAACTGCCCTCCCTTGCAGGCCGGGTGCCTCCCAACTGCCCTCTCCTGCTGGCCATCTTGTGGTGGCCATCTTGTGTCCACATGGGGGAAAGATCTTTGATCACATGGGGGAAGCTATATTGTGTGTTGCAGTGATGATAAATCTGTATATTACTCTTTTATGAGATAGGATAGAGGCCTGGTACAGGGGTGGGGGACAGCTGGTTTGCCCTGAAGGGTGTCCTGGATCAGGTGGGGGTTCCCTTGGGGTGTGGGGCGGCCTGAGCGAGGGGCCTATGGTGGTTTGCAGGCCGGCCACACCCCCTGGCAACGCAAGCAGAGGCCCTGGTATCTGGAATTTATTTTCCTTCTACAATTGAAACTTTGTAGCCTGGAGCAGAGCCAAGACTGGGGGTCCCTCCAAGGCCGGCAGCCATTTCTGTTGGGGTTATAATTGAAACTTTGTTGCCTTAAGTGGGTGGGCCCGGTCAGGGTGTGCGAAAAGCTTTGTTTCCCCTGTTGCTGGTGGCAACCCTGGCCTGCTCTCTCAAGCTCCATTCTGCCACCATTTGTTTGAATTTGTTTACCTTCTATAATTGAAACTTTGTAGCTTGAGTGGAGGCTTAGGCCTGGCCAGGGCAGGCGGAAAGCTTGGCTTCCTCTGTTATCTAGGAAACCTTGCTCTCTGTGGCTGTAGCCATCTTGGTTTGGGTTAATTTGCATGCTCGCTCTGATTGGATGGTGGGCGTGGCTTGTGGGCATGGCTTGTGGGTGTGTCGGAGGTATGGTCAATTTGCATATTTGTCTATTATTAGATAGGATACTGTACTGTTCTCTCTGCCTACAGTGCCCTTGCCTCACATGTCTGTCTTTGTTTTTAAAGGTTTTATTTAAAGGCCACTTTCTCCATTATACCTTGAGCGTTCTCCCAGGCCAGAATTGATTTCCCACTCTCTTGAGAACTCCTAAAACATTTCTTCTATAGCACTTATGCATTGTATTAGAATGTCTTGTCTCCCCCTACTAGACCAAAATTACATAAAGGCTTATTTCTAAGACAAATAACACCCAACAGAATGCTTAGCTTAGTTCTTTGCAAAAAGTAAGTGGTATGTATATATTTGCTGAAAAAAATGAAACAAGTTTCACTATTCTGCAAAAAAGAAAAGTTGCCTGCGTATGTACTGCTATCAAGACATATCCTCCTTAACTATAAGAGTTATTAAAGTAGACATTGGCAATCTATGTTTTCCAAATAAAAATATAGCTATAGATATTAGATATATAGATATATGAACTCATGGCTTCAATATACACTATTTTTATGAATAGAAAATCTATACTTTTTGAAATCATTCACTCAGTTTCACTTCAGTGTCTGACTTCTAATCCATATATTTTCAAATAGCAAAAGAGATGATATGACTTCTCCAGAGACAGTGCTGATGATGCCACAATATAATCACTAAGAAAACAGCTTTGGAGTGGAAACTTTTAACACTTCTTCAAGTAGACCTTCCAAAGGTCACTTTCAAAATTTAATTATTTTTAACTTGTTTTCATCCAGTGAATTAATTCACATTGTGGACTGAAATTTTAAAAAATATATAAAAATGGCCCTGCTATACAATTAATGGAATGCTTATTAAAACTTCAAAAGTATTTTTGTTTATACAAAGACATAGGTCTTACTGACTGGATGAAATCAAGTACCTTTTTATAAGTAGGGCTCAAAACCAAATAGATTTCAAGAATAAGGCTTTAGCATAGATATGCTAGATTTATGTACCAGAGGTGATCAGGCATTTTTGCTTTGTAGGATGAACATGAACTAACATGTAAATTTGCTCATGCTAACAGTATTTTCATAAGTTTCACTAGCCTAGAAGAATTTTTTCTTTTGAATTTATAATGATTTAAACAAAAAATGAAAAATATTCCCCACAGTATTGAAGCTCTTTCTCTGTTGTTCTCTCTCTCTCTCTCTCTCTCTCTCTCTCTCTCTCTCTCTCGTGTGTGTGTGTGTGTGTGTGTGTGTGTGTGTGTGTGTGTGTGTGTTTCTTTTGCATTATCAATTTTCTTTGTCATGAAGGATATATCCTTTCTGGAACACTCTTTGTGTCTCCTCTCTTTGGTGTCTTTGTTTTCTTGCAGTCATCTGAATGTGCAAAGTCCTCTACTATAGTAATCCTCTTCTACCCAGACTTGAACTTTCTATGTAAAAAGGTAAGCCATTTCTTCAGGAATCATTCAGATAAATGCTTCTCAAACTTTTATGTACATATGACTCACTGGTATTTGTTAAAATATACAGCATATTCTCATTCAGCCAAGGTTAAGGCCTACAATTCTGTATTTTTAACAAGCTCCTTGGCGATGCCCACCCCTGTTAGTTTCGGGACAGCACATTGAATATCAAGGTTTTGTAGGACACAAAGAAATCTCAGTCAACTCAACTTTTATTATTTAATAATAGCTTCAAAAGTTTTACCCTGTTCAATGCATAGATCAATGGAACAGAACAGAAACCCCAGAAATCCACCCAACCCATTACACTCAATCAATATTTGAGAAAGGAGGCAAGAGCATACAAAGGAGTAAAGACAGTCTCTTCAAAAATGATGCTGGTCAAATTGGACAGGTACATGCAAAAACATGAAACTAGACCACCAACTTACACCATAAACAAAAATAAACGCAAAATGGATAAAAGACTTAAATATAAGTCGTGAAACCATAAAAATCCTAGAAGAAACTGTAGGCAGCAAAATCTCAGATATCTCTCATAGCAATATGTTTACCGATACAGCTCCTAGGGCAAAGGAAACTACGGAAAAAAAATAAACAAATGGGACTACATCAAAATAAAAAGCTTCTACACAGCAAAAGAAACCATCCACAAAATGAAAATAGAGCCCACTACATGGGAGAACATATTTGCCAATGATACATCCAATAAGGGGTCAATTTCCAAAAAATATAAGGAACTCATACATCTTAACAAAAGGAAGGCAAACAATCCAAATAAAAAATGGGCAAAGAACACTTCTCCAAAGTGGACACACAGATGGCCAAGAGACATATGAAAAAATACTCAGTCACTAATCATCCAAGAGATGCAAATTAAAATGACAATGAGGCCCAGCCGGTGTGACTCGGTGGTTGAGCATCGACCTGTAAACCAGAAGATCACAGTTCAAATCCCAGTCAGGACACATGCCCGGGTTGTGGGTTTGATCGCCAATGTGGGGCGTGCAGGAGGCAGCCAATCAATGATTCTCTCATCATTGATGTTTTTATCTCTCTCTCCCTCTTCCTTCCTCTCTGAAATATAATAAAATATATATTTTAATATAATGATGAGGTATGATCTCACACCTACCAGAATGGCTATCATCAACAAATGACAAGTGTTGGTGAGGATGTGGAGAAAAGGGAACCCTAGTAGACTGCTGGTGGGAATGCAGACTGGTGCAACCATTATGGAAAACAGTATGGATTTTCCTCAAAAAATTAAAAATTGAACTGCCATTTGACCCAGTGATCTCACTTGTAGGAATATATCTTAAGAAACCCAAAACACCAATCAGAAGGAATATAGCATCCCTATGTTCACAGTAGCATTATTTACAATAACTAAGATCTGGAAACAGCCCGAGTGCCCACCAGTAGATGTGGTACATTTATACAATGGGATACTACTGAGCTGTAAAAAAGAAAGAACTCTTACCATTTGCAAAAGCATGGATGGACCTGGAGAGTATTACACTAAACAAAATAAGCATAAATTTGTACATATATAAAAATTTAGCATATAAGCACTAGGTTGTGCACCTGAAATCAATATAAAATAATATTAAATGTCAAAAAATAACATGTAACAGAAATTATGTTAAAGTTATGGAGGAAAATATGACTTTCCAATAAATGATGCTGTATCAATTGAGTATATATATGAAGAAAAATATAATTGGATCCCTATATCATATAATAATAAAAATTAATTCCAGGTGGACTTAAAGACATATATATAAATTAAAAACAAATTTTAGACAAGCATAAGATAATATATTTATGATTTGGGGGTGCCCATGGATTTCTAATACAAGAACAAAAAGCTAAAACTATAAATTAAAAGATCAAAATTTGAGTATGTAATAATTTAAATATTTTCCATAAGACAAAAGACAAAGTTAAATTAGAATATATGACTATGAGAAGATATTTCCAACATGCATAAGTCAGAGGTCATGAAACCACAAATATATATATATATATATTAGAGGCCCGGTGCACAAAATAAGCACACTCGGGAGGGGGTGCGGTACCTCAGGCCGGATTGAGGGACCCCACCAGTGCAAGATCAGGGCTGGGGAGGGACACGAGAGATTGGCCAGCCGGGAAGGGACCCTGGGAGGGCTCCAGAGCATGTCTGGCCCATCTTGCTCAGTCCCAATTGGCAAGGCCCCAGCAGCAAGCTAACCTACTGGTCGCAGCATCTGACCCATGGTGGTCAGTGCATGTCATAGTGGCTGGTCGAACAGTCAACTGTCTGTCCTCTCTGGTGGTCAGTGCACTTCATAGCAAGCAGTTGAGTCACCTTAGCATATCATTAGCATATTATGCTTTGGTTGAATGACCAACGAGATGAACACTTAGCATTTTAGGCTTTTATTATATAGGATATGCCAGTATTCCTTTTAAAACATGATCAAAGAATATGGACAAGCAATTCATAGAGGGAGAAGATGAACACTCGATAAACTTATAAAAAGATATTCAATCTCAATAATAATGAAAGAAATGAACATTTAAGTAAATATTTTTCACACCCAACAGATTAACAAAACTGTAAATCTGACAGCATAAGTTCAGGCAAGAATAGAGAGAAACTTCTCTCAAATGATGTGACTTACAGTCAGAGAAAGCTAAGTATCACATGATCTCACTCATATGTGGAATCTAATGAACCAAATAAACTGATGATCAGAAATAGACCCAGAGTCATAAAAGCATGAACAGACTGTTGAACTTCAGAGGGAAGGCAGGGAAGAGTGGGTAGGAAGAGATCAACCAATGAACTTGTATGCATGTATGCATAATCCGTAGACACAGACAATGGGGTAGTGAGGGCCTGGGAGGGTGGGTTGGGGGGATTGGGAGCAGACTGAAAGGTTAATGGGGGGAAAAGGAGGACTTATGTAATACTTTCAACAATATATTTTTTTAAATGATGTGGCTTGGAGTATAGTTGTTAAAATGATTTTGGAAAGAACTTTATTATACAACTAGAGGCCCAGTGCATGGAATTCATGCACGGGGTAGGTGTGTCCCTCAGCCCAGCCTGCACCCTCTCCAATCTGGGACCCCTTGAGGGATGTCCGACTGCCCATTTAGGCCCAAACCTAGTAGGATCAGGCCTAAACACACAGTCAGGCATCCCTCTCACAATCCAGGACTGCTAGCTCCCAACTGCTTGCCTGCCTGCCTTCCTGATTGCCCCTAACCGCTTCAGCCTGCCAGGCTGATCACCCCCTAACCACTCCCTTGCCAGCCTGATTGATACCAAACTGCTCCCCTGCCAGGCTGTTTGCCCCTAACTGCCCTCTCCTGCAAGCCTGGTCACCCCTAACTGCCCTCCCCTGCAGGTCTGGTCACTTCCAACTGTTCTCCCCTGCAGGCCTGGGTCCCCCCCAACTGCCCTTCCCTGAAGGCCCAGTCACCCCCAACTTCCCTCCTCTGCCGGCCTGATCACCTCCAACTGCTCTCCCCTGCAGGCTTGATCACCCCCAACTGCCCTCCCTTGCAGGCCTGGTCCCTCCCAACTTCCCTCCCCTGCCAGCCATCTTGTGGCGGCCATCTTGTGTCTACATGGAGGCAGCCATCTTTGACCACATGAGGGCAGCCATCTTGTGTGTTGGAGTGATGGTCAATTTGCATATTACTCTTTTATTAGATAGGATTAAATTCTATTCAACAGTAAAATAAATGAACAAGGATGATATGGATACAACTGAAAACAAAATTAATGATAAAACAAATTGTAAAAATAATATATAATGGTAAAATGTACATTTTTAAATTATATGACACAGTAATGCACTATATATAGTTTATGAAAAAATTTTGCTGTGTCAACATAAAATGGCACATGGAAGAAACTAACTTTAGGGTAGTGGTTATTCTAGGAAGGAAAGGGGATATTAGGATAGGTTTGAGACAAAAAGTGGGATTCAACTGTATCTGTGAGTTTTATTCTTTAAAAAATATTCAAGCAGTTTGGAACCAAGATGACAGTCTAGGTAGCGACAGTACTCGCTGCCTCCCACAACCACATCACAATTACAACTAAAATGCAAAACAACCATCATTATGAACCACCTGAAAGCTGACTGAATGGAATTCCTACAACTAAAGGAGTACAGAAGAAGGCACACTGAGACTGGTAGGAGAGGCAGAGGTAATGAAAGGGTTGGTCCTACACCCACGTGTGGCATGTTTTTATTCAGGAGGGATATCTCCACTGTGAAAGCCTCCTGTGAGGAACAAGGGGTCCCAGCTCCACACAAGACCCCTAGCCCAGAGTTCCAGAGCTGGGGAGAGAAGTCTCCGTAACTTCGGGCTGTAAAAACCAGCAGTGACTATGGCTGAGTGACATGGAGACTGCTGGAGACTCAGGCAGTTGTGTTTAAAGGGCCAGTGCATGAACTTACACAGTCACACTCCCTCTGAGTTCCAGCACTGGGCAACAGCACTGGGAGTACCATGGACATATGGAGAGGACCTGGATTCTCTGGCATCTGAGCAGGAAGTCCAGGGAAGGTTTCTCCCAGACAGAGCTGCTCACAGGGGTCATTGTTCTTGTGATGGGACCTCCCCCATCACAGAGCTGACAGGAAGCCATATCTGAGTTTCCATCAATGTGGCCCACACTATTCACTTTACCTTGGTGATTCCCTGAGACCCCACCCCATCCACCTTGCAGCCCCACTCAAGTTGTTTACAGAGGCTTTTCCATATGAATGGCCTGTCCTGGCTCTGGCTCCACAGGCTTTCCTAAAATGTCTCAAACAAGCAGCAGTGTGCCCCATATCTATCAATAAGAGGCCCAAGACCTGGTAGTAGCACCAGTCTGCCTTGTTTCACATCTTGGCCTCACCTGGGAATTTCAAAGCCCAATATAAATAGCTCTGTAGCTCCTGCCAGGTGGTCCCAGGCAGTGGCTGACTTTGTACCTCCCGAGAGACCCCAGAGCCAGTGCACCCAGTGGACAGCTTCAGGCCATAGCAGATTACAACTCTACACATCCACAAGCAACACACTCAAAGGGCAGACTCAAGTGAGCACCAAAGCCCCATTGAAGCAAGTCCTGCTCCATAGGAGTGTCTCCTGCACAGCAGGTCTTCCACTGTAGATGCAGCTGATCCTCACAGCCAATTGGCCTGGAGGTCCACTCCTCCCAGTGACACCAACAGCAATCAAGGCTCAACTACAGCAAGACTGTGCCCACAGCCCACACAGGGGTGCTCCTAGAGTGCCCAGCTCAGGTTACTGGGGAGGCTGAGCCACTGGGCTCTATAGGACACCTACTACACAAGGCCACTCTACCAATTCCAGGAGACATAGCAGATTTACCTAATATATAGAAACAAACACAGGGAAGCAGTCAAAAATGTGGAGACAAAGAAACATGTCACAAATAAAAGAACAGAAGAACTCTCCAAAAAGAGCAGTGAATGAAACAAAAGCAAGCAAACTACTAAATACAGAATCCAAAACAGTGGTTATAAGGTTGCTAAAGTATTTTAATGAGAGCTTCAAGAGATTCAAAGAGAGCTTCAAGGGACTTAGTGAGACTTTCAAGGACCTTAGTGAGAATTTCTAAGACATGAAAAAGGATCAGTCAGAAATTAAGCATACACTAACTGAAATAAAGAACAATTCACAGGGATTAAACAGTAGAGTAGAGGATTCTAAGAATCAAATCAATTTGCAATATGAGGAAGCAAAAAAAATACCCAATTAGAAGAGCAAAAAGAAAAATAATACAAAAATATGAAGATGGTGGAAGAAGCCTCTGAGACAACTTCAAGCATACCAACATTCACATTGTGGGGGTGCCAGAAGAAAGAGAGAGACAGACAGACAGACAGACAGAGAGAGATTGGAAACCTATTTGAAGAAATTATGACAGAAAACTTCCCCTAGTTGGTGAAAGAAATAGACTTACATGTCCTGGAAGCACAGAAAGTCCCAAACAAGATGAACACAAAGAGGCCGACACCAAAACACATCATATTTAAAATGCCAAGTGTTAAAGACAAAGAAAGAATCTTAAAAGCATGAAGAAAAAAGCAGTTAGTTACCTACAAGGGAGCCCCCATATGACTGTCGGCTGATTTCTCAACAGAAACTTTGCAAACCAGAAGGGAGTGGCAAGAAATATTCAAAGTGATGAAAAGCAAGGACCTATAACCAAGATTACTCTACCCAGCAAAACTACCATTTAAAATTGAAGGTCAGATAAAGAGCTTAACAGACAAGAAAAAGCTAAAGGAATTCATCACCACCAAACCAGCAGTATATGAAATGCTGAAGGGTATTCTTTAAGAGGAAGAAGAAGGAGAAGAAGAAGAAGAAGAAGAAGAAGAAGAAGAAGAAGAAGAAGAAGAAGAAGAAGAAGAAGAAGAAGAAGAAGAAGAAAAAGAAGAAGAAGAAGAAGAAGAAGAAGAAGGAGGAGGAGGAGAAGGAGAAATAGGTGAACAATAAAATGGCAATAAATATATATCTATCAACAATTGAATCTAAAAATCAAAATAAATGAACAAGGAGTCTAATGAACAAAATAAACTGATGAATAAAATAGAATAAGAGGCATGGAAACATGGAACAGACTGATTAATCTGAGGGAAGGGGGATAGGGGGATGAGGAGAGAATAACCAAAGATCTTATATGCATACTCAAGGCCCAGTGCACAAATTCGTGCATGGCTGGGGTCTGGCCAGCCAGCCCTGATCGGGGCCAATAGGGCTGGGTCTGCTGGGGGGAGGGGCTGTGAGTGGTTGGCGGGCCAGCTCTGCCCCCAATCAGGGTGGGTGGGAGATTGGGAGTGGAGCTGGCCAGGATAGGGTCCATGGGTGGTTGGCCGGCTGGCCCCTCCCCTGGTCGAACTCCCAGTTGAAATCCCGGTTGAACTCCTGGTCTAGGGGACAATTTGCATATTAACCTTTTAATATATAGGATATGCATTACCTATGGACATAGACAATAGGGTGGTGAAGGCCTGGGGTGGGGCAGGAACCTGGGAGAGGGGGGCTATGGGACAAAAAAGGGGGACATCTGTAATACTTTCAACAATAAAGATTTTTTTAAAAAAAGACTCAAGCAAATAATGCCAAATCCTAATATTTATTAAAGTGGATGGTAGATTCTTAGGATCCAGATTATTAAAAAGAACATAAAATCTCTCTTTATCCCATCATCCAGAGTTTACCATTGGTAACCCTGTAATACATTTATTTCCATCTTTCTATTTTTCTCCCTGGTGTTCTCACTCTCTGTCGTGTGTGTATGTGCTAAATTGGGATCACGAAGTTTTACATACTAATTTCTTCATGTAACATCATATGGTAAGCATTTGAGTATTTGATGTCCTGTTTAGCTACTTTAAAACCTTCCATTTTGTCATTACTTAAGCAACAAGAAGTGGTCATTCTGATGTGAATCTCTGACTTTGTCTTGGAATAGCTTCTTAGGATAGATTCTTTGTATGAAATTACTAGGATATGAAAATTTTAAGGCTTTTGATATATATTTTGCTATATTGATTTTGAGAAAATTTGAACCTATTAGTAGAATGAGTGTCCACACTCATCATCACTGAGGATTAGTTCCTTAAAATATTAGTGAATTTATTTCAATTTTTGTTCTTTTGGTTACTAATTAGGTTAGGCATTATTTATTATTATGGTTGTTGTTTTTGCAAATTGTTTTTCATCTTTTTTCATGTGCTTACTAATCTTCTATTAGAGTATTCATCTTTGTCCTAGCTGGCGGGGCTCAGTGGTTGAGCATTAACCTATGAACCAAGAGATCATGGTTCAATTCCAGGTCAGGGCACATGCCCAGGTTGTGGGTTCCATCCCCAATAGGAGGTGTGCAGGAGGCAGCCGATCAATGATTCTCTCTCATAATTGATATTTATATATCTCTCTCCCTCTCCCTTCTTCTCTTAAATCGATAAAAATATTTTTTTAAAAAGAATATTCATCTTTGTACAGAGGACAGACTGATGGTTGCCAGAGGGAAGGGGGTTTAGGGAACAAGGTTAAAAAGGTGATGAAATGAAGAAGTACAGGTTAGTAGTTACAAAATAGTGATAGGGATATAAAGTACAGCATAGTAAATATAGCCCATGATCTCTCTCTATATATACTAGTAGCCCGGTGCACGAAATTCGTGCACATTGAAAGGGAATTAATTAGATGAAATATTTTAATATTGCTATTTGCCCTTTCTCTATAATAAAAGTGTGAGAGATAAAAGGAAATGAGTACAATGTATATGAAAATAATACATAAATTTATTAATAAGTAAACAATAACAAAATGATATAACAATAACGAACTGATATAACAATAACAAACTCGAAATATAAAAACAACATTGATGCAAATAATGATTGATAAAGTGATTAAACTTATTCTAATATCTCCCTGTATACCACATTAAGAGTAAAAACACTTTCAGAGTGCTTGACTAATTTCCCTTGAGATAAAGTATTTACAACTTTAACTTTAACGTAACATGCTCTTTGAACTCAAGAGAAAGCAACAGCCGTAACTGGTTTGGCTCAGTGGATAGAGAGTCGCACTGTGGACTGAAAGATTCCAGATTCGATTCCCGTCAAGGGCATGTACCTGGGTTGCGGGCACATCCCCCGTAGGAGGTGTGCAGGAGGCAGCTGATAGATATTTCTCTCTCATCGATGTTCTTAACTATCTATCCCTCTCCCTTCTTCTCTGTAAAAAAAAAAAAAATCAATAAAATATTTTTTAAAATACTTTAAAAAAAAGAGAGAGAGAAAGAAACATATAACTGACCATATCCAAAAATGGGTTCAGGTAAGAATATTCCTCCTCTGTCTAGAGTTTGTCCTTGTGATTTATTAATAGTCATCACAAATGCTGGCATAACAGGAAAATATCTTCGAATTAATTTAAATGGGTGGCCAGTGTCAGATGGGGACAAATCAATTCTTGGAATCAGAACAATCTCTTCCTCTGCAGATCCTGTTAATATTTCAGCTTTGATAATGTTAGGTCGCAATCTTTTGATAAAAAATCTGGTACCATTACAAAGAGCCCATTTACTATTAAGATTTCTCAATAGCATGATGATTGCACCCATTTTCAATTTTAATTTATGACACGGCATTCCAGAAGGAGTAATACTATTAAGAAATTCAATAGGAAAATTTTCCTTTTCAGCATCATCTGTTGAGTCAATGGAATCATCACTCAAATAGGCGTGAAAATCTCCATCAAGTATATCCAAAATTTCTTCATTTAATTTTTGAACGTGCTCATTTTTTGAACAAAGAATTGCATGTTTAGGTATATTTTTAATATTATCTATAGATATACTATTTCCAAAGGTGGCTTTAATAATAGATCCATTAAAAATCATTTCATGGGGAATTTCAATAATATCCATTCCTATATGAAAACTGCTATCAAGTTTGCCATCTCCAAGTTTTACTAACCATTCACTATAAGCAGAATCCTCTGATCTCGTATTTGTTTTAAGAGAAAACTGTCTGAAACATCCCCAAACACTACAGTACTTTAAACTTATTTGTACTATGGCCAATCGTATAGCATGGCAACACAAAATCCCCTCTGAAAAGAACTTTCCCACCAAATGCAACATTCAAATTAGCGCCAGCGAGAGCTTTATATGTATGGCACGTGTGAGAGTCAAAGTTTATTTTTATATTTCCAGTGCGTCATATGTACCGGTTGGTCAGACGGATGGACAAATGTCAGTCACTTAGCCTTTTATCTATACAGATTATAAGTCATGATTTTAACTTTTGAAAAAATTATCCTTTAATACCTCCAAAGCACAATGAGTAAGAATCTGAAGGTTTATGTGGCTTCTATTTGGTTTCTAGGACAAAGTTCTTTCCTTTACCCACCACTCACTTCTCTCCTTTTACTCTTGAATGTTAATTCCAACATAATTTTTGTAACACCTCTTGAAAAGGATCCCACCAAGTTTTTGATAGTCCACATGATAAAACTTACAGAAAAATACAGCATGAGACTTTCATTCTCTCACTAAGTTCTTCATATAACTGTAATTCCTCAGCCTCTAAAGAATGAAAAAGGAAAATAAAAGTGCCTTCTCTCATTCCAAGGCCTTTCTCAGTCAGGCAACCATAAAAAGAAAGAATGAGCCTACAATTCATGCCATGTAATCTCTATCAGGCATAATTCAAATCAAATCCCATCATGCAAAGCCTGGGATAATTAAAATGTATAAGAGAACAGTGGTGACCTGGGGAAGAACTTATGAAACCTTGTCTCCTGCTTTTGCTGACTATTCTTTTCGTTATGCTAGACTCCAAGTCCCTATCGGGGACCTGGGAAGGCGGCTGCGGGTGCTAACCCATGCCGCCTGCCCTGGTCCATGATCCGTGATCATGGACCTGGGCAGCCTGCTGCAGGCATTAATCCACGCTGCCTGCCCTGGTCCATGATCCCTGATAGGGGCTTTGAGTCAGCTGCTGCTGGTAGGAGCTGACTCAAAGCCCTTATCCCGGACCTAGTCAGGTGGCTGCCGGCGCTAACCCATGCCGCCTGCCCTGCTCTGAGATCGGTGATGAACCTGGGCAGGCAGCTACGGGTGCTAACCCACTCCGCCTGCCCTCGTCCGAGATCGGTGATGGCAGACCTGAGCAGGCAGCTACGGGTGCTAACCCATGCCGCCTGCCCTCGTCCGAGATCGGTGACGGCGGACCTTGGCAGGCAGCTACGGGCGCTAACCCATGCCGCCTTCCCTGGTCCGTGATCCCTGATCATGGACCTGGGCAGGCGGCTGCAGGCCTTAACCCACACCGCCTGCCCTGGTCCATGATCGGTAATGGCGGACCTGGACAGCCGGCTGCGGGCTTTAACCCATGCTGCCTGCGCTGGTCCATGATCCCTGATAGGGGCTTTGAGTCAGCTGCCACTGGCGATGGCTGACTCGAAGCCCTTATCTGGGACCTGGTCAGGCAGCTGTGGGCGCTAACCCATGCCAACTGCCCTGGTCTGTGATCGGTGATGGACCTGGGCAGGCAGCTGCCCTGCTCCGTGATCTGTGATCGTGGACCTGGGTAACCCGCTGCGGGCGTTAACCCACACCGCCTGCCCTGCTCCAAGATCGGTGATGGCAGATCTGGGCAGGCGGCTGCGGGCGTTAACCCACACCGCCTGCCCTGGTCCATGATTGGTGATGGCGGACCTGGTCAGCCGGCTGCCGCTGCTAAATGCCTGCCCCAGTCCACCATCATGGCTTGGATCTCACTGGCATGGGTGCTGCCCTCTTCCCCTGCCATCTTTGCTGGTTTAACGTGTATATTTGCTCCTGATTGGCTGGTGGGCGTGGCTGGTGGGCATGGCTTATGGGTGTAGCGAAGGTGCAGTCAATTTGCATATTACTGTTTGATTAGGTAGGATATAAACAGGTAATATGCAAATTATCCAGGCATCACAACCGGCTCGAGGAGGCTGCATCACGACCGCTCAGGAGGAGCTGCACGTGCAGATGGGTGGGAGAGAACTGCGTGCCGCCCTCACCCCAGCAGACACACACACACTAGGGTTAGGGGCGTGCTCCGAGCAGCCACTCAGCGTGGCTCAGAACATGCCTTGGTGGGTGGCAGCAGAGGCCTGAGTGAAACAGCCACAGTCCCAGATGCCTGGCGGCAGCTGGAGCAATGCAGCCCAGGTCCTGGGTGCCTGGCAGCAGCCAGAGTGAAGCAGCCCAGGTCCTAGGTGCCGGAGGGAAACCGGTGCTGGCAACCAGGGGAAGGAAGGCCTATTCTTGCACGAATCTTCTTGCATCAGGCCTCTAGTCCTACCTAATAATAGACAAATATGCAAATTGACCATACCTCCAACATACCCACAAGCCACGCCCACCATCCAATCAGAGCGAGCATGCAAATTAACCCAAACCAAGATGGCTACAGCCACAGAGAGCAAGGTTTCCTAGGTAACAGAGAAAGCCAAGCTTTCCGCCTGCCCTTGACAGGCCTAAGCCTCCACTCAAGCTACAAAGTTTCAATTATAGAAGGAAAACAAATTCAAACAAATGGCGGCAGAATGGAGCTTGAGAGAGCAGGCCAGGGTTGCCACCGGCAACAGGGGAAGCAAAGCTTTCCGCACACCCTGGGCGGGCCCACCCACTTAAGGCAACAAAGTTTCAATTATAACCCCAACACAAATGGCTGCCGGCCTCGGAGGGAGCCCGAGGCTTGGCTCCGCTCCAGGCTACAAAGTTTCAATTGTAGAAGGAAAATAAATTCCAGATACCAGGGCCTCCGCTTGGGTTGCCAGGGGGCGTGGCCAGCCTGCAAACTACCACAGGCCCCTCGCTCAGGCCGCCCCATGCCCCAAGGGAACTCCCACCTGATCCGGGACACCCTTCAGGGCAAACCAGCTGGCCCCCACCCCTGTACCAGGCCTCTATCCTATCTAATAAAGAGTAATATGTAGATTGATCATCACTGCAACACACAATATAGCTGCCCCCATGTGGTCAAAGATCCTGTCCCATGTGGACACAAGATGGCCACCACAAGATGGCCAGCAGGAGAGGGCAATTGGGAGGCACCCGGCCTGCAAGGGAGGGCAGTTGAGAAGGACCAGGCCTGCAAGGGAGGGCAGTTGGAGGTGATCAACCCTGCAGGAGAGGGCAGGGAATTTAGGGGTGACCAGGCCGGCAGAGGAGGGAAGTTGGGGGCAAACAGGCTGGCAGCAGAGTGGTTAGAGGGTGATCAGGCTGGCAGGCAGAAGCGGTTAGGGGCAATCAGGAAGGCAGGCAGGCAAGCAGTTGGGAGCCAGCAGTCCTGGATTGTGAGAGGGATGTCCAACTGCCCGTTTAGGCCCGATCCCACCGGGACATCCCTTGAGGGGTCCCATATTGGAGAGGGTACAGGCTGGGCTGAGGGACAACCCCCCTCCATGCACGAATTTTGTGCACTGGTCCTCTAGTATTGTAATAATTAGGTATAGTGCTAGGTGGGTACTGGAAATATCAAAGCAAACACTTGTTTTTGTTTTTTTTATTTAAATCATTTTTTATTTCTCAATTATAGTTGCCATACAATATTATATCAGTTTCAGGTATACACCCCAGTGGTTGGACATTATATAACTGGTTAAGTGATCATCCTGATAAATCTAGTACCCACCTGATATCATACATAGTTATTACAATATTATTGACTATATTTCCTACGCTGTACTTTACATACACATGACTATTCTGTAACAACCAATTGTACTCCTTAAACCCTTCAACTTTTTATCCATCCCCCCAAACTCCCTCCTATCTGGCAACTGTCAAAACATTCTCTGTATCTATGAGTCTGTTTCTGTTCTGCTTCTTAGTTTATTTTGTTTGTTTGTTTAGATTTATATTTTGATAGATATGTATTTATTGCCATTTTATTTATATTGTTGGGGTTTTCCTTCTTAAAGAAGAAACCAACATTTCTTGTAATAATGGTTTGGTAGCGATGAACTCCTTTACTTTTCCTTGTTTGTGAAGCTCTTTTTATGTCCTTCAATTCTAAATGATAGCTTTGCTGGGTCAAGTAATCTTGGTAGTAGGTCCCTGCTTTTCATTACTTTGTTTTGGTTTTGTTTTGTTGTTTTTTCCATAACTTTGAATATTTATTTCCAATCCTTTGTGGCCTGCAAAGTTTCTGTTGAGAAATCAGCTAACAGTCTTGTGGGAACTTCTTTATAGGTAACTGCTTTTCTCTTGCTGCTTTTATGATTCTCTTTTTTACTTTAACTTTTGGTATTTTGATTATGATGTGTCTTGGTGTGGGCCTCCTTGAGTTCATCTTGTTTGGAATTCTTTGTGCTTTCTGGACTTATAAGTCTATTTCCTTCAACAGATTAGGGAAGTATCTGTCATTATTTTTTCAAATATGCTTTCAATTTCTTGTGATCTCTCTCTCTCTCTCTTCTCCTGCCACCCCCATAAAGCAAATGTTGACACACTTGAAGTTGTCCCAGAGGCTCCTTACACTATCTTCATTTTTTTTTGGATTCCTTTTTCTTTTTGCTATTCTACATGGGTGTTTTTGCCTCTTTGTATTTCAAATCACTAATTTGATTCTCATTTTCATCTGCTCTACTGTCTACTCCCTATAAATTATTCTTCATTTCAGTTAGTGAATCCTTCATTTCTGACTGGTCCTTTTTTATGGTTTCCATGTCTGTTTTATGCTGTTGAAGTTCTCTCTAAATTAACTACTCTTCCAGGGGGAACACTTTGTAAAGTATGTAATTGTCAAACCACTATGATGTACTCCTGAAACTAATACAAAATAATATTGAATGTAAACTGTAATTGAAAAAAAATTTTTTAAAAAGAATATTCATCTTTGTTCTGAGTTTTCCAGTCTTTTTCCATGTCTAATATTCCTGTTCTAATACCACATTATTTTTGAAAGTGTTTCTTTTATACATTTTTATATAAGAAAGTATTCTCTCTTTATTTTTTGTTGTTCAAAAATTTCTTGGCTGTCTAGTGTTTGAAAACTTCCAGATGAATGTTAAAATTATTTTCTCAAGTTTCAAAAATCCTGTTGGGATTTTAATCTGAATTACAATAAACTTACATCTGAATTTTGGAAAACTTGGCTTGTTTATATTGTTTAGTCTTTTCTGTCCAGGAACATGTTATTCTTCTATATTTACATAAATCTTGTGTCTCTCCCAGTAAAGTTCTGTAACTTTCTTCAGCCAGTTTTGTATTATTTTTTTCTGTATATATTGTATATTATGTTGCCATTTTAAGTGGTCTTGTTTTCCTTCTATATTTTCTAACTAGTTACTATCAGTGCACATATAAGAAAGCTCTTTAGTCTGTTCATTTACTACATATACTGGCACTTTACTAAATGTTCTTATTAGTTCTAAGATTTTTAAATGTAGAATCTTTAAGATTTTCTATGCAGACACTTCTTATTGCATTCACTGGAGTTTCTATAACATAATTAAAAAATTGTGTGATAAAGCATGCTTGTCTTGTTCCTGATTTTGACTGCAATGTCTCCAGTGTGTCACTAATATGGGTGATGTCAGTTATTGTTTTCATCTGAATATCATAATGTTAAGGACCTATTTTTTATGCCTAGGTTTTAAAAAAAATGATGCTTCATTTTATTAATTCAGAAATGGGTTTTGAAATTTAGCAAATGCCTCTTTTGTACATCTGTTGAAATAATCTTATAACTTAGTTTCCTTCTGATCTATGGATATGATATACGAAGAGATTTCTTAATGTTGTCATCCTGAAATTCTGGAATAAATTATATTGGGTGATATTTACTTCTTAATATTGTTCGTATTTTATTTGCTTATTGTTTTATGTTAGACTTTTTAAATTTTAAGTAAATCATCTTTTAAATTCCCTGTGCTATATTTGGCAAGATATGTCAGGGTTATGTTAGCTTCAAAAAATGCATTTGGGTTCTCCCTCTTTCACCATGATCTGTTTTTTAAATTAATGCCTAATTACATTTTCCATGAAAATCTGAAAATAAAAACACCATAAATAATCATCCTGGGATTTAAATATAGCTTCCCAATAGACTATAAGCTACAAGGAAGATTTTTTTTCTGTTTTATTTATGATCATGTATTCACTCTGTCTAGAACAGGGTCTGTCACAGAGTAGGCCTTCAGTAAAAATTAGTTGATTAAATGCAAAGTAATGAATAGTCTCCCACACTTTTTGTCACATTGTTTGGCAGGTTTCATTTTTAGGACTTATCACATATTTTGGTCTATAAAGCTCTTTTAGAGTCTCTCTCTCTCTCTCTCTTTCTCTCTCTCCCTCCCTCCCTTCCTTCCTCCCTCCAAAAAATGGTTTATTTTACAGAACTTGAGTGTAGATGTTACTAGAAAAAAACATGTATTATAACTAAAATTTCTAATGATAGTAAGAACAATTATCAAAATTCCCCAGTACTCTCTCTTATTAAAAATTATAAAAAGGTTTCAAATTATATTTTTTTTAAATTTTGCAAGGTGACATGTCAAAATTTCAGTGATAGACATAATGAGTTGTTAAATTCTCATTCTCTCAGTGAAAAGCTGAAAGCAATTTCTCTTCCAAGTCCCTTAATACTTTCCAGAACATATTACAGATCCAAAGGTCAGTTAAGATAAGCTCTAAATTTCACATAAAGTAGAACAATGTCACTGAAAATAAAATACCAGATTTAAGCATCATGACTCAGATTATATAACATTTTATTTTACTATATTACAACATCAGTGGTGATATGGGAGTAGAGGAGCAAAAAACCATCTCAGGTTAAGGTTGATCATAACATATGTAGTCTTTATCCCTTTTCTTTTAAAACAAAGGAAATATAGTCAAGTAATTTTAAGTCAAATATTATTGATTTTAAAGATCATGTTTTCAGCAAAATACGATGGTAGTTTACATGTATTGACTTCTGGATTATGGTGTCATAGATCAGTGATCTGTGGTATATTTCACAAATACAACATACCAATTATTTATTTGACCCTGGAAAATACGTTGCAATTCCAAATGAAAGGAAGCTATAATTGAAAAGTACAGAGCAACCAAAAAATGTATTATATCTATAATGCCCTCTGTTGATGAAATGTGTGACTAGAAAATGCATAATCAGAAAGAAAAAATTCAACATCCTTCTTTTAGGTCATTTTTATTTCGGTTTTAAATTAGTTTTCTAAAATATGTACTAATTTAATTTTATAAAATAAATGCTTTATGTTCTTCTGTTTTTATAGCAGTCAACACAAAATTATGTAAATTTATATAAAAATATCTATAATAATAAAAGGGTGATATGCAAATTGGTCATGATGCCCTTACAGTAACAACCAAAGAGCAAGCTGCGTGGAGCGACCAGGCAGGCAGGGGTGTTAGCGAGGGACGACCAAACGACTGACCAGCAGGCTGCATGGGGCGACCAGGCAGGCAGGGGGGTTAGTGAGGGACGACCAAGCGACTGACCACCAAGCTGTGTGGGGTGACCAGGCAGGCAGGGGTGTTAGCGAGGGATGACCAAATGACTGACCAGCAGGCTGTGTGGGGTGACCAGGCTGGCAGAGGGGGCAGCGTGTGGTGACCAGGTCAGCAGAGGGGGGCAGTGAGGGGCAACCAGGCTGGCAGGGGGGTGCAGTTGGGGGCAACCAGGCCAGCAGGGGGGGTACTAAGGGGTGACCAGGCCAATCGAGGTGGGGGCAATTAGGGGCAACCAGGCCAGCAGAGGGGGGCAGTTGAGGGTGACAAAGCCAGCATGGGGGGCAGTTAGGGGCAATCATGCTGGCAGGCATAGGCAGTTAGGAGTGATCAGGCTGGCAGGGAAGGCAGTTAGGGGCAATCAGGCAGGCAAGCAGGTGAGGAGTTAGGAGCCTGCAGTCCCAGATTGTGAGAGGGATGTCCAACTGCTGGTTTTGGCCCGATCCCCCGAGGGGTACTGGATTGGAGAGGGTCCAAGCTGGGCTGAAGGGACCCCCCTCCCCATTCACAGATTTCATGCACTGGGCCTCTAGTCAAAATGTAAATGGTTAATTGAGAGTTCCAGTTTCATGAATTTAAATGGGTATGATCTAGTCTGGCCTTGTTCAGGAAGAACAACAATAGAAAGGACAGGACCATTTTTAGACAATTTCAATTAAGGAAAGATGAAATACATAGATGGGTGCTAGTCTGAACAATCCAGATGGCTGCTCCCCCATTTTTTCTAATCTTCAAGTTCAGCCCTAAGTGCTCACAAATTATGAAATTGATTTGTGGGTTTTGGGTGCAAGGATAGGTTCGCATCCCGAGGCAAAAATCTAAATTCCCTCCTTTAGAAAATGTTACACAGATTGGTAGATATCCTTTGATAACTCTTCCTCTTCTACTTATCAGTACTATAACCATAAATTTTGGTTGGACATATTGGTACCCTCAATAAATACTATATTTATTATCCTCCCTTGCAGGTAGATTTGGCCATGTAAAAGAAAGTGGTAATATTATATGCAACTTCTGGGAAGTGTCCTTAAAAGAGAGGAGATGCATTCTTCTTCCATTTTTCTACCAGCCTGGTAACTGAGAGCAGTCAAGCAACCATCTTGGACCATGAGGTGGAAGATATATGTTGAAGATGAAGAAGCAATAGAATGTAACAAATTTGGATTCCCAGTATATTTATGAACTAGAGGCCTGGTGCACGAAATTCGTGCATGGGGGGGTGTCCCTCAGCCCAGCCTGCACCTCTCCAATCTGGGAACCCTCGTGGGATGTCCGACTACCCATTTAGGCTGGATCCCACCTAAACGGGCAGTCGGACATCCCTCTCACAATCCAGGACTGCTGGCTCCCAACTGCTCACCTGCTTGCCTTCCTGATTGCCCCTAATTGTTTCTGCCTACCAGCCTGATCACCCCCTAACCCAGTGATAGGCAACCTTTTGAGCTTGGTGTGTCAAACTGCCAAAAAACTGAGCATAACTCAGGTAGTGTGCCACTTTGAGGAAAAAACTAACTCCAAGACTCTAGTCGCAAATGTTTCATCCTCAGGAGCAGCAAATGTTTCATCCTCGGCATGCAGCCGCGTGTCATCAGAAATGGCTACGCGTGTCAGTGCTGACACGCGTGTCATAGGTTTGCCATCACTGCCCTAACCACTCCCCTGCCAGCCTGATTGATGCCTAACTGCTCTCCTGACAGCCTGTTTGCCCCTAACTGCCCTCCCCTGCAGGCATGGTACCCCCAACTACTCTCCCTTGCAGACTTGGGTTCCCCCCAACTGCCCTTCCCTGCAGGTCCGGTCACCCCAAACTTCCCTCCTCTGCCTGCCTGTTCACCCCTAACTGCCCTCCCCTGCAGGTTTGATCGCCCCCAACTGCCCTCCCTTGCAGGCCTGGTCCCTCCCAACTGCTCTCCCCTGCTGGCCATCTTGTGTCCACATGGGGGCAGGATTTTGACCACATGGGGGCAGCCATCTTGTGTGTTGTAGTGATGGTCAATTTGTATATTACTCTTTTATTAGATAGGATGGAGGCCTGGTGCATGGGTGGGGGCCAGCTCGTTTGCCCTGAAGGGTGTCCCGGATTAGAGTGGGGGTTCCCTTGGGGCATGGGGCAGCCTGGGAGAGGGGCCTGTGGTGGTTTCCAGGCCGGCCATGACCCCCGGCGACCCAAGTGTAGGCCCTGGTATCTGGGATTTATTTATCTTCTATAATTGAAACTTTGTAGCCTGAAGCGGAGCCAAGCCTCCTGCTTGCTCCATGGCTGCAGCCATTTTTGTTGGGATTTATTTATCTTCTATAATTGAAACTTTGTAGCCTTGAGTGGAGGCCTGGGCCTGCCAGGGTGTGTGAAAAGCTTGGCTTCCTCCATTGCCCAGGAAACCCAAGCCTCCTGCTTGTTCAGTGGCTGCAGCCATCTTGGTTGGGGTTAATTTGCATACTCGCTCCTGATTGGCTGGTGGGCGTGGCTTGTGGGATTTCACCTACCCAGACTACTGTTTCTTAATTAACTTTTTTTTTGTTTAAGTTATTATTTTGGGTCTCAGTTACAGCTTATTATAACCTAACTAGAGACCCAGTACACAAAATTTGTGCACAGGAGGGGGGTCCCTCAGCCTGGCCTGCACCCTCCCACAATCCGGGACCCATTGGGAGATGTCTGATTGCTGGTTTAGGCCCAATCCTGAAGTATCGAGCCTAAACCAGCAGTCGGACATCCCTGTCACAATCCTGGACCTCAGGCTCCTAACCATTCTGCCTGCCTGATCACCCCTAACCACTCTGCTTCCCTGCCTCATCGCCCCTAACTTCTCACCTGTCTGCCTGATCACCCCTAACTACTCACCTGCCTACCAGATTGCCCCTAACCACTCTGCCTGCCTGCCTGATCGCCCCAACAGCCTCTGCCTTGGCCCCCACCATGGCAGCTTCATCCGGAAGGACATCTGGAAGGTTGTTCAGCTGTCTGGTCTAATTAGCATATTACACTCATATTATTATACTAGTAGCCCTGTGCACAAATAAGAGTGGCAGAGAACTACTGACGCTACTGTAGCTCCCCCTGCCCCCGCTCATAGCTTGCTGGCCTGCCCCTTCCTGTAGTTCTCCACCACCCGCTTGTAGCTCACTTCCCCACCCTCCTGCAGATCCATGATCCAGTGGTTACGCGGTCGGTCATTACGCCTTATGGCGTAAAGGATAATTAGCATATTCCTCTCTTATTATATAGGACTAGAGGCCCGGTGCACGAAATTCGTGCATGGAGGGGGGTTATCCCTCAGCCCAGCCTGTACCCTCTCCAATCTGGGACCGCTTGAGGGATGTCCGACTGCCCGTTTAGGCCCGATCTCACAAGCGGGCAGTTGGACATCCCTCTCACAATCCAGGACTGCTGGCTCCCAACTGCTTGCCTGCCTGCCTTCCTGATTGCCCCTAACCGCTTCTGCCTGCCAGCCTGATCACCCCCTAACCACTCTGTTGCAAGCCTGTTTGCCCCCAACTTCCCTCCTCTGCCGGCCTGGTCACCCCTAAATTCCCTGCCCTCTCCTGCAGGGTTGATCACCTCCAACTGCCCTCCCTTGCAGGCCTGGTTCTTCTCAAATGCCCTCCCTTGCAGGCCGGTTGCCTCCCAACTGCCCTCTCCTGCTGGCCATCTTGTGGTGGCCATCTTGTGTCCACATGGGGCAGGATCTTTGACCACATGGGGGCAGCTATATTGTGTGTTGCAGTGATGATCAATCTGCATATTACTCTTTTATTAGATAGGATAGAGGCCTGGTACAGGGGAGGGGCCAGCTGGTTTGCCCTGAAGGGTGTCCCGGATCAGGTGGGGGTTCCCTTGGGGTGTGGGGCAGCCTGAGCGAGGGGCCTGTGGTGGTTGCAGGCAGGCCACGCCCCCTGGCAACACAAGCAGAGGCCCTGGTATCTGGAATTTATTTTCCTTATACAATTGAAACTTTGTATCCTGGAGCGGAGCCAAGCCTGGGGCTCCCTCCGAGGCTTGTAGCCATTTGTGTTGGGGTTATAATTGAAACTTTGTTGCCTTGAGCGGGTGGGCCCGGCCAGGGTGTGCGGAAAGCTTTGCTTCCCCTGTTGCCGGTGGCAACCCTGGCCTGCTCTCTCAAGCTCCATTCTGCCACCATTTGTTTGAATTTGTTTACCTTCTATAATTGAAACTTTGTAGCTTTAATGGAGGCTTAGGCCTGGCAAGGGCAGGCGGAAAGCTTGGCTTCCTCTGTTACCTAGGAAACCTTGCTCTCTGTGGCTGTAGCCATCTTGGTTTGGGTTAATTTGCATATTCGCTCTGATTGGATGGTGGGCGTGGCTTGTGCTCATGGCTTGTGCATGTGTCGGAGGTATGGTCAATTTGCATATTTGTCTATTATTAGATAGTATATTAAAACCATATTTTTATGGTTTCAAGTCTAACATTTAAGACATTAAGCCATTTTGAGTTTATTCTTGCATGCAGTGTAAGAAGGTAGTCTAGTTTCATTTTTGCACATGTATGTCCAATTTTCCCAACACCATTTATTGATTAGAGTGTCTTTAGTCCATTGTATGTTTTTGCCTTCTTCATCAAATATTAATTGACTATAAAGGTGTATATTTATTTAAGAGCTCTCTATTCTGTGCCATCTATCTATGTCTGATTTTACGCCAGTACCATGCTGTTTTGATTACTATGGCCTTATAGTATAGTTTAATATCAGGTTAGTCTCATTCTCAGTGAAAAAGCCAAAGGAATTTCTTTTCCAAGTCCTTAATACTTTCCAGAACATATTACAGATAACTCCCTAGCTGGGTTAATCAAGAAAAAAAAAAAAAAGAGAGAGAGCACTACCCTGGACAGTGTTGCTAAGTGGTTAGAGTGTCGGCCCATCCAACAAAGGGTTAAAGGGTTGTGGGTTCATGTTTCCTTCTCTCTCTCTCCTTCCCTTCCTCTTTCCCTCCCTCCCTTCTTCCATTCCATTCTCTGTAAAAATCAATGGAAAAATATCTTCAGGTGAGAATTGACAACAACAACAAAAATGCAACCGATTTCTGGATATTTATTTTGTATCCTGCTACTTTACTTAATTCATTTATTAGTTCTAGTAGTTTTTTGGTGGAATCTTTAGTGTTCTCTTTACATAATATGTTATCTGCAAATAATGACAGTTTTACTTCCTCCTTTTCAATTCGGATGCCTTTTCATTCTTCTTCCTGTCTAATTACTGTGGCTAGACCTTCCAGTACTATCTTATATAATAAAGAGCTAATGTGCAAATGGTCATCACACCCTCACACCTTCAAGCCTTAATGGCTCAGGCACTCAAAACTGGGGAGAGAGGAATGGGGACCAGCCAGGCACAAATGAGCTCATGAGAGAGAAATGGGACCATCCAGACTTAGGCTCAGGAAAGGGACAAGCCGCCCGCCCAGTGGTCCTGGACACCAGTGGCTGCGCCTGCGCCTGTGCCTGTGGCCTGGGAGAGGAACAAGTTGCCCGCCCCGCAGTACCGGGCAAAGCCGCCCACCCATGGTCCCCTGCAGCTGTAGCCAGCCTGGGTGAAGCCGGCCAGGGTCCTGGGTGCCTGCGGCCGGCCAGAGGGAGGGAAGCCCCAGTCTCAGGTGCCTGCGACTGGCTGGAGGAAGGAATCCTGGGTCCTGGGTGCAGGGTGAGGCAGAGGCAGTTAGGGGTGATCAGGCCTGCAGGGGAGCAGTTAGAGGCAATCAGGCCGGTAGGGTAGCAGTTAGGGGTGATCAGACAGGCAGAGGTGGTTAGGGGTGATCAAGCAGGCAGGCAGGCAAGTGGTTAGGAGCCAGCAGTCCCGGATTGCGCGAGGCAGTCAGACATCCCCCAAGGGGTCCTGGATTGGAGAGGGTGCAGGTCGGGCTGAGGGACCTCACCCCGCCCCCCATGAATGTCATGCACCAGTCCTCTAGTTTTGAATAAAAGTGGTGAAGTGGACATCCCTGTCTTGATCACGATCTTAAAGGGAACACTCATAGTTTTTGTACATTGAATGTGATGTTAGCTGTGGATTTCTCATATATGGCCTTTATCATGTTGAGGTATGTTCTCTCTATTATCACTTTGCTGAGAGTTTTTACCATAAATTAGTCCTGGATTTTATCAAATGCTTTTTCTGCATCTATTGATATGATCATGTGGTTTTTATCCTTCAATTTGTTTATGTGGTGTACCACATTTATTATTTTGTGAATATTGTACCAACCTTGAATCTGTGGACTAAATCCCACTTGATTGTGGTGTATAATCTTTTCAATGTATTTTTGGATTTGGTTTGCTAATATTTTGTTGATGATTTAGCATCTATGTTCATCAGGGATATTGGCCTATAATTTTCTTTTTTTGTCGTGTCTTCATGTGATTTTGGAATTAGGATAATGCTGGCCTTGCTAAATGAGCTTGGAAGTCTTCCCTCTTCTTGAAATTTTTGGGATAGTTTGAGAAGGATAGGTGTTGTTTCTTCTTTGAATGTTTGGTAAAATTCACCTGTAAAGCCATCAGGTCCAGGGCTTTTGGTTGCTGGGAGGTTTTTTTTGTTTGTTTGTTTGTTTTCTTTGTGTGTTTTTTCAATACTGCTTCAGTGTCAGTAGTTTTAATCTGTTTATTCAGATTCTCTGATTCTTCTTGATTTAGATTTTGAAGGTTGTATGTTTCTAGGAATTTATTCATTTCTTCTATATTGTCCAATTTGTTGACATATAATTGTTCATAATATTTTCTTACAATTCTTTGTATTTCTTTGGTGTCAGTTGTTACTTCCCCTCTTTCATTTCTGATTGTATGTATTTGGGTCCTCTCTCTTTTTAACTTTATTAAACATATTATTATTGATTTCAGAGAGGAAGGAAAAGGGAGAGCAAGATAGAAATATCAATGATGAGAGAAAACCATTGGTTGGTTGCCTCCTGCAAGCCCCCTACTGGGGATTAAGCATGCAACCCCAGCATGTGCTCTGACTAGAAATCAAACCATGCCCTCCTGATTCATAGGTCGACAACCTCTCAGCCACATCAGCTGGACTCTCTCTTTTATTCTTGACTAACGTTCCCATTGCAGGAAAAATCCTGCAAAATGGTTTCCTGCTGCACTCTACCCCGCCCTGCCTGCTCTCCTCCCTTGTCCCCCACCCCGCCTTCTCTGCCAGCTCACCCCGCTCTCCTTCCTTCTCCCCCAGCCCGCCTCCGCTCCCCCCTTGTCCCCCGGCCCGCCTTCTCCGCCAGCCCGCCCCGCTGTCCTTCCTTCTCCCCCGGCCCTGCCTCCACTCCTCCCTTCTCCCCCAGCCCACCTTCTCCACCAGCCGCCCCGCTCTACTTCCTGCGCCCCTGGCCCCGCCTCCGCTCCTCCCTTCTCCTCCCCCCAGCTTGCTTGCTTCTCTGCAGCTTTGCTCCCTTCAGCATCTCTTGGCTTCTTTCTATGCTGTCTTGATATGCAAATTAGCTGCCATCTTTGTTGGGGTAATTTGCATACTCGTCCTGATTGGTTGGTGGGCGTGGCTTGGCTGGTGGGCGTGGCTTGGGCATAGTGAAGGTGCGGTCAATTTGCATATTTGTCTATTATTAGGTAGAATGAGTCTGGTTAAAGGTTTGTTAATCTTGTTTATCTTTAGAAGACCAGCTCTTGGTTTCATTGAACTTTTGTATTATTTTGTTAGACTCTATTTCATTTATTTTTCCTCTAATCTTTATTATTTCCTTCCTTCTACTCACTCTGGGCTTTGTTTGTTGCTCTTTTTGAAAACTTTCTTTACATGTCATCCCTCAACAATAAGATAGTCCTCTGAAGTTTCTGTCTGGACAGTGTAGCTTTACAAAAATAAAAAGAGCCTATAAAACTGAACCTTGATGCTCAGAGGCCTAGAGCCAGCATCACTGTTCTTCAAGTATGTGAGCTCAACCTATGCCTCATTTTAGGTGAAGAGATCCAGGAAGCCCAGGGAAGAGAAGAGATTTGCCCAAGGTCACCTAAAGGTCAGGCCAAGACTCAAACAAAGGTTTTCTGACTCTAAGGTTCAGGCTTCTGACACACTACCTGCATCAGGTTTCTAATCCTCCCAGGTCCTCATTTTCAGGGAGGAGACCCAAAGAGTCCCTGACAATGTAGTGTCAGAACCTGGATCGGGGTGGGGGGTAATTTTTCTGCAAATGCCATATCTGGAAAACCTCCAAAGAGATTATTAGTCCAACCTGCCTCCATCCACCTCCATTTCATAAACTGAGACCTAGAATGTAGGAGTGACCTCTTCAAGATCACACTGAGCTGGAGCTAGAGCTGAGATATTAGATTTCATGTCCAGTTCTTTGAAGAAGAATTAAGCATCACCAACCAATTCATTCATTCAACAAATATTTTTTTGAGAGCCTAATAATGCCTGTGCTGAGTGTTGGAAATATAAGGGTTAAATGTCAATAATCTTTCACATTTCATAAAATACCAAAAAATTGATATTTCACAAATTTTCTGATAGTCATAGTACTTAAACAATAATAAAAAGGATCTCTTCATTGACTACATTGATTTACAAAGGAATCAGTAATTGTGAAAGCATATGTTCTACACAATGTCTTTAAGCTGAACTCATGTTGTTGGCGACATAGAGAAGAAATAGTCATTCGAAGAAGAAAAGACCAAGAAGATACCTTTATCTTTTGTTAATTATACAAGGTAATACTTTTCTGCATGTATAAACAAGAAAAGGCACTACCAGGCAAATGCAAATTTTTCTTTGCATCTACAGTTGTTCACAAAGGTAACAAAGTAGTCAGAAACATCATTTCAGAGCACAAACCAGGATTTTGGTGGGGATGGGGATTTTTATTTTTTGTTAACACAGTAAATAAAATTCTTAAGAGGGGAGGGAAGTAATAAAGAAATATAGAAAAATTACCATTAAATTAAATAAATTTGCAGCAGAGACAGTTGAAATAGCATTCTATAATTGAATGAGCACACTCCTGGCAATGACCAAGATATACAAATTATGAAATATTTACAACTAATATTTTGAAAACATAGTGATAAGCAACAATGATTATTAGGAACTTTATTTTTTCCCAAAAATAAGGAATTTTTTTTGAAAGATGATTTAAGTATATGCCGGAAGTACAGATAGTTTATAAAATATTTCAATGAAAAAAACTGCCTGTTTTCTGTGTACAGCTTAAGTTGGTCTTGAACAGAAAGAAATCTCAAATTCTTATTTTATTATCTGTATAGCATTCATGTAATAATTTCCAGTAAAGAATATGCCACCTTTATTTCTAACCTTAATATAGCTTTATATGTGTTTAGACTTACATTGAGTGGCCAGATAATTATGATCTCTGAACGCATAATAATCTGGCCACTCAGTGTATATCCTATATAATAAAAGGCTAATATGCAAATTGTCCCCTCGACCAGGAGTTGACCAGTAGGCAGGCCGGTCAACCACCCATGTCCCTTCCCCTGGCCAGGCTGGCCAGGCCCCACCCATGCACGAATTCATACATATATTAGAGGCCCATTGCATGAAGACTTGTGCAATAGGCCTTCCTTCACCTGGCTGCCGGCACCAGTTTTCCTCCAGCACCCGGGACCCAGGCCTTCGCTCCGGCCAGAGTCTTTGCTCTGGCTGTAGTCTTCGCAGCCTTCACTGACTCCGACCGGAGTCTGCAGGCTTCACGGACTCCAGCCAGCATCTGCAGGCTTCACTCTGGCTGGAGTCTTCGCTTTGCTCCCTCCTGAGCACCGTTCCTGTAGCTCCCTCCGCCCGGCCCTGTCCCCGTCATAGCAGGCATCCTGCCCCGCCCAGCCGCTCTGCACCTGGAGTGGCTGGAGGGGCGGGGCCGCCTCCATCTTTGTCCTGCTAATTTGCATATTCCCTCCTGATTGGCTGGTGGGCGTTGCAGAGATATGGTCAATTTACATGTTTCTCTTTTATTAGTGTATATACACTGAGTGGCCAGATTATTACGTGTTCAGAGATCATAATAATCAGGCCACTCAGTGTGTATATAAATGTAAAGGTTATATGATAATATGAAGTTTTCCAACTTATTTAAAACATAATTAACTTTATAAACATTAAATAAAACAATGTATATGTCATATTGAATTTATTATCTTAATAAATGTGTAACAATTCATCTAATAAACAAAAACATAAGTTATATCCATTATCTTCTATATGTTCATTTCTCTCTGTAACTATTACACATATCATTTATCTTTACCAAAGAACCAACCAATTAAAACTTGTTTTCTTACAGAGAAAAACTAGAAGCCAAGAAATCAAGAATTGTCTAGTTCTTTTTGTCCACCACCACATATTTCATGTTACATAGAATTATTTTTACTGTTTAAATTTATTTTTTAATGTTTTTTACTAGATGCTTCCTGCATTGTTTGTCTCCTCGGTCATTGTCTACAGGACTCTAAGAAGCTGTAGGAATATCAAGTCCTGTCTTTCTATCCAACATTGTGGAAGGAGAGTGCACATCAAGGGGCACAGCCATAAACAGAGCCCACCTTATCCCACCTGGACAGAGCCCATAAACAGAGCCCAAGGGAGAGGGACCTCCTGGGGGTATTCACGCTGGATATGTATACAATTTTAAAGTAACAATAAACCCATATATTAATACTACCCAAGACTTTTCAACTTGTTAATTTATAGCTGTTATATACATAAGGAACAAGGGTGAATGAAAACTGTGTGTAGTGCCCAACGCTTTGAACATTTTTCTGAAATTGTCCAGATAGCCAAAAAATGTTTACTAATTAACTCAATTTAATATGAATTTAAGGACACAAAGTTAACTAAGCATGTGGAACTTATAATTTAAGCCAATGTAATTGGCCTTTATAATTTGGAACATTATAAACATTACAAGACTAAATTCTATAAAATATACTCATTGTTGCAAATTCATTTGGTTCAACAAAATTTTTATTTTAATAATTTAAAACTATTTGTGGAAACAATAATGACAATTTATTTGATCTATAAAAATGTAGAAAATGTGAATATTCTAAACTTTGATCAATTCAATTCAAGTCTTATACTAATTAGAATGTTGTATCTATTACTTTTACATGGTGTTAAAATCAGCAAGAAGACAAAAAATTGTTATTGCACTAAAAATAAATCAGTATGATTTTTCAAAGTGTCATCTGTTTATTTGGAATATTTTTCATGTTTTATAATACCATTCACAAAACTCTCTAATTTTGAAATCATCCCCAAAACTCTGAGGCTCGTTTTTCTTCTTTTTTTTTACCTACCAACTTGGGCCATTGTTTGAAGTCACAGTTAAAATTTTTCATCCAATATAAAGTTTTAGTGAGGAAGAAACTTTGAGCACCAGCATATTTGATGCCACAAAACACATACCATTAATTTTTTTATTTTTTATTTATTTATCAGGAATGAACATATTCCTAGCGTTTTTACATAATAACAAAAAAAAATTTTTGAGCAATTAACATTAGTGTTTCCAAAACATAGAAGAGAGGAAGAGGGAGTAAAAAGAGAGAGAGAAGTGAGCAAAAGCCAGCCCCAGATATGTATAAAATTATCACCATAAAATGCTAAGTATATTTCCTCTAGAAATTTGGGAGGTGGCATAGAGGCAGTAAATCTCAGTTTCACACATACATACAAAAATGTGACTACAGCTGATTGATTGATTGATTGATTGATTGATTGATTGAAGGTGGTGGTGGTGGGGTTAATCCTCACCCGAGGGTATTTTTCTATTGATTTTTAGGGAGAGTGGAAGAGAGAGGAAAAGACAGAAAGAAACATCAATGTGAGAGAAACACATCTATTGGTTGCCTTCTGCACACATGCCCTTGACCAGAATCGAACCCAGGATCCTTTGGTCTGCAGGCTGACACTCTATCTACTGAGCCAAACAGGCTAGGGCAGTGATGGCGAACTTATGACACGCGTGTCAGCACTGACATGCGTAGCCATTTCTGATGACACGCGGCCGCATGCCGAGGATGAAACATTTGCGACTAGAGTCTTGGAGTTAGTTTTTTCCTCAAAGTGACACGCTACCCAAGTTATGCTCAGTTTTTTGGCGAAGTTTGACACACCAAGCTCAAAAGGTTGCCCATCACTGGGCTAGGGTGTGACTACAGCTGATTTAAACAGTAAGTCAGATGTGTGATAATTCTAAGGTTTTATGTTGGAAAGATGCCTATTGTTCCCTGAAGTATGGAAACAAAGGAGGAGGTTCTTCAGTTGTTAGTGACAAATGGAAGAGAAGAGAAGAGAAGAGAAGAGAAGAGAAGAGAAGAGAAGAGAAGAGAAGAGGAGAGAAGGGAAGAGAAGAGAAAAAAAGAAAAGAAAAAATGACATCTAATTAACAGGAGGTAACAAAATTGAAAGTTGAGAAAATAAAATGTGTAATGTCCATTTTATTTATTTATTTATTTATTTATTTATTTATTTATTTATTTTAGTCTCTCAGAGGTTGGAAGATTCTATACTTTCAATTATTGCTACCAGTTGTCATGTCATATTTTAAAAATCATTAGATGGTAGATGATGTCAACAAGATGGTGGACTAAAAAATCCCACACTCTCCTATGGAAATATCAAATTAACAACTAGATATTCACTAAAATTACTTCATAGGAGATCTATAAACCAGTCAAAGATCTACGACAACCAAGTGATCACATTGAAAACAGTAGAAGCAAAGAAACCATCAACAAAACAACAAGAAAGCACACTGCATGGGAGAACATGTTTTCCAATGTTATCACCGATAAGCGTTTATCTCCAACATTTATAAGGAACTCACACAATTTAACAAAAGGAAGATAAACAACCCAATCAAAAAATGGGCAAAGGACCTAAATAGATAATTTTCCAAAGAGGACATAAGGAAGGCCAAGAGACATATGAAAACATGCTCAAATCATCGGAGAGATGCAAATTAAAATGACAATGCGGTACCATCTCACACCTGTCAGAATGGCTATCATCAACAAATCAACGAATGAAAAGTGCTGGTGAGGATGCAGAGAAAAGGGAACCCTTGTGCACTGCTGGTGGGAATGCAGACTGGTGCAGCCACTGTGGAGAACAGTATGGAGTTTCCTCAAAAAACTAAAAATGGAACTCCCATTTGACCCAGTGATCCCACTTCTAAGAATATATCCCAAGAAGTTAGAAACACCAATCAGAAAGGATATATGCACCCCTATGTTCATAGCATCACAATTCACCATAGCTAAGATTTGGAAATATCCTAAGTGCCCATCAGCAGATGAGTGGATTAAATACCTGTGGTACATCTACACAATGAATACTACCCTATGGTAAAAAAGAAGGAATTCTTACCATTTGCAACAGCATGGATAGAACTGGAGAGCGTTATGCTACGTGAAATAAGCCAGTCAGAGAAAGATAAATATCACATGATCTCACTCACTTATGTAATATAATGAACAAAATAAACTGATGAACAAAAACAGATCCAGAGACAGAGAAGCATCGATCAGACCATCCAAACCTCAGAGGGAAGGCAGGAGAGAGTAGGGATAAGGGGAGAGATCAACCAAAGGACTTGTATGCATGCATATAAGCCTAACCAATGGACACAGACACCAGGGGGGGTGAGGACATGAGTGGGGGGTGGAGTGGCAATGGGGCCATAAGGACACATAAGTAATACCTTAATCAATAATAAATAAATAAATAAATAAATAAATAAATAAATAAATAAGAAAGAAAACAGTAGAAGCAGAGTGAAAAGTTTTTTTAACTTTTAGTCTACTCGTAGGCTGCTTGGATGACGGTTTCTGACTTGAAGCTCAGTTGAGAAGCAGAAGAAAACGTTTGATTTCAATCTGGAAATCGTGGCATATAGAAACTGCAGGGGGACTATAGACCTGTAGATGCCTGGAGGCAAGAGATTATAGATAATCTATGGTGAGAAGAATCTATGGTGAGACATTTGGGACCCTAAGACTTTTAAAAGCAGCTGGGAGATAAAAACATAAAAATAGCACAGCCACAGACCCATAGAGGAAACATACCCAGAAAAGACCAGAGAAGAGCTTAAGCCTTCACCCTGGGCTGATCCAAAGGCTCTAAAGAAGACAGAAAAAAAAACAAAGTAAGTCTTCAAAGATTGGGAGAGGTGGCCATTTTTCACATGCACAATTTTCAACATAATACTGTAAGACAGTGATGGGCAACCTTTTGAGCTTGGTGTGTCAAACTTCGCCAAAAAACTGAGCATGAACTCGGGTAGTGTGTCACTTTGAGGAAAAAACTAACTCCAAGACTCTAGTCACAAATGTTTCATCTTCAGGAGCAGCAAATGTTTCATCCTCAGCATGCGGCCGCGTGTCATCAGAAATGGCTACGCGTGTCAGTGCTGACACGCGTGTCATAGGTTCGCCATCACTGCTATAAGACATACAGAGAAACAAGGATCCACAGCCAATTCAAAGGAACGAAATAAATCCCTAGAGATTATTCCGAAAGGAGTATATGCATTGAACTTACTAGACAAATATTTTTAAAAACTGTGTTAAATATGCTCAAAGAAATTAAAGAATACATGGACAAAGAACTAAAGGAATTCAGAAAAATGATATATGAACAAAATGAAAATATCAACTAAGATAAAAATAGTAAAGAATAAAAAAAATTGTAAAGCTTAAAAATAACATAATTGAATGGAAAAATTTGCTAGAGGGGTTCAAAAGAAGACGCAAACAGGGAGAAAAAAGAATCAGTGACACTGAAGATATTGAAAATTATGGATTCTGAAGGGTTAAAAATACTAAAGAAAAGTGAACAGAGCCTAAAGGACATGTGATGCACAATCAAGTGAACCAAAATATGCATTATGGAAGTTCAAGAGGAAGAGAGAAAGCTATTGAAGAAAGAATGACAGAAAACTTTTCAAATTTAAGGTAATACAAAATTTGAATAGAATCTCTAAATAATAAATCTAAGAGACCATACACTCTGATTGTTCAAAGACAAAGACAAAGAGGAAGTAATGAAAACAACAAGAGAAAAGTGACTCATCATGTACAAAGAATTCCCAATAGAAATATGAGTGAATTTCCCAACAGAAACCTTACAGGCCAGAAAGCAGTGGGATGATATACAGGGTTGGGAAAAAGTAGGTTTACAGTTTTTTGTATAGAAAATAATATAATACTTAATAAAAAATAATATAAGAATAAACTGTGTTTCGCATACTCACAACTGTAAACCTACTTTTGCTCCACCCTGTATTTAAAGCACTGAAAGAAATAAACTGGCAACTGAAAATTCTACATCTAGCAAATATGTAAGTCAATAATAAGGGAGAAATTAAGACATTTCCAGACAAACATATATGAAGGAGTTCATTACCAATAGACCTACAAGAGAGCAAATACTAAAGGGAATCCTTAAGTTGAAATGAGAGGACACTAAGCAGTAACTCAAAGCCATATGAAAATATAAAGTTCTCTGGTAAAAGTAAATACATGGGCAAATGTAAAAGAAAAAAGTAGCATAGTAATTTTTGTTTCTAACCCCACTTCCTATTTTCTACAAGGTTTAAAAGACAAAACCATAAAAATAATTATAAATCTATGTAATTGGATATACAATATGTAAAGATGTAATTTGTGACATCAACAACCTTAAGTGGTGAGGGGGGAGCAGAGTTCTCAAGGAGTAGTGCTTATGCATGCAATTGAAGTTACTTTGGTATTAATTTAATAAGGTAAAGAGTCATAAATTTAGAATATATTTGTAATTTTCCTCATGGTAACCATAAATAAAATATCTATAGAATATAAACAAAAGGAAATAAGAAAACAATCAAAATTTATCACAATGAAAATTCAACAAAAGACAAATGAAGGCAGTAATGGAGAAAATGAGGGACAGAAAACATTTGCAGGCCTATAAAATAAAAAATAAAATAGTAAAAGTGTTACTACTAATTGCTTCAACTGTAAAGGAATTAAATACCCTATTCAAAAGACATAGATTGGCAGAATGTATTAATAAACAGAATACAAGTATATGTTATCTAAAAAAGTGATTTTAGATATAAGTTCATGCAGAGGTTGACATCAAAAAGATATAAGAGGATATTTTATGCAAATAATCAAAAAAGAGCATTGTTGGCTATACTAATATCAGCCAAAAGAGATCTTTAGTCAAAAATTGTTCCAAGAGACAAAGAAGGACATTATATAATGACTAGAGGCCCAGTGCATGAAATTCATGCACGGGTGCCATTCCTAGGCCTGGCTGACAATCAAAGCATGAGCATCTGGCATGGAAGGGCAGGTCCCAGCTGACCTCTGGGCCCTGGGAAGCACCTGGGCCCTTGGGGCCCCACGTGCCTCCCTCCACCTGAGTAACCGGGCCCGAGTCCCCACGCGGAGATGCAGTGAGCATAGCAGGATGCCGTAGGCCAGGGTGCAGCATGGGCCTCTGGGCTGCTCAGTGGCACTGCACAGAAGCCAGGCGGGTAGCGCTCTCTCTCCCACCAGCCTTGCAGACCAGCTCCTTCAGTCCTGGCGGCTGTGGCCTGGCTCACCCAGAAGATGCCATGCAGGTGCGGGTGGGCTCCTTGTAGGCACCTGGCACCTGAACATGAGGGCTTCCCCGGCATGCGAGCCCTAGCGTCCCAGGGGAGGGTAGCAGGTGGAATGAGAGTGAGCTCGGTGGACATCCTGCATTCTCACCTCCATCCCCATCACCCCCACTCCCAGGTAGCCGGCGAGAGGTCACAGCCCCCCACCCGGGCACCATGGAAGGTTGGCAGTTGCCACCCACCTCCAGTTCCCTGTCCCATCCCGAGACCTGACCCCGATTGATCTGGAGATTAGGGCTTGCTGGCTGCTGGTTGCTGTCTGTGGGGCGATCGGCGGGGTGATCAGGCCCCTGCTAGCACTCACCTTGTCCTGGCACCGCCTACTCACCTGCTCCACCATCCCGCCACAGTCCTGCTCTCATCAGGGCCCACTGGTGCCAACAGCACCTCCACTGCCACCCACTGCAACCACCCTGTTGCCGATGCCGCCATGTTCCATGCCTCCCCCTGGTGGTCAGCGCACATCATAGCAAGCAGTCGAACAACCGCCTGAGGGGACAATTTGCATATTAGGCTTTTATTATATAGGATAAAATGGTCAATACAGAAAGAAGATATCACAAATATACACATGTATGCACCAAACACCAGAGTTCCTAAATATATGAAGCAATCATTAATAGAATTAAAGGTAAAAATAGAGTCCTGCAATAATAGTAGGAAACTTAAATACCTCTCTTAAAACTAGAACAGACAAAATCAATGAGGAAATAGAGGATTTGAACAACATTATAGATTAATTGAATCCACCAGACATATACACAACACTCCACTCAACAATAGCTGAATGCATATTTTTCTCAGGTGCACATGAAACACTCTCCATGACAGACCATAGGTTAGGCCATAAAATATGTCTTAATAAATATATAAAGATTGAATCATACAAAGTATATTTTCTGATCACAATGGATAAAACTAGAAATTAGCAGAAAAAAACTGATAAATTCACAAATATATGGCAATTGAATGATACACTTTTAAACAACCAATGGTTCATAGATTCACAAATCTTTGGATTTTTCACAAAGAAAATTAGATAATTTCTTGAGGCAGATTAATGTGAAAACACAACATACTAAAATTTATGGGATGCAGCAATGTCAGTACTGAGCCGGAAATTTATAGCTTTAAATGTTTTATTAAAAAGAAAACACCTTTGAATCAGCATCCTAACTTTATACCTTAAGAAGCTAGAAAAAGAAGAACAAACTAAACCCAATGTTAGCAGAAAGATGGAAATAATAAATATTAGAGCAGAAATAAAGGAAATAGAGAATATCAAAACAAGAAAAAACTGGATTCACTAAGAAAAAAGAGATAAGATACAAATAACAAAAATCAGAAAGGAAATAGAGAACATTACTTATGATTTTACATAAATAAAATGGATTGTAAGAGATTACTATGAACAGCCATAACCCAACAAATTGAATAACCTAGACAAAATGTTTAAATTCCCGGAAACACACAATCTGCAAAGATATGAAGAAACAGAAAATATAAATGTACCTATAACTAGCAAGGAGATTTAAACTGTAATCAAAAACCTTCCAACAAAGGGAAGTCCAGGAGCAGATGGCTACACTGGTGAATTCTACCAATTATTTAAAGAAGGATTAACAGGATTCTTCAAACTCTTCCAAAAATTTTAAGAGGATAGAAGACTTTCTTATGCCTTCTATGTAGCCAGCATAATCCTAATACCAAAGTCAGTCAAAGGCACTACCTAATACCAAAGTCAGTTAAAGGCACTACAAAAGAAAGGAAGGAAGGAAGGAAGGAAGGAAGGAAGGAAGGAAGGAAGGAAGGAAGGAAGGAAGGAAGGAAGGAAAGGAGGGAGGGAGGAAGGGAGGGAGGGAGGGAGACTACAGACCAATATCCTTTATGAATATTGATGTAAAATTCTGGGAGATTTCAGGTTTCCAGTTCACCATGTAAGAAGCTTGAAAGTTGCCACTCCATCCTTACAACAGTAAAAGCTGAACAAACTTCAAAATCAATAGGAAGTTCACACCCAAACATTTCCCCCATGTGGCTCAATGGTTGAGTGACAACCTATGAACCAGGAGGTCACAGTTTGATTCCCAGTCAGGGCAGATGCCAGGGTTGCAGGCTTCATCCCCAGTAAGGACATGCAGGAGGCAGCCAATCAATAATACTCTCTCATTATTGCTGTTTCTATCTCTCTCTCCCTTTCCCTTCCTTGTTGAAATCAATAAAAATATATTTAAAAAACAAAACAAAGAATCACCACTTACCAGCACAGAAACCAACAAATGGCAAGATCTGATGGAAAAGTGCTGGGGTAAGAAAACATGAACTGTAATTGATAAATTGTTGGCGATTCAGTGAGGACACGTCTGAGAGATAAGAACTTCAGGGGTAGAGAGGCATCAGCAGCCCCCAACTCCTGAGAGTTTTACTACCTAGTGCTCTACCAGGTTATCATACTGAATACTGGAGAAAAATCCTTTAGTGCTTCTGGCAAGGGAATGAAAAAAGAATAATCATGAAAAATGCTAGAGAGTTCTATAATTCTTATCAAGGTTTGCTCACAGTAGAAACTATTTCACCAGAGACTAACCTGCTTGGGTTTTTTCCACAGGCTAAATAACATGGGAGAGTAGAAATACCAAATTCAAGCAGGCTTTGGCCTTCCATGGAAGGAAATACTAAGCTCTAGCCTCATTTAGCCTTTCACATAAGAGAAAGGAAATACTGAACTCCAACCACTCCAGCCCTCCAGTCCCACCTAAGGTAGTGGTGAGGAAACTAAGAAGCACATATCAAGTTCACAATCTATAGGTATAAGCTCACAAAAACACTAAGACCTAAACAGTACTATATTGCCCTAGCCAGTGCTCAGTGGTTAGAGCATTGGCCCACAGACTGAATGTCTTGGGTTCAATTCCGGTCAAGGGCACATACAGTACTTTGGTTGCAGGCTCGATCTCTCTCTGGCCTTGGTTGGGAGCATGAAGAAGGCAACCAATCAATGTGTCTCTCACACATCAATGCTTCTCTGTCTCTCCCCCTTCCTTCCACTCTCTCTAAAAAATCAATAGAGAAAAATCCTCCAGTGAGGATTAACAAAAAAATAAAATAAACAGATGTGTATATATATATCCTACCTAATAAAAGAGTAATATGTAAATTAACCATCACTCCACTACATCCACAAGCCATGCCCACCAGCCAATCGGAGCGAGTATGCAAATTAACCCCAACCAAGATGGCTGCCACCACAGAGAGCAGGAGGGAGGTTTGGGTTTCCCTGGCAATGGAGGAAGCCAAGCTTTCCACACACCCTGGCTGGCCCAGGCCTCCACTCAAGGATACAAAGTTAATAAACTTTGAATTATTAAATAAATCCCAACAAAATTTAACTTTAAATTTGTTAAATAAATCCCAACAAAAATGGCAGCAGCCAAGGAGCGAGCCGAAGCCTTGGCTCCACTCCAGGCTACAAAGTTTCAATTATAGAAGATAAATAAATCCCAGATACCAGGGCCTCCACTTGGGTCACCAGGAGGCATGGCCAGCCTTCAAACCCCCATAGGCCCCTCGCCCAGGCTGCCCCATGCCCCAAGGGAACCCCCACCCTGATCCGGGACACCCTTCAGGGCAAACCAGCTGGCCCCCACCCATGCACCAGGCCTCTATCCTATCTAATAAAAGAGTAATATGCAGATTGAACATCACTCCAACACACAAGATGGCTGGCCTCATGGGGTCAAAGATCCTGCCCCCATGTGGACACAAGATTGCCACCACAAGATGGCCAGCAGGGGAAGGAAGTTGGGAGGGACCAGGCCTGCAAGGGAGGGCAGTTGTGGGTGATCAGGCCAGCAGGGGAGGGCAGTTGGAAGAGACCAGGCCTGCAAGGGAGGGAAGTTGGGGGTGATCAAGCCTGCAGGGGAGGGCAGTTAGGGGTGACCAGACAGGCAGAGGAGGGAAGTTGGGGGTGACCAGGCCTGCAGGGAAGGGCAGCTGGGGGGGACTCAGGCCTGCAGGAGAGAGCAGTTGGGGGGGACCAGGCCTGCAGGGAAGGGAAGTTAGGGGTGACCAGGCTTGCAGGGGAGGGTAGTTAGGGGCAAACAGGCTGGCAGAGGAGCAGTTAGGCATCAATCAGGCTGGCAGGGGAGTGGTTAGGGTGTGATCAGGCTGGCAGGCAGAAGCAGTTAGGGGCAATCAGGCAGGCAGGCAGGCGAGCAGTTGGGAGCCAGCAGTCCTGGATTGTGAGAGGGATGTCCAACTGCCCATTTAGGCCCAATCCCGGCGGGCCCACTCCTGGTGGAATCGGGCCTAAATGGGCAGTCGGACATCTCCTGAGGGGTCCCCGATTGGAGAGGGTGCAGCCTGGGCTGAGGGACACTCCCTCCCCATGCACGAATTTCATGCACCGAGCCTCTAGTCCTACCTAATAAAAAGGTTATATGCAAATTGACTGTACCATTGACACACCCACAAGCCATGCCCACCAGCCACGCCCACCAGCCAATCAGAGCAAGTATGCAAATTAACCCAACCAAGATGGCTACAGCCACAGAGAGCAAGGTTTCCCAGGTAACAGAGCAAGCCAAGCTTTCCACAAGGTGTTGCAGGCCTAAGCCTCCACTCAAGCTAAAAAGTTTCAATTATAGAAGGTAAACAAATTCAAACAGAAATGGCGGCAGAACGGAGCTTGAGAGAGCAAGCCAGGGTTGCCAGCGGCAACAGGGGAAGCAAAGCTTTCCACAAACCCTGTCCGGGCCAAGCCTCCGCTTAAGGCTACAAGGTTTCAATTATAGAAGGTGAATTAACTGCCACAGAAATGGCTGCCAGCGGCGGAGGGAGCAGCAGGCTTGGCTCCACTCCAGGCTACAAAGTTTCAATTGTAGAAGGAAAATAAATTCCAGATACCAGGGCCTCCGCTTAGGTTACCAGGGGGCATGGCTGGCCTGCAAACCACCACAGGCCCCTCGCTCAGGCCGCCCCATGCCCCAAGGGAACCCCCACCCTGATCTGGGACACCCTTCAGGGCAAACCAGCCGGCCTCCACCTGTGCACCAGGTCTCTATCCAATCTAATTAAAAAGAGTAATATGCAGATTGACCATCACTCCAACACACAATATGTCTGCCCCCATGTGGTCAAAGATCCTTCCCCCATGTGGACACAAGATGGCCACCACAAGGTGGCCAGCAGGGGAGGGCAGTTGGGAGGGACCAGGCCTGCAAGGGAGGGCAGTTGAGAGGAACCAGGCTTGCAAGGGAGGGCAGTTGAAGGTGATCAACCCTGCAGGAGAGGGCAGTTAGGGGTGACCAGGCCGGCAGAGGAGGGAAGTTGGGGGCAAACAGGCTGGCAGGGGAGCAGTTAAGCATCAACCAGGCTGGCAGCGGAATGGTTAGGGGGTTATCAGGCTGGCAGGCAGAAGTGGTTAGGGGCAATCAGGAAGGCAGGCAGGCAAGCAGTTGGGAGCCAGCAGTCCTGGATTGTGAGAGGGATGTCCGACTGCCCGTTTAGGCCCGATCCCACCGGTGTGATCGGGCCTAAACGGGCAGTCAGACATCCCTCTCACAGGGGTCCCAGATTGGAGAGGGTACAGGCTGGGCTGAGGGACAACCCCCCTCCGTGCACGAATTTTGTGCACCAGGCTTCTAGTATATATATATACTATATATATATACACACACACACACACACACACACACACACACACACACACACACACACACACACACACACACACACACACACACACACACACACACACACACACACACACACACACACACACACACACACACACACACACACACACACATATATATATATATATATGATAGAATTATAAGACTGGGAAGTTGAAACAACTATGATTGATATGCTTAGGGCTCTAATGCAAAAAGTAGACAGCATGCAAGAACAGATGAGTAATATAAGCAGAGAAATGGAAAGTCTAAGAAAAAAACACTAGAGGTCAAAAACACTATAATGGAAATAAAAGATGTCTTTGATGGGATATCAAAGAGAGGACATGGCTGAGGAAAGAATCTCTGAGATATGTCAATAGAAATCTCCAAAACTAAAAGGTGGGCTTTCAGTCAAGATGGTAGAGTAGGTAAATGCAGTAATTGCATCCTCCCACAACCTCACCAAAATTACAACTTCAGAACAACCATCATTTAGAACTTTCTGAAATCTAGCTGAACAGAAGTTCTATAACTAAAGATATACAGAAATTACATTGAGACTGGAAGAAGGGGGAGAGACACTGAACAGGCTGGTCACATACCCATATGTGGCAGATGAAATCGGGAGAGATATCTCAGTTGCAGGGGTTCCCCCTGAGGAGCAATGATCCCAGCCCCACACCAGCCCAGGGCTCTAATGTCGGGAAAAGAAGTCCCCCATAACTTCAAGCTGTAAAAACCTGCAGGAACTGTGGCTTAGTGAGACAATGGGCTGCTGAAGTCCCAGGTGGTCCTCTTAAAAAGCCCATGCTCTGACCTACTCAGACTCACACACTCTGAGCTCCAGCACTGGGGCAGCAGCTCAAAAGGTGCCAGGGACATACTGGCCTCAGGGTAAAAGCTGGAGGGGCAGCTTTCTCCAAGACAGAAGTGGTGGCAGAGGCCATTGTTCCCTTGCTAAGCTCTCCCCCTACAGAGCTGGCAGCAGGCACCATCAACCTGGCTCACACTATTCACCCTGCCCTAATGATTCCCTGAGACCTCACCCTGAAGAAGGACAGTAAGAGGCTAAGAAAATCCAAACAATTTGGGCAGTTTGCAGCCAGCTTGTGAATTACAAGGCCTTATCTTCCTTAACCAAGCAAACTTAAGAGCAAAAGATTTATACCCTCCTCCCTAACCAGAAAATACATAGTTTAAATCACTTTGGCCTGAGGAAATAGAGAACAAAGGCCCAATTAATGCCATTTGTGCCAGCTAAACAAGGACAGCTGAAGTTGGGGAACAAATAACAAAAACCTCATTAATGCCAGACAGACCTAAGATAAAAGTAAGACAGTAAAACGGACCAAAGAATAACCCAAAAGTCCCCTATACACTCATTTTAATGCATTAGCATATTAAAAATGCACCTGGAAAGCTGATGGATATTCTACTGAAACCCTCCCCTAAGATTCTTGCCTGCAGGGGAAAAAATGGATAAAAATCCCTCAGGGCAAAGACTCAATAGGGACTTGCTCTAGAGCATGCCCACATCCCTTCCTGGGGATGAACTTTTTATTTCTTCCTGAATTCTAAGGGTCCCCACAAGACTTGCAGCCATAGGAGTGGTGGGCAGTGGCAGGTTGACTAGGGCTCACCCCCTGATCCTGTCTCCAAGGGCCCCTTTTTCTCTGAGCTAACAGCAGCTCCACCTTGGCTCACTTCTCTCCTATAACATTTCTAGAGAGCCAAAGCAGAACACTGCCTACAGTTTCCCCTGTTCTTTCTTCTATCCTAATTTCTTTCTTTGTTTCAATGTCCCCAACATTAATAAACATACTCTCAAACCTATCTGGATTCATGTTGCAAAATATTTCCCACATGAAGTAAAGGACTCACACATTACAAGTCAGCCTGAGGCAGACCTGTTCTGGCCGGCCCCTGTCCAATAATAGCCCCACTCAACTTGTGGACTCAACCAAGCTGTTTCCAGTGTCTTTTCCATACAAATGGACTGTCTTGTCTCATGCTAAAAATTTCCTAAAATCTCTAAAATAAGCAGCATCTGGCTTGGGCATACCCCAGACCTCTTACTACATGGCCCCAGCCTGGCACTAGTGACAGCCAGCCTTGGTTCACAGCTTGGCCTCTTCTGGTCACCTTCAAGCTCAGCACAAGTAGCAATCATCTGAAGATCTCTTTGTAGCTCAGGCTGGCTGGCCTAGGGCAAGGCACAGGTGGCAGCTGACCTTGGCCTACACCTATGAGAGGCCCCAGAGTCAGTGCCCCCAGTAGACATCTTCAGACCACATTGAAGCACCATCCAACCACCTTCACAAATGACACACTCAAGGGGCAAACTTGTTGAGCATTGGAACCCTGTTGAAGTGACTCCTACTCCATGGAGTGGGCCCTGAACAGCAGCTCCTCCATTATGATTGCAGCCCATCCTCAAAGCTGATTGGCTGGAGGGTCAGCCAATCATGTACCAATAGCAATCAAGGCTCAACTACAACAGGAGGGAGCATGCAGTTCACATGGGCAAAGGGTGTGCACCTGGAATGCCCACCTCAGGTGACCAGGGAGACTGTGCCACTAGTCCCTACATAGCACCTACTATATAAGGTCATCCTACCAAGACTGGGAGACATAGCAGCTCTACCTAGTATACAGAAGCAAACACATGGAGGCAGCCAAAATGAGGAGAGAAAGAAACATGTCCCGCATGAAAGAACAGAACAAAACTCCAGAAAAAGAACTAAATAAAATGGAGACAAGCAATGTACAAGATGCAGAGTTCAAAACACTGGTTATAATGATGCTTGATGAACTTAGGGGAAAAGTAGAGGAACTTAGTGATAACTTCAACAAAGAAATAGGAAACATAAAAAAGAACCAGTCATAAATGAAGAATGCATGAATTGAAATGAAGAATACATTACAGGCTATCAACAGTGGAGTAGATGAAGCAGAATATCAAATAAGAGATTTGTAAGATAATGAAGCAGTAAATACCCAATCAGAACAGCAAAAAGAAAAAGAATCCAAAAATGAGGAGAGTTTAAGGAGCCTTTGGGACAACTTCAAGTGTACCAACATTTGCATCATGGAGGTGCCAGAAGAAGAAAAGAGAGAGCAAGAATTTAAGATCTATTTGAAGAAATAATGATGGAAAACTTCTGTAACCTGGTGACGGAAATAAACATTTCAGTCCAGGAAGTGCTGAGTCCCAAACAAGATAAACCCAAAGAGGCCCACACCAGGACACATCATAATTAAAATGCAAAAAGTTAAAGACAAAGAGAGAATCTTAAAAGCAGCAAGAGAAAAGCAGCTAATTACCAATGAGGGAGCTCCCAGAAGACTATCAGCTGATTTCTCAACAGAAACTTTGCAGGCCAGAAGGGAGTGACATGAAATATTCAAAGTGATGAAAAGTAAGGACCTACAACCAAGATTACTCTACTCAGCAAAGATACTGTTTAGAATTGAAGGATAGATAAAGAGCTCCCCAGAAGAGAAAAAGTTAAAGGGGTTCATCACCACCAAATCAGTATTACAGGAAATGTTAAAGGAACTTTTTTAAGAAAAAAAAAAAGAGAGAGAGACATGAATAATAAAATGGCAATAAATAAATTTCTATCAGTAACTATTTTAAATGCAAATGGATTAAATGCTCCAATCAAGAGGTATACATTGGCTTAATGGATAACAAAATAAGACCCTTACATATGCTATCTACAAGAGACTCATTTCACATCTAAAGACACACAGAGGCTGAAAGTAAAGGGATGGAAAAAGATATTTTATGAAAATGGAAACAAACAAAAAAACTGGGGTAGCAATACTTATACCAGACAAAATAGACTTTAAAACAAAGACTATATAAAGACAAAGAGGGTTCCAGCAATTACACTTCTGGGTATTTATCAAAGAAAACACTAAATCTAAAAGACATATACATCTATATGTTTGTTGCAGTGTTATTTACAATAGCCAAGATATGGAAGCAACCCAAGTTCTCATCAATAGATGAATGGATAAAGAAGTGGTGCATATATACAATGGAATATGATTCAGTTATAATAAAATGTTGCCATCAGCAACAACATGGAGGAACCTAGAGGGTAAGAGGGTATTGTGCTGGGTGAAATAAGTTAGATAGAAAGACAGATGCCAGATGATTTCACTTATATATGGAATCTAAAAAATAAAATAAACAAACAGAAACAGACTCGTACATAGAGAACATTTTGACAATTGTCAGATTTGTGGCGGGGGTGGGGGAGTGGTAAAAAGGTGACAGGATTAAGAAGTACAAATTGGTAGTTATAAAATAGTCACGGGCTTGTAAAGTACAGCATAGGAAATATAGTCAACAATATTGTGATAACTAGTATGATGTCAGATGGGTACTATATTTATTGGGTTGATCACTTCATAAGTTATATATTTATATATAATAATGAGGTTGTACACCTGAAACTAATATAATATTGTACACCAAATGTAACTGAAAAAATTAAAGTGAAAGATATTAAATGTAAAGAGAAAAAAAACTGATAAAAAGACCAGAATAGAGTACCAATGACTGAGAGACAACTACAAAAAGGTGTAACATTCATAATGGGAATACCAGAATAAGAGAGAGAGGAGGAGGAGGAGGCTATAGGAGGAGGAGTAAGAGATGAGGGGAGAAGGGGGAGAAGGAGAAATATTTGCAGCAATAAGAACTAATAATTTTCCCCAACTTAATGTCAGACACGAATTCAAGATCCGGGAAGCTCAGAGAACTATAAGCATGATACATGCTTATCTTAGCACTTTTACATTAATTTCTGTGGGTATTTGATTAATATCTGTCTCTCATGCTTGAATGCATATTCCATGTGAGCAGAGACTTTATTTTTTGCACATAATCATGCTCCCAGAATACATCACAGTGCCTAACCTTTGCTTGGGTATATAATAAATACTTATTGAATAAATAAATATTTAAGCTTTGAACTCATAATTGGGAAGTAAGTTTGGTATGAAAAGTTTATACATGTAATTCCTCTCCATCCTATCTACTAGTATATGAAGATGAGTTATTCCCCAAGAAGTTAGTGAGCTGCAGTTTGACACTCATCTTGAGATTATCCTAGCTTTCTCTTTTTTAGTTCAGTGTCATCTTGCACATTTACCCGAATTTCTTGAACATTTCTAACTTGTTTAATACAATGTTTTCTGTATCTGTTAGTTTTCATGAATACTATTCCAAACATAGTGTTCAATTCCTTGGGTGGAAAATATGAAATACTTTATGCTCATAAGTCAACCAGTAGAGGTAGAAAGATTGCAGGGCTGGGGATGAAGGTGAGGGAATGGAAGAGTTCCTCTTTGGACTCAAACTGTGGATTTTAGGTATTAGTTTCAAATGAGTTTACTTAATGCCTGAATCTGTTTCTGCATTTCCAAAAGTATTAGAAACACCTAAAGCCCAAAATATTGTGAGAATTATTTGGTGAAATGTCTGTTGAATTACTTTTTAAACTGTAGAGTAACACAAATTTACATAATTATCTAAATTCTATAGGGTTGGAGTGAATCCTAAAATAGGAATGGGAGCATGGAGGAGGTCTCTGACAAAGTCTTATAATTTGTGGGTAACTACTTTTTACGGTACATTTCTATCTTGTTTTTTAACTTGTTTTTTAAATGAATAATGGAGTAGTTGCAGTAGAGACAAACATATCTTTAAAAAGAAGAAAGAGAAGAGGGAAGAGAACTTTTAAAATACTGCATTTAACCAGCCAGTTCGGTGTCTGTATTTCTCTACCATGTTTCAGCTACCTGGAAATCCTGAACTCACCCCATCTGGCTCTTACACGCCGCCTGGTTAACCCCAGGTGGGATTACGCGTCATCAAATTGTGACGTAGTTCTCCTACGTACGTGCTCAATTGTGAGGTCATGTGCCCTCCAGTATATAAGGCGGGACGCTGAAACGTATCCCAGTAGCACCAGGCAGTGCAGGAAGATCAGCACACTGGCCGGGGGCTTCTGGAGTTCCCCTGAGTGCCTGAGAAGAGAGAGAGAAGAGGACGAAGAGGAGCCATGAGTATGCTGTTGCTCCTAATTGGTGGTGTTTTGTTCGCCTATGTGTTTCTTTCCTGGAAAAACCGGCTTCAGGTAAAGTGTGTAAGAGAGATTGTAAAGAGATGAAACATGGAGGTGGTGGGTGGGGGTGGGAGTTGTATAAGAAAGTAGGAAGATAGTAAAATGGTACAATAAGGGTAAGGGAAGGTCACCTCATTCCCCTTATTCTCTTGATAGAGCCCCAGATGTTTATTCTTTACCCCCACACTTGTCTCATCTTGACCAGTGATTTGACAGCTGTGATCTGTTGTTAAAAAAAAAAAGTCACTGCCCACTCTCCACCACTACCTCCTGTTTTAGGAATCAGTACCTTCTCTCTTCTGTGGTTTTTACTGCCCCTGTTTTCCTCTTCCTCCCCTGTATTTTCCTTTTCAGCCATCTTTATGAGAACTTTAGGGGCATTCACAAATAATTCAAGCCAAAATGTGATATTCCTGGTGATATTTAAAGTTGCAAAGGAAGTACTTTTAGGTAAGGGTCAGTCTGAGTCCAAATACAGACCTACTGGACTGCCCAAGAAATGTAAAGCAAGGATATGGCATTTTAGCATTAAAAAGGCACTTTCATATGTTTCCCCCCTCAGTCTGTGTTTGGTAATAGCATATTTCAAATCAATGTAATAATTCAACAGGTTCTTAATTTCTAATTCTTAGGGGAGCACAGGCAGTTGATTTTAGTAACCAAGAAAAAGAAAGTTGTTATATGGTAGTATTTGTAAATTGCTAAACTCAATAAACTACATATGTGTGATTTCCTCCTCTTACAGAGAAACATTAGTGAAATGTCATCATCAGATTCAACTGTTTATGTACTAGTAAGATCATCCTCTTCTACTTGGTCAACTAAGCGCAATACTGTTAACAGTCTTACAGTCAGCAGCCTCTCTCGGGATATGTTAATTAATTCCCCACAATCAGTCGTCATCCAGAAACAAATCCTGGTAAATCTCAGGATGGTGGAGTACAAGCTTGTTGAATTGGAACATTCCCTAGTTACTAAGGATGTAAATGATGCATTAGTTGACCCTAATTCCACTGGCATGTGTATGGAATGTATTGACTATGAAGTCAATCATTAAAGGCACTTTGAGTGGATTCATTTGATTTTGTGTGTTTATACCAAATAGTTTATTTTTAAAAGAGGAGGAGATGCCAAATAAGATACAAAATCCAGATATTTATCAATTTGCTTACTCATATGTAAAGAATTGATTAGAAGTTGCTAATATACGTATATTTAACTGGGGAAGGAATGAAAGCACAATAGAGAAGGAAAGTTATCTAAAGACATAGTGATTTTAAATTTCACTTGTGTGAAAAATGGTTTTCTCTAATAGTTTACAATACACCACCATACATGTCTCCAAGTTTGTATTAACCCTTTGCACTCGCTTGCTTTGCACTGGGATTGGGCCTAAACAGGTGGTCGGACATCCCTCTCACAATCCAGGACTGCTGTCTCCCAACTGCTCGCCTGCCTGCCTTCCGGATTGCCCCTAACCACTTCTGCCTGCCAGTCTGATCATCCCCTAACCACTCCCCTGCCAGCCTGATTGATGTCTAACTGCTCCCTTGCGAGCCTCTTTGCCCCAAACTTCCCTCCTCGGCCAGCCTGGTCACCCCTAACTGCCCTCCCCTGCAGGCTTGATTGCCCCCAACTGCCCTCCCTTGCAGGCCTGGTCCCTCCCAACTGCCCTCCCCTGCTGGCCTGATCACCCACAACTGCCCTCCCTTGCAGGCCTGGTCCCTCCCAACTTCCTTCCCCTGCTGGCCATCTTGTGGTGGCAATCTTGTGTCCACATGGGGGCAGGATCTTTGACCCCATGAGGCCAGCCATCTTGTGTGTTGGAGTGATGTTCAATCTGCATATTACTCTTTTATTAGATAGGATAGAGGCCTGGTGCATGGGTGGGGGCCAGCTGGTTTGCCCTGAAGGGTGTCCCGGATCAGGGTGGGGGTTCCCTTGGGGCATGGGGCAGCCTGGGCGAGGGGCCTGTGGTGTTTTGCAGGCCAGCCACGCCCCCTGGCAGCCCAAGTGGAGGCCCTGGTATCTGGGATTTATTTATCTTCTACAATTGAAACTTTGTAGCCTGGAGCAGAGCCAAGCCTTCTGCTCGCTCCATGGTGGCAGCCATTTCTGTTGGGATTTATTTATCTTCTATAATTGAAACTTTGTAGCCTTAAGTGGAGGCCAAAGCAGGCCAGGGCTGCAGAAGCTTGGCTTCCTCCATCGCCGGAGGAAACCCTAGCCTCCTGCTCTCTCCAGCTCTGTGGCTGCTGCCATTTTTGTTGGGATTTATTTATCTTCTGTAATTGAAACTTTGTAGCCTTAAGCGGAGGCCTGGGCTGGCCGGGGTGTGTGGAAAGCTTGGCTTCCTCCATCACCGAGGAAACCCAAGCCTTCCTCCTGTTCTCTCCATGGCTGTAGCCATCTTGGTTGGGTTAATTTGCATACTCACTCCTGATTGGCTTGTGGGCATGGCTTGTGGGTGTAGCAGAGTGATGGTTAATTTGCATATTACTCTGTTATTAGATAGGATTTCCTTAGAAATGTACATAAATCTTTCCTGAATTGCAAGAATCACCTATAGAAAATAGCATGCATTTTTATATTTGATTTAAAAAATCCACACCTCAAATAGCATCTACACTAATAAAAGAGAAAGATGCAAATTGACCGTACCTTCATGAGTGAATCAGGAGTGAGTATGCAAATTAACACAGCAAAGATGGCGGGTTAATTTGCATATATGGGCGCTGAGTGGCCGGGGCGGGACGCTTGCGTTGTCACCATGGTGACGACGCAGGTGTTCCGCACCGCCCCAGCCACTCCAGGCCTCTGTGCAGCGTGGGAAGGCAGAAAGGCGGCTCTGGCCAGAGTGAAGGCCCATTCTTGCACGAATCTTCATGCATTAGGCCTCTAGTCAAAATATAATGGCAGAATGACTGTGGTATAATATGGATTAAAATTAAGGAAAAAAGTATTTTAAGCTCTAGTCACCTGTCTATTTCATATAATACTTTATAAAATCCAGTGTAACTGAGAGTTAACAATCTATGGAAATTCACTAATAGCATTTGACCTACCTATCCTCAAAGAAAACCCTCAAAATATCTAAGATGAGTTTATCTTATATGTATGTACATAACTCACTGAGATCATTCAATTACAGGCCTACCTATTTACATACCTTCATGCCCACTCCTCTCAAAATAAATTATTAGTATAGATTTAAAAATGCTTTAATCCCTTATTCCTATAATCTTCAATCTAAAGGAATTTAAAATGTATAAGAAATTAAAGTTTAAAATTATTCCTTTTATTTCTTAACTTGCCAAGAAGAAAAGCTAGCAGTGGTATGTGTGGTTCTTAAACTTTTGAGTCACAAATCCCTTTGATATTCTGTTGAAGATTATGGATACTTTCCTTAGAAAAATGCATGCATACATACACATAGAAAAATATTGCATATAATTTTACTTAGATGGTAGGCAGTTAGACAGACATGAGCAGAGCAAGGACGATGGGCCAGGTACAGAAGGGCACCAGGGTGGAAAGCCCTAGGTGCCTAGCAAAGGACAATTGTAGAGTGGGACCTCACCCCCAGGGTGACCTTCCTCCCCTAGCATATTGCTGGTCTTGCAGTTTGGACCCCCCGACCTTTCCTCCCTAGAGGTAACATCTAGGCCTCAGTTGCATTTCAGCTCCAAGCCCAGAAAAGCAGCAAAAAGTGGCCCCATGGCTGACCTCAGGACCAGCTGCATTGGATAATGACCCCTTGCCCTGGTGCCAACCAATGAATCAGTGGAGACCTAGACCCTGAAAAGACACACCGGGAAAACTGCTAATTATTCTGTTAAGATCTTCCCTTGGGACCTCCCCTAAAATCTCCAGCCTTAAAACCTTTAGGATGAGGACCCAGTGCACTCTACCTCCCAGGAGCACTCCCTGCCTTCCCCTCTCCTTTCCCTGTCCCCAGGCACTTACCATTAGCTCCCTCACTCCCAAACTCCAAGGGCCCTTCCTTTACCTCTATAACTTGTTTCATAAGCCCATTTCTCCTACAAATTACTTCTTCCACCTCTGTGATTTTATAAATAAACAAATAAGTAAATAAATGTTGGCTCTGAATTCTTTCCTAGCCAGAACTCAAGTACCAAGGTTGCTAAATCCAAGTCCAGCGTGACCCCCACTAGTCTAACACCTGGTGCTTTTCCTGCTGCCTTACATATGTTCTCTGAAGCCCAGGTTGAAAACTTTAAGAATAGTTGAAAAATTTCTTACATATTTAGGCAATGTTCATCATGCTAGGCTGTGATGTTTCAACCAATTGTCAATAATATGTAATCTCTGTAAAAATCTATGAATGATGTAATATGTTTTCATTATCTTCTGTAAGGAAACTGGGACATAGGACTTTCTAATTTGGTTTCTTTCATTCTTGACAAGTTTACCAAATTTATCTCCTATAAGGATGTAAATAAGTTATCACCTGTAAGTAGTAACATATTCAAATGAGACAAAATCATTCTATTTGATCTATTAACAGTATATTACAACATAAGTTTTTAAATTTGATTGAAGCCATTTCCTCATTCATATTTTGTTCTATGTTCTATTTGAAATTATACCTAGATTTCAGAGTACAATGAACTACTCTTAATTTTCTAAAATAGTAGAAATTAGATGGTTCATGTTTTTCTTCCAAATATAACCTAAGGAAGAGATTATATGGGGAAGGAAGTACTTAAAGAATCTGGTTTCTATTTTCTAGATGTATCACTTACTGTACATAGGATCCTTATTTTTCTGTCTTGTTTTACGATCCTATTTAATAAATAGGTAATATTCAAATTGACCCTCATGCCCTTGCATCACAAGATGGCTGCCCCACATTGTCACAAGATGGCCAGCAAGGGAGGACAGTTTGGGGGCAACCAGGCCTGCAGGGGAAGGGAGTTGGGGGTGATCAGGCCAGCAGGGAAGCAGATAGGTGTCAATCAGGCCGGTAGGGGAGTGGTTAGGGGGTGATCAGGCTGACAGGCAGAGTAGTTAGGGGTAATCAGGCAGCCAGGCAGTCGAGTGGTTAGGAGCCAGCAGTCCCAGATTGTGACTAAACCAGCAGTCGGACATCCCCCAAGGGGTCCCAGATTGGAGAGGGTGCAGGCTGGGCTAAGGGACACCCCTCCAGTGCATGAATTTTGTGCACCAGGACTCTAGTTTGTAAATAAAGGACATAACTACTAAGTTCACATAGAAAACGTTAGCCATTAATACCTAAATTTTTAGACATGTTTGGATCAAAAGTATTAAATTATATCCACATGTTATATATACAGTCCATCTATTCCATATATGTATAGCATTTCTAATTAAGTGAGGCCTTCAATTTTAATACTTTCTTTTAAATACACTGATTTATTTTCCCCAGCTTTATGGGGAATAAAATACTGTATAACAAGAAAATATAAACAAGTAATATTATAAAACTTGTACAATAGAAAATATAACTGTTTTCTAAATAACCTGCTCAAAGTAAAGCCTTCAATGTATTATGGTAATATGTACAAAAATGTTATTTGAAATAGAGACAGCTATGTGTGTGTTAATACAGATAGATCATCTAAAAATAAATATAATAAGCACATTGCTAAACATTACTAGATTCACATTTTTATATTACATTCCTGCTTAAATGGGAAAAATAATTGTTATACTATTATGAATATAATATATATATTTTATTCAATTAACATACAAATAAATAAAAAATTTCTCTAAAATAAACACATTACACAAGCACATATTTTTTAAAATTAGAAGTTATTCTGGTTTTACACTGCCACTGACAGTAGGTATTTCATGGTCAATCTCTTTCTTAGGATCCACCATGTCTTTATATCTCTCCCCACGGTATCGTTCCAGGTATGGACCCCAGTTAGAAGCTGGTCTGCAGCAGCTTACAATACGCTGAAATGAGGAGGGAAAAAAGCTGTCTTAGATCTTAAGTGCTACAATCTGTAAATAAATATCAATGTACACTTTTTTAGAATGTTAAATTTCTTTGCCTTAGCCTTAGGGTGACTGTTTGGTGAGGATATAAACCAGTGTATACCTGAGAAGTTTCAAGAACCAAAGAAAGGGAGTTTCAGGGTAAAACAATTAATCTAGATCCATTCTTGAATGAGGTTAGGTATTTATTTTAAATCCAACTACTGAGCCCAGCTGGTGTGGCTCAGTGGTTGAGTGTCAACCTATGAACCAGGTGGTTACATTTGATCCCCAGTGGAGGGCGTGCAGGAGGCAGCCAATCAATTATTCTCTCTCATCATTGATGTTTCTCTCTCTCTCTCTCTCTCTCTCTTTCTTCCTCTCTGAAATAAAAATATATATATTTTAAGATCTGATTACTGAGCCTACCTTATTATTGCCCTATGCCCTAATGATGTGTCATAATCAACTCCATCCCTCTAGGCCTCCAAGGAAGAGGGGTGACTCATGACCTAGTTTGGGTTCAAGATAATTTACCAGGCTTTTCCCAGTCTAAACATTCTATTAGGATATATATTATAAACAGAGCGGGTTTTTTTTTTTCAGACCAGGTTTTACAAGTGAAGATTATAGATATAACACACAAAAAAAGGTCATTTGCTTTGCTTTTGCATCATCTTCAGGAACAACTTAGTACAAGTATAGATATGATAACTTATGTGCTAAGCACTCTAATAGCACCTGAGGCTACAGCAACTAGCAAGACAAGACTTCTTAATGGACCTTATAGTCTAGTACAAGGAGACACACAAATATATGTATAGTGTAATACAATGCTATGCATGTAGTAATGGATGTTTGTCTCAGATACAGAAGTAGCCTAAAGGGGAGAGGGATTAATTTGATCTCATGGTCATAAGCTCATATTACCAACATATTGGTAAGTTAATCTTTAGTTTGATCATAGTGCTTTATATGAAGTACAAATAATATTAATTTTTAATTGAATTTATTGGTGACATTGGTTAAAAAATTATATAGCTTTCAGGGGTACAGTTCTATAATATATCATCTGTATGTAAACTAATAAAATAGAAACAGACTTATAGGTACAGAGAACACACTGGCAGCTGTCAGAGGGAGGGGTTGGGGGTACTGGGTGAAAAGAGTGAAGAAATTAAGCAAACCCTCCCCCCGCCAAAATAAAAAAAAACCTCATAGACAACAGTATGGTGATTATCAGAAGGAGGTGGGGAAAGGTAAGAAAGGGTAAAAGGAAAAAAAAAAAAAAGAAAGGGTAAAAGAGGGACAAATGGTGATGGAAGGACACTTGATTTGGGATGGTGAACAAATAATTTAATGTGCTTACTTGAATGATGTTTCCTTTAGCTTGAATTATTTTTATAATAGCCATAATTGGAATCCAAATAATGCAGAAAGTAATCAAACACCAGCCTATAGCAACTCCCCAGTCTGGGTATGGAATTTCGCCATAAGTAGGTCTACTAAATTTCACCAGTGACCAGATAAAAATTGCCTGTGAAAGTTAACATATGAAAGGACAATGCTAAAGATCAGACTTTATTGCACTAATGATTTCAATTGCACTAATTATTAGCAATTTTATTCCATTCCTTAGACATAATTTATCAAAAGAAATTACAATGAAAATACATTCAATCAACTAAGATAATCAGATAACTAGCCAGAAGATAACAATACTAAGTGGACCAACCTAAATGACTTATATTTGGCTTTTAATAGAATCTTTCAAAATTAGCATCTCCATATATTTATAAAAAATACAAATACTTGTCCAACATGTATTTCAATAAAATACTTTACCATAAAATATAGCAGACTGTAAGTAAAATAATATCTGAGATATTCTGTTATTGAACTTATCACTTTAGTTTATAATAGCGTGGTTTTATTCTAAGCCATTAGCTAGCAAGCATATCAATTAATGAGAATGTAAAATACACTTTAGTAAACATGCTTTGCTCCTTGCTTAGCAATTATTTCTATTATTTCTCACTGCACAGACCATCCCTTACTCCACACCCAAACTCACACACATTCACTTACTAGTAGTACATACATATTTACCAAAGCACACATCACTTCCAGCCTCTTGAGAAAAAAACAAGCTCAATGTGTGTTTGGTAAAACAGTGAAATCTGAATCTTAAAGCTGAAACATGTTAAGGCCGCATTTTTAAAAAATGTCTTTAAAAAACATGTTGCAGCATTAAAACTAATTGTGTATTTAGAAATCTGTAAAACAAAATTGAAACCAAAAATCACCTAGTAGTTCCTCTAAATTTAGTTTAAATGTATTTAGAATACAAGAATCTTTATAAAGTAGATATTCAAATTTCATTTTACAATTTAATAGACTAATTTAATTACAGAAATTTAAATATATTTTACAATTACCATAATTTTACGTAGCTAAAAGAGAATAAATGAAGGGTAGTGGAGTCTAATATGCATAACTTTATACAAATGGCTGATGATGTGTGTCATTTGATAGTTAATACCTTTGCATTTATAAATAAACTCAGTTGTCACCCTGAATGGGTGACTCGGTTGGTTGGAGCATCATCCTGTACACCAAAAGTTTGTGGGTTTGAGTCCCAGTTAGGGCACATACCAAGGTTTCCAGTTTGACCTGGGTCAGGGTGTGTAAAAGAGGCAACCAATCCATGTTTCTCATTCACATCAATGTTTCCCTCTCTATCCCTTCCTCTCTCTCTAAAATCAATAAAACCTATGAGCTCAAAAATAATACTGCAAAGACATTTTAATTTAGGCAACTCGGAGGTACCAGTCATAAAGCAAAAATTGAAAAATCATTAATTTATGACATTTGCCTTTTTGTCTTCAACGTGAGTTATTCTTCAATTTTATCTCAGAGATGTTTAAATATATATTATTTATACTAAATTCATGGAATATTAATACTTACAATCAAAAGAATAGGCGTAATGACAAACCAGCAAGCTCTCCACCATAGCCAGAATATCCACCTTTTTGCTCCAATCATCATTTCTATATCTTCAATGAATCTGTTCCCTCCTAACAAAACAACCAACAGAGTGCATTCAGTCCTTGCTCATATTTTCCTCCATTAATCATTGTGGCCTCAAGTTTTGTCTGAACATTTTCCTATACTACAGCAATGAAGGATACACATTTATATTTTATTTATAATATATTTTGACCAATTATATTATACTTTACTATTATAGTACACATAATGGAAAAGAATCAAACTAAATTACTTTAATAAAAAGAGTAGATAATTCTAAGAGTCACCACTTACCATAAATCCAGATGATTCCTATTATTTCCAGTATAGCTGCAATCAAAATGCCCCATCCAGCACAGAAGTGGTCAATCAGATTAACCCAGTAAATTCCAGCCTATCAAAAAATTAATTACTTCAGAATATAGTTTTATTTTTTTATGATTTATTAAGCATTCAAATTGAATTTATTAATTTTATTTTAGCATATGCTCCTTGATTTCACCTCTGCCAAAAATGTGAAAAGGAATATTTTCAAATGTGAACACAAATGTGGATTTAAATCTCAAAAATGATGTCCTTTTTTTCTGCATGGAGTCACTTGGAAAAAAGCATTTAGAATAGTTAATTATTAAAATGATATGCAGTATCTGTGTATTCTGTAGTAGTGGCCAAGAAATATAGTGTATATTTAAAGTCTCTAACTTTATTGTAATTGGGGAAATTGTTCATTAGTGGGCCTTCTGCCCCTCTGCAAAATATACTTATTGAAATTGTGCTATAATGGCAAACAATCTGGGCTAAAATTCAGAAAACCTTGATCCAAGTCAGACTTGGACTTGTCATTAAACATTCTCTTAAACCGTGGTTTTCTCATTGAGATTATAAAGTATGTTCCAAGTAATATTTTGTCTATGGAAAAAAATACTATAATATACCTGAGTTACACAGACGAGGCCAAGGAGAAACAAAACCAGGCAGCAACCCAAAGTTATGGGAATTCTCATTTTCTTCATCACTTTGGGAAATAAGTCTTGAATTGTTGTTGTAATTGTTTCTTCAGGAGGGGGAAAAATGGCATGTTATATGTCAACTCATTTGCCAATCACAGAACTCAACTTCTATTCATGAAATTTACAAATATATATTGAGAAAATAGTCTAGCCTTAATCATAGCTTTTAAAAACCCATAAGATCCTTTCTCTTGGCAGTCACCACTTGTCGGTTCTGACAAAAATCAAAGGCAGCTCCATTTGTCATTTTTAGTTTGTTTTATAAGGTTTTTCATTGGTAGCAACTATAAGGTAACAGGTCCCTGGGGGATGAAGTAGTTTGAAAGAGTTATCGGGAAGGAAGTCTAATACAACTTTTTAAAAAGGTGAATACCAGTATTTCAATAAATAACATGGATACAGAAAGGCCTCCCAGGTTAAGAAATAAATGTATTCCCATAAGCCACCAAACCCAATCAGTGATTATTTTATACAAATAATTACAATAATCTAAAAATCTTATAGAAGAATTAGAACTTCATATCAGTATATTAAGAAATTAAAACCAACCTTTAAAAAAGAAAAAAGAAAGAACGTGTTCATGAAACAGGGTACTGGCTAAAAGTAGAAGGGTGTTTTAGTGAAAGGATTAAGAAATATATTTAAAATTTTGGGGGGCTTTGAAAGTCAATTAGAGGAAGCTGGACTTTGCCCCATAAACAGTAAACTATTAAAATGTTTTATATAAGAGGACGATATAATAAAAACTGTTTCAGAATTTCTTGGTGTATACCCTAAGGAAAATTCTTATCTATATACAGAGCCCTGTGCAAAAATAGCCATTACAGTAGTTTGTATGAGTTTTAAAAACTGGAAATAATCCAGTTGTCTGTCACTATGACAACAGATTGTGAATTAGCTAGACCTATATGTCTATGCATCAACATGGATTCATAATATATGTAAAATACAACTGTCAGAATATGTATGGAAGGAAACTTCACATTTATGTGAACATTTAAAAATTTGTTATTTATGGATACATATAAAATGAATACATCACAATATTCATGGTGACATTTGTTCCAGGGAAGGAAGAAATGTGAATTGTATTAGGGAGAGGAACATGGGGCACTTCAAATTCATCTGTAACAGTTTATTTTTTAAAACATCTGAAGCAAATATGATGACTTATTGTTTCTTCCTTTTTGGGTGTTTGATTCATGAATACTTTTAATTTAAGTTAAAAATGTTTTCAGAAAGATTTTTCTGAGAGTAAAACCTAGGGCGGCAACAAGGGTTAAGAAAAGGATAATTTTAAGTAGAAGAAACATGAGTACAATACAAAAGAGATAGGCTAACAGTGGGAGTATTACTTACCAATGGAAGCAAACTGAGAGTCGAGACCCAAAGTCAAAAGCATGAAGAAAAATAATATAGACCAGAATGGTCCACCTGGGAGTTGGGCTAGAGCTTCTGGATAAGCAATGAATGCCAAATCAAAACCTAAGAAAAATGCATGACATTTTAATTTAAATTAGTTGCCAAGAAAATTCCCACATTTGGACATTTTCAAAATAAAGTACTAGAAAAATCTCATTTTAATTTGGTAACACAATCCATGAAATATATTTTCAGCAACTATTTCACTTTCACTTTTAAAAATATTTGACTTGGTTATGATGTGAACCCGTGACGTGAATTAAGCTAGAGAGATCAATTTTATAAATGGTACATTTCTCACATAAGAAATCTTAATTATTTCATTGAGTTTGACTTTATTTTTTTAATATTGATGAAGAATAATATCTTTCTTAAACTCCAGAAACCTAAATTATCTTACCCTAGAAATTCTGAAAGAATCATTAACCAAATGATGTTCAGTCTGGAGACAGCTGGGCAAAGTCACTTGGGTTTCTATCTATATGATATTAATGTGTTTTTAAAATGCAGACCAATACTGTAAATACACACACACACACACATCCTCGCTTTTATATATATACATACACACAAATAAGGATAATGCAATAAAGTGCTTATCATGATTTCTGATACTTATAATTGTGCAGGAAGTAATTCATATTAAAAACTAAACAAAATTCAGAAAAAAAAATCTTAAATTGTTTCCTAGTATAGTCTTATTTTCTCAAATCATCTAAGAATTATTTCATCCTTAAAGCCAAAGTATATAAGATGAAATGAGAAAGAAATGCAATACCCTAAATCTTGAGTGCTTTAAGTAAATTGCTCTAAAATATATTAGTATTTCTTAAATGAACTACATTGAGTTAATAAAAATTAACAATATATAGCATTCCATACCTGATTTTACAACTTGAGAAACTTCCTTTCCAGAGATGTGAGCCATGTGTCCCAATATAGAAAAAATAGCAAATCCAGCAAACACACTAGTGAGGCAGTTTGTCAAACATACCACAATGGCATCTGAGAAGCAGTTGTTATTGAACTTATTGTAAGATGATAGAGCAACTAAGCCACCCCAAGCCACTGAAAGGGAGTAAAATATCTGTGTGGCAGCATCTTTCCAAACCTATGAGAAAATAAGTTGACATTTTAAAACATACACTCTTAATTTTCATTTGCATAAAATATCCTATCTAATAAAGAGGGAATATGCTAATTGTCTGCCCTGCCCTCAAAGATGGCGGTGCCCACAGCCAATAAGGAGGGAATATGCTAATTGATTGCCCCACCCTCAAATATGGCGGCACCCACAGCCAATGAGGGAATAGGCTAATTGACTGTCACGCCCTCAAAGATGGCAGTGCCCAGTCCCCTCAGCCCCGCTGGGGCAGCAGGCGTGCGGCAAGGCTGGGCCCGGGCACCTGCCTCTGGAGTCCCCCAGTCCCCTCAGCCCCCCAGCCACCCAGGGCCGGACCGAGGTGCAGGCAAGCCTTGGATGGCAGCTGCCCAGCTGCTCAGGGCTGCCAGAGGCTCAGTAACCAGGGCCAGCCGAGGCTTGCGCTGCTGGCAGTGGCAACAGCAGAGGTGTGATGGGGCATTGCCTTTCCCTGATCGCTAGGTCGCCTCCTGCCCCTGAGGGCTCCTGGACTGTGAGAGGGGGCAGGCCGGGCTGAGGGACCCCCCTCCAGTGCATGATTTTCATGCACCGGGCCTCTAGTTTTATATATACAAATGAATGAATATAATGAAATAAACACCCAAGTACCCACTACTCAGCTTACGAAATAAAATGTTATCAGTCTTTTGAAGACCCAGTTTCCTCCTTCTTAATCCTATCACCCTTCCAACTTCCAGTGGTAACTGCTATCCTGACTTTTGTGTTTATCATTTTCTTGTTTTTCTTTGTATTTTTACTACATAAATATGTAAACTTAAACACAATGGCATTTAGCTTTGCATGTTTTTGAGTTTATAGAAAAGTTTTTGTAATACATATTAACTTATACAACGTCCCTTTTTCAGTCAGTATTGTATAAAATTTATCCCTTATCAATTTGAACCACAAGGTATTTCAATTTTGTAAGTCAAAAATGAAAGAATATAAGCAAATTCATATGGTTCAGTTACATATATATATATATACACACACATATATATAGTGTTGAACATTTTTTATTCCTGTATTGCCCCACTGTGTATGCCACACTTTATCCTTTATCCTGCTGATGGACATTCAGTTTCTTCATTATTTTGCTATTAGAAACAATGTAGCTGTGAATATTCTTGTGTATGTCCTCATACCTAGTTGTGGAACTGTGATGTCATAGGGTATATGAATCTTCCCTTTTCCTAAATATTGCAAATTATCCTTCAAAGTGGTTGTACCACTTTGCACTTCCTGTAGCTGGTTATGAGAGTTCCCACTCCTGCACATTTTTTATAACATTGGTCAGAATTTTTAATACAGTCTAATCTAGTGACTATGAAGTGAGAGTTGATTACCCTAATGACATATGTTTTGGCATGTTTTTATGTGTTCTACTACATAGTTGTTGTTTTTTCTGTGAAATTCCTGTTCATGTCTTTGCCATTTTTGTGTGGCTTATTTGCCTTATTGGATCTCTATGAATATATAATGTAATTTGGATTCTAACCTTTATCTATTATATGTTAAATTTTTTCTGACACTTTGTGGTTTATTTTTTTCACCTCTTAACATTGTGTTCTTAAATGAAACAAAGATTTTGTTGTTGTTTTTAATGTAGCTAAGGTTGTTCATCCTTGCCTGTTTGTATTGTGTTTTATTTCTCTGACTTAAAAAATAACCCTTAAAAATAATAATCCTTAACCCAACATCATTAAGATACTATACTATATTTTCTTCTAAAAGATTTAAAGTTCACCTGAAATTTATATTGTGCATATTAAATTGGAAATCCCAATTCATTTTTCTCCAAATGGAATATCAATGTTCTAAAGATAATTGATATTATCAATTATATCAATTGGACATCAATTGGACAATTGAATAGTTCATCCTTTCCCCCATTGACTTTCATTGCCACCTCTGCCACATATCAAGTTCCATATATTCATTAATATTTCTGAGACTACTATCCTTTTCCACTGGTCTATATGTCTATATCTATGTTAACACCATACTATTTTAATAACTGTAGCATTATGATATTGTTTCATATCTGGTAAGACAAGTGTGCCTCACTTCCTCAGAAACACCTTGTTTTGTTTTTTGTTTTGCCTTTTCTTCTTTCACATAAATTTAAAATCAGTTTTCAAGTTCCACCAAAAAAAAAAAACTGTGCTGGAAATGTATTGGGATTCTTACATATCAATTTGGAGACAATAAAAATATAATTCTTAACAAGGATAGTACTAGGCAATTTTTGAACAATGATGATGCATTTAGGCAGCCCTTAAATCACACCATTCTTTCATTCCAGGTGGGGTTTTTGTTGTTGTTGTTGTTGTTGTTGTTGTTGTTGTTGTTAATCCTCACCTGGGGATAGTTTCCCATTGATTTTCAGAGAGAGTGGAATGGGAGGAGGGGGTAGACAGAGAGAGAAACATCAATGTGAGAGAAACCATCAATTGGTTGCCTCCTGCACCTGCCCCAATCAAGGCCTGTTATCAAGCCTGCAACCAAGGTAAATGCCCTTGACGGGTATCAAATCCGGGACCCCTCAATCTGCAGGCCAATACTCTTCACTGAGCCAAACTGGCGAGGGCCCTCATTGCATGTTTTGATTGGAGCCTCATATAGCTGGTCTCATCGTTTTAAGTAGCATCCCCACTCTTCATCTAATCCTCCCCATTCGTTATTTCACAACTGCCCCTCCTATGTCTTTGCTAAGGGGCAGTAATTAATCTTAGAAACTAACCTAGAGAAATCCATTTAACAATGAAATTCTGTAGCTATGACATTACCCCAAGGAAAAAATCTAATTGTGCAGATTTCAAATAATAGAATTGGCATATACAGGGTGTCCCCAAAAAATGTATACCCACTTTTAACCCATTATTAATTCCAATGGGTTAAGCCTGAAAAGAAAGAAACCTCAATTGTGCCATCAGCTGTTAAAGTGGGTATACGTTCTTGGGACATCCTGTATTTGGGCAAAATTAATTGTTAGTTCATCTGAAAACGGGACTTGTCAGTGAAAGCAGGCAATATAACATGATGACTAGGAGTTATAGCTCTGGAGTCAAAAAGAATGAAGTTTATATTCAATAACTCTCTCTCTCTTTGACTTCAATGTATTTAACATCTTTAAACCTGTCCTTTCATCTATAAAATGGAAATGGCAAAAATAACAATTTTTATGCATCCTAGGAATGATATGAGGCACATGCAAAGCAATTAGCAGATGCTCAATAGTAGCTATTATTGTTATTATGAAAAAATCATAAATTGATACTTGTTGTTTATGAAAGTTGAAAACTAATTTTCTCCCTGAAAGGTATATAATCTATTTCCAATTACAATAGAAAAAGTTTTTAGACAGTAAAATAAATATTCCTAGGTCTTCATAATATAGCTTGATGTTAGATTATTATTACACTATAATTGCTTTATAATGTCAAGAAGCCAGTAGGAAGTAAATGAATAGATAGATAGAACATGGTTATTTTACTTAGATATAATAAAAATATGTTATAAATAAAGTACTCTCTTTTTTCTTAGGCGGTTGTATATATTAAAAGATAAATAACATGCTTATGTTGGTCTCAGCTTCTTTTAGTTGATACATTATGTATTCATATGTGAGTTAGGGGGAGCTGGAAATGGTGTGGCAGGTGTGAGTCATAATGTTTACCTAAGGTTGTAAAGAACAAGGAAGCAAAATCCCAAACATAGTTGTAATGCCCATGCCTACCAATCTCATAGCTATATACAGGATCATTGCTTTAGGGATTAGGAAATCTTAATTCAAGATGCAGAAACTGGCTGTCTAAACTTAACTAAATCTGAATCTTTCTGGGTCTCAATATTATCACTGTAAAATGAGTTAGTAAAATAATCACTGAAGACCCCTCTAGCTATACATTTGTATGGTTCTCTACTCTTCTAGAGATCTCAATAGAGATCACATATTCAAAGATAGGGAAAAATATATACTTATGATCCCATGCTCTAGTATGTGGCCAGAGAGGAAATTTTAAAAATCTAAGAAAAATTCTAATTGCCAGCAAACCCCAAGAAAAAGAAGTGGAGGTAGTTCAGTGGGGAGGTGGGAGGATTAAATTTTATGTTTCACAAAGAGCATTAGGTTTAGTTCTGATCTTTTAAAGCTGCCCCAGAGGGAAGGGCAAATGGCAGACTGGATGAAAGGAGGTGAAGGGATTAGCCAAAGAACATATATGCATAACCCATTGACACAGAGGACTGTGTGGTGAATGCCAGAGGGAAAGGGGGGGTGGGGACTGGGTGTAGAAGAGCAAAGGGTGGGCGGAAATGAGGATATCTGTAATAGTGTCAACAATAAAAAAAAAGATAATACAGACATAGAAACACAGACCAATATAAAATATTCATAGAAATTTTTCAGGAAAGTTTCAAGGAACTGTAAAGCCCAAGTGATCTGAGTCTTGTAAATGCCACTTAAAGAATAGGAAAAGGACTTGCAGACTATGATCAAAGTTATGATGTTGAAAGAAAATGAATGTTCCACTTCTTAGGGAAAATGTTACATCTATAATAACATACAGGGATTGGCAAAAGTAGGTTTACAGTTGTTTGTATGAAAAAGGCATGCAGGCTATGATTGTTACAATAGCTTTATGAACTCTGTTTTGTGTACTTATAACTATAAACTTACTTTAGCCTGTCCTTGTAGTATAATATAATAACAATAATTTAAATAAGTGTGTGGTCATATTTATATAGCACTTTACCATTCCAAAAATGCATTAACAGTTTATCTTGTTTAATAACCTAATATAGAGAAGATAATGGATCTAAACTTCCATATTTTTTGTTTTTATTCATCATGAAACATAGCCTTTGAGTTGGGAATAGATTAACAAACAATGTTAAAAGATGAGAGGCCTAAAATAAACAAAGAAATCAACAGATGGTCTGTGAACACATCAAAGTATGTTAATTTCCAAGATTAAAATCATAAAACTTCATAGGTCTAAACCAATTTAGGGCTCTTGTGGTTGATTATGGAGTGAAAATTATTTGAGCACAAGAAAGGTAAGCAAAGACCAGAGATAGACACCTCAATTTTGAAAACGATAAAAGATGGATTTCCATGAATAAAAACAAATTTATTCTATGAATAAATTTGACATGCTTACCAGAAAATTTCTAAAGCAAATAATTAAATATCCAAATTGTAAGTACAGGCATACCTGTTCCAGACTACCACAATAAAGCAAATAATACAATAAAGTGAATATTGCAATAAAGTGAGTCAAATGAATTTCTGGTTTCCCAGTTCATATAGGCATTATGTTTACACTATACTGTAGTCTATTAAGTGTTCAATGGAATTATATCTAAAAAACAATGCACATACCTTAATTTAAAATACTTCACTGCGAAAAAGCATCCCAGGCAAAGGGAGTAAATGTGCAAAGGTTTAGAGGTAGGAACAATTTTGGTATGTGTGAGGAAGAGAAAGGAGGCCTCTCTGGCAAAATGAGCAAGAAGACATTGGAGAGGTGGGCAGGCGCTGGTTATGCAGAACTTTATAGACCATCACAAGGACTCTGGATTTTACGCTCAGAGCCATGCTAAATCACTGAAGAGTTACTTATAAAATATGTACCATACTATTGTAAGATAATCATAATAGGAGTATGAGAACCCTTTGTATGATCTGCTCGATCTTTCTGAAAAATCTAAAACTGTTCTAAATAATAAAGCTTGCTAATAAAAAACCTGAAACTGGGGGGGCGGGGACTTAAAAAATACTTTATTGCTAAAAAATGCTAATCATCATCTGAGCCTTTAGTGAATAGTAAATTTTTTGCAGGTGGAGGGTCTCCCTTCAATGTTCATGGCTGCTGACTGATCAGAGTGGTGGCTGCTGAAGGTTGGGGTGTCTGTGGCAATTTTTTAAAATAAGACAATGAAGTTTGCAGCATGGATTGACTCTTCCTTTCACGAACAATTTCTCTGTAGCATGTGATGCTATTTGATGGCATTTTACCCACAGTAGAACTTCCTTCAAAAGTGGAGTCAATCCTCCCAAACCCTGCTGCTGCTTTGTCAACTAAGTTAATGCAATATTTAACTGTATATCCTGTGTTGTCATTTCAACAACCTTCACCACATATTCACCAGGTGTAGATTCCATCTCAAGAAACTGCTTTCTTTGCTTATTCATAAGAAGCATCTCCTCATCTGTTAAAGTTTTACCAGGAGATTGCAGCAATTCAGTCAGTCTTTAGGATTTACTTCTAATTCTACTTCTCTTGATATTTCTACCACATCAGCAGTTACTCCCTCCACTGAAGTCTTGAACCCCTCAAAATAATCCGTGATAACTGGTATCAATTCCTGTTAATGTTGATATATATTTTTAATGTTGATATTTTGACTTCCTCATGAATAACAAATGTTCTTAATGGTATTTAGAATGGTGAATCTTTTCCAGAAGGTTTTCCATTGACTTTGTTCAGATCCATCAGAGGCATCACTACCTACCAATGGCACCTATAGCCTTACAATGTGTATTTCTTAAATAATAAGACTTGAAAATAAAAATTACTCCTTGATCTTTCAGCTGCAAAATGGATGTTGGGTTAGCAGGCGTGAAAACAACATTAATCTCATTGTACAACTCCAGCAGAGCTCTTGGGTGGCCAAGTGCATTGTCAATAAGCAGTAATATTTTGAAAAGAGTTTTTTTTCTGAACAGTACGTCTCAACAGTGGTTTAAAATCTTCAGTAAACCATGTTGTAAACAGATGTGCTATCCTCCAGGCTTTGTTGTTACATTTATGGTGCATAGGCAGACTAGACTTCTCATTATTCTTAAGAGCCCTAGGATTTTTGGAATGCTAAATGAGCACTGTCTTCAACTTAAAATCACCAGACCATCCTCTGAAGCTTTGAAGCCAGGCATTGGCTTCTCCTCTCTAGCTATATAAGTCCTAGTTGGCATCTTCTTCCAATATAAGATTGTTTCATCTACATTGAAAATTGTTTAGTGTAACCACCTTTATTATCTTAGCTAGATCTTCTGGATAACTTGCTGAAGCTTCCACATGAGCACTTTCTGCTTTACCACTTTTCACTTTTATGTTATGAAGATGGCTTCTTTCCCTCAATCTCATGAACCAACCTCTGCTGGCTTGAAACTTTTCTTCTGCAGCTTCCTTACCTCTCTCAGCCTTCATAGACTTGAAGAGAGTTAGGGCCTCCCTCTGGATTAGGCTCTGGCTTAATGGAATGTGGTGGATGGTTTGATCCTCTATTCAGACTACTAAAATTTTCTCCATATCAGCAACAAAGCTGTTTTTATTTCTTATCATTTGTGCCCCACTGAAGTAGAACTTTTAGTTTCCTTCAAGAACTTTTTATTTTTTTAATTTATATTGTTGAAAGTATTACACACGTCCCCTTTTGTTCCACCATTCACAACCTGACTGATGCATGAGGCCTAGCTTTCAGCCTATCTTGGTTTTCAATATGCCTTCCACATTAAGCTTAATCAATTCTAGCTTCTGATTTAAAGTGATAGATGTGCAACTCTTCCTTTCACTTGAACACTTAGAAACCATTGTGGGGTTATCAATCAACCTGATATAAATACTGCTATGTCTCAGAGAATAAGAAGACCCAAGAAGAGGGGGAGAGACAGGGGAATGGCTGGTGGGTGGAACAGTCAGACACATGATACCCCGAAATATCTATAATAGTAACATCAAGCATAACTAATCACAGATCACCAGAACAAATATATTAATAATTTAAATGTTTGAAGTATTGCAAGAATTACCAAAATGTGACCAACACATGAAGAGAGGAAATGCTGTTGGAAAAATTATGCCAATAGACTTGCTCAACACAGGGTAGCCACAAACCTTCAATTTGTTAAAAAAAAAAAAAAGTGAAGTGCAATAAAACGAGGTATGACTGTATTTAGAAAATAGCAATTACTGGAAATAAGCATGGTTCCACAAAGAACATCATAGCAAACTAAAACAAGTACCCATTTGGGATAACACTACTAGATTTGACTAAAAAAGTGAAAGCATTCTTAGGCTGTTATCAATACAAGCTTAGTATATAGACTACACTTATTTTTAACATCCCTTATAGTCAAAATTGTAAAAGTATTTATGTACCTGTGATACAGACAGCCATTATCTGGATATGGACCAAAGTTAAAATAGGGTTACCCAATTCATATTCATGGTACATGTTTATGTTTCTGGTACCAGTAACAATTTTGTTTATAGAATGATTCATCCATTTCAATTTTGTGTTTTAACTTCATAATCCATTCGGCAAAATGTGATTTTACTTTTTTGGGATATTAACTTTTGAAGAAAGTTAAAATATATATTAGTCTATTAAAGTTTCAACTGTAATCTTTAAATCTCCTATGAGTTTATCCAATAAGTCACATGGTTGTAGTCATCAATTTATAGGTATTCATGCATGAAATATTATTTGTCAGATTAATACGCTCCAAATCTTTGTGGTCAAATAGAATCAATTATATGAATAAAAGTACTTTTAGAATCCTATTGCTAAAATGATCATCTCACTTCCAATAAGAGAGCGTTAGTGTAATATAAATAGCTAAAGCCAGACATCCTACTGGACAGAAACACTAATAAATTTAACTGTATATCTTTTGCAAGCTACTACATTATGATACTGTTATCTGTAATTAAAGAATTTTTGGTATTTGCTTTTAAGGTTTACCTTCTCAGATAATTTGAAATTCAAATTGTCTTACCTCAGCTTCCATAAGTTTTGTAAAATTTGACTGTGCTCCTATATAATATGAAATGCCTTTTGATGCACCCTCCAGAGTTGCGCCTCGTATTAGCAGGATGAGTAGGACAACATATGGGAAAAGAGCTGTAAAATATACCACCTATCAAGAAAAGCAATAGAAAGTTAATGTCATTTTTAAAAAATCACAGTATACAATTGTATATAAATAAAGTCATTAGCAATTGGAGCTTAGCAAAATAAGTATCAAAAATTTCATAAGGTTATTAATAAGTCTGATGACACCAATAGCAAAGTTGGAATAATTTCCTTTTCCTGTTCTCACCATTCTCAAATGGTCCATTTTTCAAACACTCTAATGTATGAAACAGTATTTCCCAAGTTCTTGTTGGAAATACACAATATATCAGCAGTGATAAGTTGGAATACAGATGGAGTGCTTTCCTAAACATCCTATATAATAAAGAGGTAATATGCAAATTGACCATCACACCCTCACACAATTTGGGCACTCCCATGTGGTCAAAGATAGCCACCCCCATGTGGTCACAAGATGGCTGCCACAAGATGGCCGGCAGGGGAGGGCAGTTGTGGGTGATCATGCCAGCAGGGGAGGGCAGTTAGGGGTGACCAGGCTGGCAGGGGAGGGCAGTTGGGGGCGACCAGGCTGGCAGGGGAGGGAAGTTGGGGTGACCAGGCCTGCAGGGGAGGGAGGGCAGTTGGGGGCGATCAGGCCTGCAGGGGAGGGCAGTTGGGAGCGACCAGGTCTGCAAGGGAGGGCAGTTAGGGGTGACTAGGCCGGCAGGGGAGGGCAGTAAGGGGTGACCAGGCTGGCAGGGGAGGGCAGTTAGGGGCAACCAGGCCAGCCGGGGAGGGCAGTTGGGGGCGACCAGGCCTGCAGGGGAGAGAGGGCATTTGGGGGTGACCAGGCCGGCAGGGGAGGGCAGTTGGGGGTGATCAGGCCAGCAGGGGAGCAGTTAGGCATCGATCAGGCTGGCAGTGGAGTGGTTAGGGGGTGATCAGGCTGGCAGGCAGATGCTGTTAGGGGCAATCAGGCAGGCAGGCAGGTGATTGGTTGGGAGCCAGCAGTCCCGGATTGTGAGAGGGATGTCCGACTGGCAGTTTAGGCCCAACTGATCGGGCCTAAACCAGCAATTGGACATCCCCCAAGGGGTCCCAGATTGGAGAGGGTGCAGGCTGGGCTGAGGGACACCCCCCCCCCAAGTGCACAAATTTCATGCACCAGGCCTCTAGTATTCTTATAAATGTCTGAGGGGACTAAATGGCACCTCTTGGTAAATTATTGCATTGAAATGGGAAGGAAAATTACTTAAAACCCTGCAATGTTTAGTATATACTCAGTCCACAAAGAGAAGAAAAATAATCTCTTTCCTAGTCAATGTTCAAATCCCATTAAAGCTGATTAAAATGACCCAGACGGTGTTGCTCAGTGGTTTAGCATGGACCTATGAACCTGGAGGTCATGGTTCAATTCCCTGGAAGAGTGCATGCCTGGATTTTAGGCTGGATCCCCAGTAGGAGGCGTGCAGGAGGCAGCCAATTGATGGATGATTCTCTCTCATCATTGGTGTTTCAATCTCTCTCTCCCTCTCCCTTCCTTTCTGAAATCAATACAAATATATTTTTTAAAAGTTTATTAAAATGAATACCAGACACTTTTGTCATTATTATCCTTAAAACTACTATTAAGACAGTTTAACAGCACACACTGCTTGTATCCTAGATAACACATGATTCCAGATAAGCAGGTTGCCTTTGAGGCTGGCTTTTCATTAACGTGGATGTCCTATGTTTGATAATATGCCCAGAGACTAATAAAAATGAATGTATTGGGTAAATGCCCTTTAATGGATTCTTTCCATATTAACATAAAAAAGGAACCAATGGTTTAAAAGTGTGTAATTAAAACATTAGTTTGTAAACTTTCCACTGACTTCGTGATATTCACAATATTTTTGTGATCTAACAGCTTGTCTCATCACAACTTAACATTAACTGAATGTGCTAGATATTGTACCAGGAATGCAAAGATAGTATCCAGTTATTCCTGTCCTCCATTTTTAAGGAAATTTCACTGTAGTAATTACAAACACATAAACATCTATTTTTCTGGATGCTATACAACTTCTCACAGAGAAATTTCATGTTGTTCTCTGAAATTGCCATGATGCTTTCTGAAAGTTTAAAAAATAAAACAATGAAGGGGGAAATATAATGTTTTTCAGAAAGGGATTATTTGGTGAGAGAGAGCTCTGAGTCAATTTTAGCAAACTTTAAGAGAATAATTACGTAGTTGGTTTTTTATTTCCTCCAATTAGGGGAATCCTGACATAATTACCCTATAGAACAAGGATCTAGACTTTTGAAACTAAATGTTTCAATATATGACATGCTTATATACTCAAGATGCTTATTTATATAATAGAACAGAAAATTTAAAAATATACTTGCAATTCTCAGAATACTATATCAGCTAGAAGGGTCCAAGTTTTGAGTAACTACACAATTCTAGTATTTGTGCTTGGTTTGTTTTATTTTTAACAATAGTAGTGATCTTATGCATTTTTTAGAACTAGGCTGCCTACTTTGAAAGCTTTTCACACATTTGAATGTTCCCATTATAGAAAAAGACATGCATTTGATAATGCTCATCAATGAACTACAATGATATTGGAAAACAGCTCCATCACTAATGCATTTTCCAAATTACCTTTCCAGAAGACTTGATTCCTTTAAATAGTGCTGCACCAACTATGAGCCAAGCCAGAAGAAGACAGAGTGCTAAATACCACACAATTTCTCCAGTCTCATCCATTCCACTTGAGCGTTGGAGTGCCACTTTGCTGAAAACACATGAGCCCTTTTATGAACACAGAATCTCTTGTCTTAATACACTGACTTTTGTCATATATTTTATCCAGTGGGAAGCTTCATGAGTATTTTATTAACACATCAATATCATGTGAACCTTTTATTGACATTGGAGGGGCAAAAATAGTTCAATGAAAAGCCAGGCTTTGACTTAGATTTATTAGTAAGTGCAACCAATACAAAGTTCCAAACCCCAGAATAAAAGATTTACTGATTCATTTAGCTATGATTTTGCCCTAATATTTCAAAGCTCCTTTTATGCAAAAAAAATAACCTTACATTAGATTGTTTCATTTTATTTATTACAATTTGTCTCAAGTTAAAATATATCATTTAAAATTGTATTAAATGTTTTCTTATCCATTGTACTTATATTTATCATCAAATCTAAATGGCCCCACTATTTATAACTTTTTCAAAGGCTTTCTATCAAATTATATGATTTCCACTAGGAACATGCATGGATCTAGGATTTTAATTCTTAGCTTAGTCTTCAGGAACATTTTAAAATCCAAATTTTAAAAGGGTCACAAAAGAGTATTAACATATAGATGAGGAAGAACGCATTACGGCAATAGTCAAAGAAGTTAGGTCAGGGTAAAGAGTAGGTGTACAGTAAAGGAAATAAAAAGAGAACATTTCAAATTAATAAAAGTAAATATAACTCAAAATATCTCTTTCTATCATATAATGACCATTATGAGCAAAATGGATAATAAAGAATTGCAGCCTAAAATAGAAATTTTATCCACAAATTACTTATCACACAACTGTTTATTATTAAAACTTGCTAATTATAGTCTACAATTTGAATATTTTTCTTCAAAACAACTCCCTAATTTATAGTTAATAGTGCTAAATAAATCATTACTGACAATGTGTTGCCCATTTACATAAGTCATTTATAAACGATAATTTGTCGACTATGAGCTAAATTTGCAGGTTACTACTGCTCACACAGGATAGGTAAACATTTGAGTCAAATGGAGTAGAATTTGTTCTGCTTCCCTTTTTTCTACTTATATGAGTTAAGAAAAGAGCTGATTAATATTTTATTGTTATTTATAAACATTTTTTAGTAACATCTGTTTAAGAAGTGGATCATCTAGGGTACTTACTTCCAATATTGTTCACTGGGAAGCTGCCCTGGCTGATAAACTTCAGTTCCATTGTCACAGGTAAAATTGTTGAAGTCTACCCAGCTTTTATTCACATGGATGAATGTCTCTATTTCTGTACTCACATTGCAGTGAGTTACTAAAAATTATAAAAAAGAATGTACACACAAACACATACTTAGTTTTAAAATAAATATTTTCCTGGAAAACAAGTTTTAATGGTAAAATATTTAAAGTACAGTCTAAGTTGTTACTTGGTGAAGGTAGTTTAAAAATCATACAAATGGAATAAGACATGCACATTCTGCATCTTAAATCTTCTCTACTACTAAGCTGGGAGTGAGTATGAAAATATTTGCCCTTTTAAACTATTATATTTATAGTCATAAAAGCTATAAAGTTAACAATAATTTCAGTTGGGATTTAGTGCTCTAAGGGACTCTTAGTATGTGGATTTATTTAACCTATATAGAAAAGTACACCTTTAAGTTGTTAAGAAGTACTGGTATTGTCTTTACCATTTTATCCTCTGATATACAAAGGCAATCCCAGTGGTAATAGTCTACAATATTAATGCTACATTCTTCCAAAGATTAGCAATATGGCATGGGCAATACTGACTGTCTCTTGAAACATACTACAATGACCATGGATAGTGCTTTTCTCTATCACTTTCCCATTGTCTTTTTTCTCTCCTGCCCATGGCTAAGGCCTTCAAGAACTCTTCTAGTAGCCATTTAGCCTTACTGACTGTCCTCAGAAATTAACATTGCATTCATCAATTTTCAGGTTATACATGCTTTATTCTGTTTTTATCAGTAACCTATGGCTCACTTAAAACTTCTCCTAAATTGGTTAGAAAATAATTTAACCCTTTAAGCTTCTTAGAAAATATAAAAGAATGAAGCAGAGTTAACAATATTTTTAAAAATAAACAAATGAATTTTACCGATAGGTGATCTGCTACAGTTTTGATCTGCCCAATAAGAACAATTTTTCCATGGTAGTTCACTTCGAAAAGAAGCAAACATGTAGTAAAGACTATAGGCAATTATGACATTGTAATAGATGGTCACAAAAATGGATATCAGGACCATTGTAATTCCCACACCTGAAAAAGAGAACAATTAAAATTAAAAAAACAAGTGAAGTTTCTTTTGCTAGTTCATAAAAAACTGCATCTCAATTTCCACAAAATCTATTTTAAAATGAGAAGACTGTTTCAAATAACTTTTTCTTTTTGCGTGGGTAGGGAGGCAGTACTATTGTCTGAATAGTTTTCTTCTCAAATATCAAATTATTTTGATGATTGGCTTTCTGAGACAGTTTTTTATTTGGTTAGAAAAAAGTTCTAAGATCAAGGGCAGAAGACTGTACTAATCCATTAAATTCACAGAAGGAAAAATCTATGTCTATTATTTTTATGAAGTCTGTAAAGTCTAGTAAGAGTGGGTACTATGCTTAAAAATAAAAGAAAGAAAAGAAAAACAACTCAAAGCTCAAATTCTATTGACTCACTGGCCAATACTTACATCTTCATCCATAAACCAACATTTTGACAAGTAAAAGATAAAGCCTATGAGTTAATTTCTACAGTACATGTAAAGAAAATTCAATGACTCAGTAACAATCTGAATTTAAACGTCTGAAGTTTTTTTTTTTAACTCAGTAGTTTCAAAATGTTTTGCATACTAAAGTAACTCCTATGCTTAAGACTAGCTTTTGAGGTAGCTTCCTTAATATTTCAGCAAAATATACTGTTCACATAACTATAAATTTATTTTTGATGTAGCATTGAGGCTTTTACAAATAGTTTTCAGCTGCTAGCGCCTACCAAAATGAGATATAGCTATAGATAGAAAGGCTGTTTGATGTTTAGTAACAATCAAGGCATTAAAAAAAAAAACCTCACCAGCCGTAGCTGGTTTGGCTCAGTGGATAGAGTGTCGGGACTGAAGGGTCCCAGGTTTGATTCCAGCCAAGGGCACATGCCCGGGCTGCAGACTCGATCCCCCCCAGTAGGGGGCATGCAAGAGGCAGCCAATCAATGATTCTCTTTCATTGATGTTTCTATCTCTCTCTCCCTCTCCCTTCCTCTCTGAAATCAATAAAAATATATATTTTTAAAAAACTTTACCAGTGTTTTATTCTATTAAGAGCACCCAAGAAAAAAAATTGTGACCTGTCTTTCAACTTTTCTGAGTGAGGCATTGTTAAAATATATGCAAAAGCAAGAAAGCAAAGAACCACCTGAAGTAGAAAAATGCCAGAGCCACGAAATGAATGCACAGCAGGACCATGTGCCAAGAGAATTAAAAAGGTTAAAATTAGGAAAAGAATGACACCCTTACAACCCTCTCTAATCCTTCCTTACCCTCCATATCTGCAGCCTGAGACAAACAGAAATAAAAATTAACATTTGATTTTTAAATTCTACAGTGGCAAATATGCAGAAAAAAATGTATAGGTCTTTGTCTTTAACCTGTTCAAATTTTAAACAGTTTTATTTCTCATAGTGAAGACAGCTATATGCATGAATAGACCAACAAGTATAATAGGAAACACATTTTAATACCAACCTTGAAACAATGGAAGAATATTCCAAACTGAAACTGGACCTAAGCTAGCAAATTGTCCCAGTGAACACTCTAGGAAGAACAATGGTAAACCAGCCAATGCTAGCATAATTGCATAAGGTATCAAGAAGGCACCTAGAAAATGCAAAAAAGAAACAAACCACTATTATATCCCAAAATTTTGATGGCACTTAATAACTAGCATAACATTTTGGAAGCATTATGATATAGTGGAGCCAGATTTCTGGGTTTAGGCCCCAAATGTACTACTTTCTGGGGAAAAAGTCCTTGATTCTCTAAACCTTGGATTCCTCATCTATGAAATGAGGATGCTAGTACAGTAAGTCCTCACTTAACATCCTCGACAGGTTCTGCGACTTAAGTGAAATGACATTAAAAAAAAAATTTAATAAAATGAATTAATAGAACCAGGAGGTAAGTTCCTAGAGCAACTCATCAATGTTATAACAAAACTACGTTGAGTGAAACGACATTATTTGAGGACTGGCTGTATAATGTAATGAGGTTGTTTGTGCTTATTAAAAACAATAGCCCATAAGAAGCAATTTGAGGTGTTGAATGATCATATGGTTTAGAGCCAGACAGAACCAGGTATATATCCTGGTTCCACCATTCACTAGTAATTTGGCCTGAGGCAATTTACTTAACTTCTGAACCTTGTGTTCTTCATAAATGGGAAAAACTATGTGTAACAACTCATCAGTGTATGGTAAAGGGTTTAATTACAGAGCCTATGAGAAAACACTTGGCAAAATGGCAGGCACATAGCATATGTTCCAAGTTAGTTTCCCTTCTTTCTCCTTTAAAAATAAATGGTCTATTTTTAAGACATAGGGTGCAAATGTTAAATGTGGTTCAGAGTAGAAGTCATTGAAGTTAAGGTCATTATTCTTCAAACAGTTATAATTCATTCAATTTAATAAGAAATTTATTGTTTTGTTAGAAGAGCCTGAACTTTTGAGATGCATTCAGAGTTAACTTTCAATTTTATGAGGACTAATTATCTTACATTTAGATTATCCAGGCCCATTTTGATTTTTTTAAAAAAACACCTTTTATTATTTTACTTTGTTTCTGCCTACTTTTGGGGCATAATATTGTTCATTAGAAGTTTTATCATATTGTGGGTAGAAGCAGGGACATAACACTAAATTCATTGTTCAAGTATTCTAGAAGTCTGAACAAAATTTAATAAGAAAATGTGAGAATCAATGGATAAAAATGGGCTTTTGGATTATGTACATTTTATTTACCATGTTACATTTTTTCCTCATATATTTTTCATATTATGATACTGTAACATCATATCTGGGAGTTACATTTTTGCAACCCTCAAAATATATTTTACTAAAAATAATGAGACAATAAACTACTTTTTATTTACAAGTCACTAGTCACTAGAACATATGGACAAATATGTTTTTACATATGTTGCAGTAAACATACCGGCACTATCATGACTAATAGTTTAAGTCCTGCCAATGGTATTTATGAAGAAAACATAAAACAAAGTGTCCCTGTTTAAATACAACAGTAATCAAAGCCTTACTAGCCCAGTGTAAAATAGTTTTTTTAGAGGGAGAAAAGGGATTATTTTCCTCAGTGTTATATACAGCTTTTCACCCATTATATTTTTCATTATTAATAACCATATTGGTAAATTAATACAGTACAGTAGTCACACATTGGTAACACTGCTGGCCTAGACCCTAAGGTAGTATAATACTTCTCTTTCATAAACTGTTCAAAAGAATTTATAGATAAAAATTATTCCAGATTTTAGCATATTTTTAATTCAACTGACCATATTTTTTAAATCGGCTTTATTAACATTTGACAAATTTGAATTTTATGTTCATCTTCTACCCTTGGGCAAAAAGGGAACAAAGCAATTCGGAGAGTCTAGATCATCTATTATTCAAATGATGTGATCTTTAAAAACTGAGAGCCCATATAATGTATTAATTCTTAGAGGAAATGATAAATGAGATAATGGCATACAATAAATGATACTATTTGATTTGGGCTATGTTTAAAAATTCTCTATTAAGCCTAGTTTCATATAGTTCCTGAAAATTAATTGCAACTACTTGTTCTATATATGATGTCAAATCACAGGGAAATTCATATTCTAAAACTGAATACAAGAGGCTGGAAAGGAGCTTGAATGTTTCTCTTCACTACACTGGACCTTAGGACATAGACACCAAAAAGACTGTGATTTCTGACCCATTTTCCAGCTCAAACATATACCAAACCCATGACTAAATGACATAGGTTCTATCTAGGGGAATTTTTTGCCACACCACACTTAAAGCTTTTAATAAACAGAACTCCTTTCTTAAGTCTCTGAAGGTTGGTGTGAATCTTTTAATGCAACCAATTAACAAGGAATATAAGATTGAAATATCACCACATGATATCCTATTGTACCAAGAAAAATAATTACAGTGGCACAGTTTCACTGGTATCCAGTTATGAAATATAAGGGCATGTCACCTCTATACTTCTAAAAGAACCTGTAATTACAAGTGAATAAAATATGGTGTAAGTGACAAGTTATTTCGACATTATTAGAGAATTATGCAATTCATTTTGTATCCCTTTGTGTGTTATCTCAGAAATATTTTTTTCTTGTTGTTCTAATTGAGTCTTCTTAATGATTTCTGAGGTATAAACAGTATTATTTTGCAGAAATTAAACACCTAGTCTTGAACTAAATTCTATACCAATTTAAAAGAATCTTCTACATAATCAATTCAATTAGGGATACCTGTAACTGAATATTGTAGCTTAAAATACTAAATCTTTAATTATTTTTAATCAACTGCTCCCACACCTAAATTTCAAAATGCACACAAACAATTTACTTAAACTTCTTATTAGAACTAGAAATCACTGTCTTTTGCTAATACTAAAGTCTGAACAGATTATCGCAGGAATTTATAAATTAAGAATAGTAAATCACAGTTGGAGATTACACAAAATCTCAAATCCAAAACACAGAAGTTGTAAATATACAACTTTTATCATGTTTATATGTGAGAATTTTGTGAAGCTACCTTCCTAATAAGCTAGCAATTTATAGTCTAGTAATAAATGCAGTATGCTTGTTTCCTATTCTCCCACTAACCCAACGCATCATATACCTTTCCTCAGTTCTTAAAATATCCTTAGAGGCCTTACAGCACCCCACTTAAAGCTGGATGAGAACGAAGTGGAGCAAGGGGAAATACCTCCGCCATTGTTGTAGGTCAAATATGGGAATCTCCACACATTCCCCAATCCAACTGCATATCCAACCATAGAGAGAAGATAATCCGATTTTTTGGACCAGTTGCCACGTTCCTGATTCTCATCATTTTCACCAACATGGAAATTCTCAGATGAAGCTGTCACTTTCTGGAGAAAGGAAAATATCAACAGCTTGTCTTTCTACTATTAAAAATTCCACAGAAGCATAATTTCACTAATCGAGAGAGAGAGCCTGAAAACTGTAGAGCCTGAGCTAAGGGGAATGCTATCCAAAGTTAGAGAAATTTCTGCTAATAACTGCTTTTACTTTACATTTACCTCTTGAAGTGAAAAAGCTCTGTAGGCAGATATTTGTACTACTTCTTCAGGTGAGATCATCCAAATTTTGGTGGAAAGGTTACATGTGGCAACCAGTATGAAGGGTAAATAAAGGTGGACATATAAGTTTGCAAATGGAAAAGTCTTAAAGATGAACTAGGTAAAAATCAATATTCTTGAGACTGTAGAAGATTTTTGAGAAAGATCAGCTATAGCTTCCACCAAAAAAAAAAAAGAAAGAAAAGAAAAGGGAGAGGGAGAGAGAGAGTGTGTGAGAGAGAGAGAGAGAAAAAAAAAGAAACACCTTTTCCCATAGGCTGATAGTTTTGGATGTTTGGCTAGGGGAAGTTTAACTTAACCCCTATCTTGGAGAGTAAAATCAGTGCTTTTCTGAAAGCACAGGATAATATTCAGAGACAATTTCTCCTGTCCCACCAGGTGGAGCAGCTCTCTCTCCACTTCAGAGGAGAGGAGTTGTCTTCCAACCTGTTGGCTGCTCTGGGCTATGGAGTGTTCCTCAGGTCAGATAAGAACAGTGTATTTTCTCATTTTTCTCCAGCATATGGACACAGCCTGGAGAGAAACAGAAAACAGGGTGGTCTGGGCACACTCAAGGCACAGGATGAGGTGCCCCTGTCTTCTAGCTACTGGAGTAAGAGCTGTTTTATTTTCCCTCTACTCTCTGAAGACATCTCAAGCACGCTGGACGGCAGTTGAACAGAAATGTGGAGAATAAGCACAGAAAGCAAAAACTGAGACTTGCCTCCCCTTAAAATTTTCCTTCCCAGGCCCTCCACACCTCTGCAGCTCCCAAACCCCTACCTCTTTCCCTCTGCACTTGAAGAAGCTGGAGCACTTCAAGTTGTCCATTGTTCACTCACTCCCTCTGCTCGAGCTCCGCCTCGTCTCACAGTCCTGCTGAGCTGGACTGGTGGCAGGTGCACACTCCCCCGTTGTTACCTGTCAGAGTGAGCCACCTTGTCCAGGGGTGGGACCATTTATGAAGGGAAGTTCTCTCCTCCCCCCTCCGGAGCGATCTGTCGTGTCAATTACTGGAAGGGACCAACGTGGGTTTTCCCCAGGTAAACTGGCATTTAGCAATCCCCTGCCCAGCCCCAGGAAAAGGGCTGGGCTGTGAGAGAGCAGAGCAGACTGAGTGAGAGGACTGACAGCCTTTGACTCAGAGCCCAGCAGGTGCCTTCGCAATCTCACCTGCTTTCCCAGGTTCCCAGCTTCCCCCTAGCCTCCTGGTTTACTCTAGTCTCTGTTCTGGGGCCAAGTGCTGATCTCCACTGGTCTTTGGGGCCCATCCTGTTCCCCAAGATTTTCATGAATAGACCATACTGCCCTGGGCCCTGGGATTTCCCAAAGTTTTGCCCTCACTAGAAAGCACTTGATCCCCTGAGGCAAACACTGCTTCCAGAAGAAAAGTTCCTGAGTTAGGAACCTTGAAAAGCAGCCAATTTAGATACTATTACTCAGCTGGCTCTGCCTGAAAAGAGCAAATTTGAGCCTATGTCTCAGGCACCTTTCTCAGCCTTCAGGAGGCATTGCCCTTTACAGGGATTGCTTTGTATAGTACTTCAAAGACGTCAAACAAAAACATATTATTGAGCAGGTTTATGGGAAATTCTAACCCTAACAAAGGACTCTACTTTGTAAGAAAAGTAAGGCCTAGAAAGTAAACTATGAGGAAGCATCATAATTTGGTTGGGGAGGAAAGAATTATTTTATGCTGTTTACCAATGTAGCGCCTTTCAATAAGAAAACTCATAAACAATGGTAAGCTATGTACACATATAATACCTTAATTTTTAAAAAAAAGAAAGAAAGAAAGAAAACTCAAAAAATTTAAATGACATCTGCCCAGGTAAAAGATTATGGCAGTTCCCTGAAACAGTACAAATCGGCCACGCAGAGATACCAGCAGAGAGCCAAAATCTGTATCCTATGTGGAACGCCTTTGTTCTCCACTGTCTGCAATAGAAATATGCCCTTTGGAATCTGGGCAGGTAAGGCAGAGGAAAGTCTACGAGGGAAGTGGGAAGGTAGTAAGGAGAAAGAATCAAGATATTTCACCCAAATTTATCTTGATCATAGACAGGTTGGTGAGAGAGAGAGAGAGATAGAGAGAGAGAGAGAGAGAGAGTGTGTGTGTGTGTGTGTGTGTGTGTGTGTGTGTGTGTGTGTGTATGCCTATTAGTATGAAATACTACTGATATGACCTAAAGAATAAGATGAGGGAAATATAGCCTATCTTGGACATAAAAAAGAGGAGAGGAAGAGAGACTTATAAACCTCTTTATAAAAGGGTAACCTGAAAAGCAAATCTAATAGCATTTATCAAACTATCAAAGTCCTGTATCAAAATTCTGTTTGCATGGGGCACTGCAAACAGCTGATAACCATGGGAATAGGAAGAGAATAGGAATCTTAAGGGTATATAGAGTATGGGGATATCAAGGCAATGGTTTTGGCATGCAGAGGAAACCACCAGCTATTTTCCCTGCCTATTAGACAGTAGAAAAATTTCTAGCAACTATGAGAGTTTAGAGCATCAAAGGCATAACATTTAAGGTAGAAGTTATTTTAGAGAATGTGCTGTTGTTTACTTATTTGTTTTAGGGGATATTATTCCCATTGCCAGGCATGGCTTTTCATGACATGGCTCCTTTGTACCTTTTTAGTGTCATCTTGTGTCATTCTTTGCCTCAAACTCTTGAGCTTCTGTGTCCTTCCCTATGCATGCACATACATGTTTACTTCTGTGCCTTTGCTCATGCTATTTCTTCTGGAAATTCCTGCCTTCCTCATTTGGCTAACAACTACTCATCCTTTAAGACTCTGCTTAGGTGTCACCTCCTCTAGGTCTTTCCACGGTGGTTGTACCTCTATTACTGCAGACTGGGTTTAGATGCCTCTCCTCTATAATCCTAGGCTACCCAACACATATTGTACATTATGTGAGACTATTTGCTTACAGTCCTCTGGACTTAAAGTTCTCTGAGGGCTGCACAACTGTTATCATTCCTGTATTCCCAATACCTGGCACAAAACTTGACACAGAGCAGGCACTCAGTAAATACTTATTAGAAATTTTCACTCAGAAGAGCCATTGCATTACTTTGTGCTCGAAAAAGAGAAAGGGCAACTGATCTAGAATGCATCTCCAAGAGATCATAACACACCAAAAGTACGTTTTCTCTTCTTTGGGTTAATGTGACTCATTAACTGAGAAACAATTGTGTTTGTGATTTTTTAAATTTATTTGGGACTTGAAAAAGTATGGAAAGTGAGTGGGCACAGGACAGAGGGAACTACATAAACTCAGTCACAAAGGCATGGATGAGCATGGTATGGAAGAACATGGGGAGACTCTATTAATTATTGGCGTACTAAGAAATATTTGCAGAGAGAAAATGTGACCATTCGTGTACTTTGAAATCCAGACCTAAGTCATGACCTGATATGCAATAGTAAAGTAATTGTTAACTTGGGGATGTCACAAAGTATACTCTAGTTGTGAAAAAGAAACACTTCAAAATTGTAATTAATGACCTCAATGCACTGAGTTGTGCAATGCTGGACTTTTAACTATGGGCTATCTCTTCCTTCCAGGACACACATACCACAGCCATGAATCTGCTCAGTTTAAAAAAAATTGACAACAATTTAAAGGTTTATTCATAATTGTGATTTTGTCCAGGAAAAATGTTAAAATAAAAATGGATCCAATAGTTATAGTCCACACTGTTATTTTCTACTAGGATTAAATTTATGTCATTGTCCCTGGAAATTCCTTCAATTTTTATTTTAGTCACTAAAATTAAAGCAGGCTCATTACTTAAAGATTTTTTCCAGCTATTTGGATGTGAAAATTTTGCACAAATTTTTTTCTAGTCCTATCCTGAAAGAATCCTATTAAACTTTAACAGCTGAAAGTCTACAAGAAAGAACCCCATTAGTCTATCTACAGGGAAATATACGTATATATATTTTAAAACCCTATCATAGTAAATATGTGTATATTAAATAGCCCTTTAAAGTTTATAATTTCAGACATTAACCACTTTATTAAAATATCAGACTCCACCCATAGTCAAAACACTGATACATTATTTCTTTAAATTTGTCTTCAATTCTAGGTAACAAGACTTACTTAGTAAAGACAATCATGATGATAGCCAAGGAGGAAATGATTTTCTAGCTACATCGGCTAATGGATGGGCTGAGGAAACATACACTATTTTCCTAGAGAATACTAAAGGAGAATATACGACAGATAACCTTGAAAGAAAACCATAGCTACTGATGCATAATTTCATACTGGTACTTTCTAAATAGGAAATGTGAATCTGTTAAATTTCATGATTATTCTTTACTGTAGCATACCATATAGCTTTTTTAAAGTATTGAGTGTACAAATCATAGGTGTACCACTTAAAAATTTTTCACAAATATGATACTCACATGTATCTACCACTAAGTTCAAGAAACAACAGTATCAGGACTTCAGAAGACCCCTCCTTACCCTCCTCAAGGCTAACCACTATCTTGAATTTTAACATAATAAATTAGTTTTCCCTCTTTTTAACTTTTTTTATATGGAATATTATGGCATGTACACTTTATGTCTGAGCTCTTTTGGCTCAACAATGTTTTGGAGATCAACTCATACTATAACATAGACCTGTAGTTCATCTATTTTTATGTTATACTAGAGGCCCGGTGCACAAAATTCATGCAGGGGGGGCGTCCCTCAGCCCAACCTGCACCCTCTCCAATCCGGGAGCCCTCAGGGGATGTCCTACTGATGGCTTAGGCCTGCTCCCCATGGTTCTCTGCTCTCTGTGGGGCCTGCCTACTCCACACTGCGGTGATGGGCAAGTGGGCCCTGCTGGGTCCTGTCTGTGGACCGCACTTGCCTGCTCACGGGTTTCTGCGGCGAGGGCCAAACGGGCCCTGCTGTGTGCTCCCTGCGAGCCCATTTGCCTGCTTGCAGGTCACTGTGGCTACGGCCAAGCGGACCCTGCTGTCTGCTGTCAAGCTGCATGGCTGGACCCACCTGGGGGTGGGTCCAGCTGCGCCACCCACCCTGAAGTCGCTGGTCTGGCCCTGCCTGGCTCCCTGGGCCCAACAGCAGCTGCGGCCGCTGCGGGTCTGGCCCTGCCTCCCTCTCCGGCCCTTGAAGCAGCCTCAGTGGTTGCTGACCAGGCCCTCCTCCAGCGCAGGTGCACAGAGGCCCCTGCCACCCCACCCCCGACACTGCATGCGCAACCTCCTCCTGTCCAGTCGACGCATTATGGCGTCCCAGTTAATTAGCATGTTTCTCTATTTTATATATATATATATATGTATATATATATATATATATATATATATACATATATATATATATATCTCCTATCTAATAATAGACAAATATGAAAATTGACCATACCTCCGAAACACCCACAGGCCACGCCCAGAAGCCACGACCACCATCCAATCAGAGCGAGTATGCAAATTAACCCAAACCAAGATGGCTACAGCCACAGAGAGCAAGGTTTCCTAGGTAACAGAGGAAGCCAAGCTTTCCACCTGCCCTGGCCAGGCCTAAGCCTCCACTCAAGCTACAAAGTTTCAATTATAGAAGGTAAACAAATTCAAACAAATGGCGGCAGAATGGAGCTTGAGAGAGCAGGCCAGGGTTGCCACCAGCAACAGGGCAAACAAAGCTTTCCACACACCCTGGCCGGGCCCACCCACTTAAGGCAACAAAGTTTCAATTATAACCCAAACACAAATGGCTGCCGGCCTCGGAGGGAGCCCCAGGCTTGGCTCCACTCCAGGCTACAAAGTTTCAATTGTAGAAGGAAAATAAATTCCAGATACCAGGGCCTCTGCTTGGGTTGCCAGGGGGTGTGGCCGGCCTGCAAACCACCACAGGCCCCTCGCTCAAGCTGCCCCACACCCCAAGGGAACCCCTACCTGATTCGAGATGCCCTTCAGGGCAAACCAGCTGGCCCCCACCCCTGTACCAGGCCTCTATCCTATCTCATAAAAGAGTAATGTGCAGATTGATCATCACTGCAACACACAATATAGCTGCCCCCATGTGGTCAAAGATCCTGCCCCCATGTGGACACAAGATGGCCACCACAAGATGGCCAGCAGGAGAGGGCAGTTGGGAGGCACCCGGCCTGCAAGGGAGGGCAGTTGAGAGGGACCAAGCCTGCAAGGGAGGGCAGTTGGAGGTGATCAACCCTGCAGGAGAGGGCAGTTAGGGGTGACCAGGCTGGCAGAGGAGGGAAGTTGGGGGCAAACAGGCTGGCAGCAGAGTGGTTAGGGGGTGATCAGGCTGGCAGGCAGAAGCGGTTAGGGGCAATCAGGAAGGCAGGCAGGCAAGCAGTTGGGAGCCAGCAGTCCTGGATTGTGAGAGGGATCCCAGATTGGAGAGGGTACAGGCTGGGCTGAGGGACAACCCCCCTCCATGCACGAATTTCGTGCACCAGGCCTCTAGTCTATATACATATATATATAGACTAGAGGCCTGGTGCACGAAATTCATGCACAGCGGGTGTCCTTCAGCACAGCCTGCACCCACTTCAATCCAGGACCCCTCGGGGGATATCTGACTCACAATCTGGGACCGCTGGCTCCTAGTCACTTACCTGCCTGCCTGCTGATCGCCCCTAACCCCTCTGCCTGCCTGCCTGATCTCCCCTAACCGCCTCTGCCTGCCAGCCCGATGCCCCTAATCACTCTCCCCTGCCGGTGTGATCTCCCCTAACTGCTCTCCCCTGCCCGCCTGATCGCCCCTAACCGCTCTCCCCTGCCAGCCTGATTGCCCCTAACTGCTTTGCCTGCCTGCCTGATCACCCCTAACCGCCTCTGCCTTGGCTCCCGCCACTGTGGCTTTGTCCAGAAGGACATCCGGAAGGCATCTGGTCTATCTGGTCTAATTAGCATATTACCCTTTTATTAGTATAGATGATATTCCAATATATGAATATACCACAATTGATTTGTTTTAGTGATGGACATTTGGACTGTTTCCAGATTGGGGCTATTTTGAAGAGTATGGCTATGAACTTTGCTGTAACACATCCTCTGTGTATATTTCTTTTAGGCGTAGATCTAGAGTGGACTTTCTGGATCATGGTAGATGTTGCCAAACAGGTTTGCAAAGTGATTCCAATTTACATTCCTACTTGCACTATTACATAGATTTTTTAAGGCCATGTCGAATGGAATGGGCTGTGGGAAAAAAAGAAGCAAGATGTAAGGGAAGGAGATACTTGATGGGAAAAGAGAAGATATAGTTGTTTATCGAGTCAGGCACTGTGTTAAGCACTATACATTTATGATTTCATTTCATTCTCATAGAACCCCATTTGAGGTAGGATCTATTATAATTCCCATTTTACAAATGAAGAGAGAGGTTCTAAGAAGTTACTTGCTCAAAGTTATACCACTAGTAAGTGACAGATCTGATATTTGAACCCAGACAATCTGACTAAAGTTTATGCTCTCAAATCACTTTACTATACAAACATGAGGACAAGGTGTTTAAAAATGCTTTGTCTGCAGCATTTTTGCTGCATGGGCCTTGGTATGTCCATCAGCATTAATGATGACATGAAATAATTAGGCATCATTCAACCCTCCCATCCAAAAGAACAGTACACATAGATGAAACTCTGTTTAATCTCTTCTTCAGTAATATTGACTAAGCTAATCTGTATTTCCTCCTTGAAGAAGTCACATGTCAGACAGCATTTATGCTTCCTTCCCAGCTGAGTCTCACATAGTTAATTTGCAAGGGTCACTCACCATTGAGAGATTTAGACTCAACTGATTCATACTGAAGACATTCAGTACTGGGTGTTCAGAGGGCTGAATTGTAGTACTTACAGCTAAGAAACAAAGATAGACACATATTTTTCACTGGGGTGTAACAAACACATAGGATTTGGAGCCTACTGAACACTTAGATACTTCACTAACTAACCACCATGTAATGCAGCTTCCCCCTCCCCTTTTTTTGGAGTATTTTTAACCAAACTAATCTTTTATATAAGAGATATCAGAACCACTCTAGGTAATGGAGCTAATGTGGATTTTTTAAAAATAAACAAATTACTAGTAAAAATTTTCTCTCCCAGGACAGATAAGGGCTTTCTTTAGTACATCAATACTAATTCTATTGCCTTGAAACTTTGATTATGGAGCCAGTAGGGGTACTCTTTAAATTGTTAGCAACGGTGAATAAACATTTTAATTTGAACTAGTTGTGTGATACTACTGTAATGATGCATTAAAGGGGAGAAATATTTAGTCTTCACCCTTTATCCATTTGTATTTCTCCTTTTAAAATCATTGTTGTAAGGCATGCTTACTGCCAGTTTGCATTTTGTATCAGAACTATGTGCTCTAGTTCTTCAGAGATTCAGTGCCTAATTTTTTGCTTTCTCTCCTAAGGAAATTATTTACTTCATATGATCAATCGAATAATTGTTCTTGTTATCTTTTTAAATAAAAGCAAGCATTAAAAAATCATTTCATTATGGGACCTAACTGAAATCCAACTACTAGAGTCCTTTGAGAAGATAAAATAAATTAAAGAATAGGTTAATATTGTCTATGTTCATGTGCAGAAATTTTCAATATATTATTCTAATTAATAAAGATAAAACTGGGAGTTGCCATTACTACATATTCTAGAGAACTGGAAAAAGAATTGCTATGAAAAAACCAATCATGTGTATAAAGCAGCAATTTTCAACCTTTTTCATCTCATGGTGCACATAAACTACTAAAATTCTGCAGCACACCAATAAATATATTTTTTACCAATCTGACATAAAAAATAGGTATAATTTTATAATTTTAATTCACTTGCACCGGAAAGCTATTGTTTTGGTAACTGTTTTCTTTTTTTTCTTTTCTTTTCTTTTTCAATCTAAGGGAAAAGAGGTCAGTGCCCCTGACTAAATAGTCAGGTATTGCATGTTTTGAATATTCTTGTGGCACACAAAGTGAAAATCGCTGGTATAAAGTATAGCATTTATTTTTTCTTGCTTGGCTGACATCCTTTAATGTACAAGTGATGTGCAATAGAATGTCTAATATGTGAATAAAATAATGATTTCTTTCCTTCTTTACCATGTACAGCGATGTTTTAGCTTCTTTTGCTAAAACTGACTTCTAGAAGGAGGGCTATCTGATTTGTTTGTGTTTCATTACTGTCAAACAATATGGTCACTAACAGCAATACTGTTACTTCCTCTGACAATAACAATAACCACCACAACAGTAATAATATCAGCTACCCTTTGTTTGAGTAGCTGCCATATGACATGTACTTTATAAGTGTTATTTTCAATCCTCACAACAACTCCCCCAAATAGGTATACTATTATTATCTCCATTTTCACAGATGAATAAATAGACACAGAGAAGTGAAATGATTTGTCCAAGGTCATCGGACTAGAAAATGCAGGGGCTGTTACTCAAACACAATTCTATTAGAACCTGAGCTTTTCCTGGTAGTCATATTTTGGAGCTTCTCCATCCCACCTTAGCCTTTGTTGATTACTCTATAAGTTCATTCCCTCTTCTCAGCATTCCTCCTTTTTGTTGTTTACTTCTATTTCTCCTTCCTTTCACCCATATCATGCCTAACCCAGTCTTTCTTATCAAACTGATTTTTTCTTTCTTGGCAATCTCCCCTCCATCTATCCCTCCCTCTCAGTCAGTCTCCTCTTAAAATGTAAACCAAGTATAATTAGTACTCATCACCAGCCTGAAATGATAACACCTTAACATCTGCCAGATATCTCACTTCTCCAAGGTGGAAATCACTTTGGGATACTACTGAAGAGAGGAGGGCTGATTCAGTGTACAAATCAATTTGGATCTGTTACATAGACTTCCTAGAATCAGAGATCAGTTTATGAAACCAGTACTAAGATCTTTACCAATGCCCATGGTCAGGAGGGCTTATATGTAAAATCAAGTCCAGCTCTATTATCAGTATTCTTATAGTTGCTAACATCGGTGGAATGCTGCAACCAGTCACTGGTATTTAAGATTTTAGGTTTCCTATTACCCTGTGTTTCGGGGATACTATTGTTTTCAGGCTTAAGAGTGGTGGTGATACACCCGTCTTGTAATTACATAACACTAGCTAATGCCTCAGTGTGCATTTACGTACTGATTCATTTGTTTAGAACTTTTGTGTCTAGAAATAATGAGAGCTATATAATTAAGACTTACTGGGAAATATTATTTTTAAATGAAGGGAAAATTAAAACACAACCTCTTACATAATACCTTTCCATTAAATCATAGATACCAATTTGAATTGCTCATTCCAATGAGGTGTACCAAGTGAAATAGGCACAATGCGTATTAGTCTCATTTTCCTAAATAACCAAGAGAAAAACACTCACACTGCTGTTTCATAACTTCATCATGAAAAAAAAAAAATCTGTGGAGCTAGAAAATAGCAACATTTTCTGATATAGGTATTAAATCCTATTACCTATTCTAAGATGTCCAGTTTACTGAACCATAGTGGATACGCATTAACTTCTTTCTAATTACTGCCTTTAAACATGGTGTGCTAAATCTCCATTTTCTGAACCTTAACACATTAAGCGCCAAGCCTGCTTTGTCTTCCTTTCCCTTTAGCCCATGATATCCGATTTCACCAGTGACTGACATGGTGCTTAATGTGTTAAAAATACCTCAGGAGACTCCAGCCAAAATCCTGCTGCCTCACCCACAGACTCGCGGACCCTGGGACCTCCACCTCCAAAGGTGCACCGCTTGGCAGCAGTAAGTGCAACCCTCCCCAGTGGCAGAACTCCAGACAAAACATTCATGCTTTTCCAGTGCGTGCAGACATCCAGGGCACACCATTCCTTAGGCAGCGCCTGGGAGCCACTGGGAGCCCCTACAGGTGTGATTTTGTACAGACAAAGGCACGAGGCCCTGCAGTAGAAATTCTGAACTCCCTCTTCCTGAATAACTACCAATGGACACCCCAGTTGTGCAACTTCAGTGCCAGGGTCCCTCAGAGTGCATCAGAGCTCTGTGCAGGCAAAGGCACCTCCACACTTGTGCATTTTCAATAAGCAGGCCCCCTGAGCCATCTATCCACAGGGTGCTTGTGGGAGCATCTGTGAGACTCTGCTGGGTGTGATTCTGCACAGACAAGGGCACACTGCCCTGCAGTAGAAATTCTGAACTCCCTCTTCCTGAATAACTACCCATGGACACCCCAACTGGGCAACTTCAGCGCCAGGGCCCCACAGAGTGCACCAGAGCTCTGTGCAGGCAAAGGCACCTCCACGCACGCACATTTCCAAGGAGCAGGACCCCTGAGCACATCTACCCACAGGCACTGGGGGAGCAGCTGTGAGCTCTCTGTGGGTGTGATACTGCACAGACAAGGGTGCGCTGCCCCGCAGTAGAAATTCTGAATTCCCTCCTCCTGAATAACTGCCCACATTCACCGCAGCTGCTCAACCTCAGTGCCAGGACCCCTCAGAGTGCATCAGAGGTCTGTGCCAGGCAATGCACCTCCACAGATGCGAATTTCCAACAGGCAGGCACCCTGAACCCATCTACCCACAGGGCCCTCGTGAGAGCCACTCTGAGCTCTCCCTGGGTGTGATCTTGGACAAACAGGGGCGCACTCCCCCTCAGCAGTAGAAATTCTGAATTCACTCATCCTGGATAACTGCCCACAGGAGTCTCAATTACGCGGATACACTGCCAGGGTCCTTCAGAGTGCTTCAGTGAGCCTCGCAGGCAAATATACCACCTTGGGTGCCCCTGTGAGTCACCACTGGGAGCGAGAGCCTATCCACCACAGGTGCAGCAGCAAAAGCTGAGTCTGCCCATCCCACAACTACAGAACACTAGACACCACAGTCACGCCTTTCCAGAGTGCAGACCTCCTGAGCCCCATCACCCCAGCAGACAGTTCCTGGGTGCCACTATGAGTCCCTGCTGGGAATGCATGATTTCAATTAAGGGTGCAAGACAGCAAAATTTGGGACACTTCCCTCCACGGCTGCTGACTTCTAGACACCACAGTTGTGCCTCTCAAGCTCGCAGGCCTACATCAAGAGAACCCAAATAGCTCAAGTAGGGAGCTACACTAGATTACCAAGCCCAGGAGAACTGAGAAATTACACCAGTAGCACCATCCCCAAAAGAACCTGGGTAGCAAAGCAATTGGATCTACAATTAAAACATTACAGGAAAACATGGGGAGACAGAAAAGCAATCCCCAAAGGAAAGAAAAAGAGGAATCACCAGAAAGGGAGTTAAATGAAATTGAGGCTAGCAGCTTATCAGAGAAAGAATTCAGAGTAATAGTTATAAGTATGTTTAAATGGCTGGATGACAAATACACATGACTCAATGAGAAGTATAAGGAGCTAAATGAGAATGTTGCCAACATGAAAAGGAACCAAGAGGAGATGAAGAACAACATAGCTGCAATAAAGAACACAATGGAAGGCTTAAAGAGTAGACTAGAAGAGGCTGAGGACCACATCAGCGAATTAGAAGACAAGGTAGGAAAAAACACACAAACACAGCAGCAACTGGAAAGAAGACTTAAAAAGCAAGAGGAGAGCCTAAGGGAGCTTTGGGACAACACAAAACAAAACAATATTCGCATAATAGGAGTACCAGAAGGAGAGGAAGAGAAGCAAGGGATAGAAAGCCTGTTTGAAGAAATAATGACAGAAAACTTCCCTGATATTGCCAAGAAAAAAAATGCAAGTCCAAGAAGCACATAGAGTCCCAAACAACATGAACCCTAAAAGACCGACACCAAGACACATCATAATTAAATTGGCAAACACCAACGACAAAGTAAGAATGTTAAAGGCTGCCAGAGAGAGACATAAAGTTACCTACAAGGGATCTCCTTTTAGAATATCAACGGATTTCTCAACAGAAACATTCCAGGCCAGAAGGGAATAGAATGAAATTTACAAAGTGATGCAAAGCAAGGGACTGAACCCAAGAATACTATACCCAGCAAGGCTATCATTCAAAATTGAAGGTGGAATCAGAAGCTTCACAGACAAAAAGGGCTAAGAGAGTATATCACTATCAAACCAGCAATGCAAGAAATGCTAAAGGGACTGCTGAAAAAGAAGAAAGAGAAAGTCAAGAAGAAACACATACATTAAGGAAAAATATGACAACAAACATGTACTTGTCAATGATAACATTAAATGTAAATGGATTAAATGCACCAATCAAAAGAAATAGGGTAGCTGAATGGATAAGAAAACATGACCCATATATATGCTGTCTGCAAGAGACCCACCTCAGAACAAAGGATTCACACAGACTGAGAGTGAAGGGATGGAAAAACATTTTTCAGGCAAATGGAAATGAGAAAAAAAGCTGGGGTTGCTATACTTATATGATAAAAATAGACCTCAAAGTAAAGGCCATAACAAGAGATAAGGAAAGCCACAACATAATACTAAAGGGAGCAATTCAACAAGAAGATATAACTCTGGTAAACATATATGTACCCAATACAGGAGCACCTAAATACATAAAACAACTTCTGGAAGATATCAAGGGAGAGATTGATAGCAATACAGTCATAGTAGGGGACTGTAATACCCCATTGACACCACTGGACAAATCAACTAAAAAATAAATCAGCAAAGAAACAGCAATCCTAAATGACACACTAGATCAGATGGACTTAATTGACATCTTTAGAACACTTCACCCCAAAGCCAGAGAATATAAATTCTTCTCAAATGCACATGGGTCATTTTCAAAGATAGACTATATGTTGGGACACAGGCAAAGTCTCTTCAAATTCAAGAAGATAGACATCATATCAGGCATCTTCTCAGATCAAAGTGGCATAAAACTGGAAATCAACTAAAATAAAAACAATCCAAAAAAAACCAAACACTTGGAGACTAAATAGCATGCTATTAAACAATGACTGAGTTACCAGAGAGATCAAAGAAGAAATAAAAAACATCATTTCAACAAATGAAAATGAAAACAGAACAATCCAAAATATATGAGACACATAGAAAGCAGTCTTGAGAGGGAAGTTCATAGCTCAACAAGCCTACTGCAAAAAACAAGAAACAATGGTAACAAATTATCTAACCTTACAATACAAAGAGTTAGAATGAGAGCAACAAGAAAAGCCCAGTGTAAGCAGAAGGAAGGAAATAATAAATATCAGAGCTGAGATAAATAACATAGAGACCAAAAAACAATAAAAAAGATCAACAAAACCAAGAGCTGGTTCTTTGAAAGGATAAACAAGATCGATGAACCTCCAGCCAGGTTCACCAAGAAGTAAAGAGAGAGGACCCAAATAAACAAAATCAGAAAAATAAAGAGGAGAAATAACAAAAGACCCCACAGAAATACAAAGGATTGTTAAAAAATATTATGAACAATACTATTCCAACAAACTGGACAACCTGGAGGAAATAGACATATTCTTAGAAAAATACAACCTTCCAAAACTCAATCAGGAAGAATCTAAAAATCTCAATAGGCCAATAACTATGGAAGAAATTGAAGCAGTCATCAAAAAGTGTCCAGCAAGCAAAAGCCCAGTGCCAGATGGCTTCACAAGGGAGTTTTACCAAACAATCAAGAAAGAACTAAAACCTATCCTCCTCAGACTATTCCAAAAAATTCAAGAGGAAGGAACACTTCCAAGCTCATTCTATGAAGCCAGCATCACCCTAATACCAAAACCAGATAAAGACAACACAATGAAAGAGAATTGCAGGCCAATAACTCTCATGAACATAGATGCCAAAATTCTCAACAAAATTCTAGCAAATCGGATCCAGCAGTACAACAGAAAGATCATACACCATGACCAAGTGGTATTTATCCCAGTAATGCAAGAATGATACAATATCCACAAATCAATAAACGTGATACATCACATAAACAAATTGAGAGATAAAGGCCACATAGTCATATCAATTGATGCAGAAAAAGCATTTGACAAAATCCAACACCCATTTTTAATAAAAACTCTCAGCAAGGTGGGAATAGAAGGATCATACCTCAACATAATAAAAGCCATACATGACAAACCCACAACAAACATCATACTCAATGGGCAAAAACTAAAACCATTTCCCCTAAGAACAGGAACAAGACAGGAATGCCTGCTTTCACCACTCCTGTTCAACATAGTACTGGAAGTACTAGCCATTGCGATTAGACAAGAAGAAGAAATAAAAGGCATCCAAATTGGAAAAGAAGAAGTAAAACTGTCATTATTTGCAGATGACATGATACTGTACATAGAAAACCCTAAAGACTCCATCAAAAAATTATTAGACTTAATAAATGAATTCAGCCATGTAGCAGGATACAAAATTAATGCCAAGAAATCTATGGCATTTCTATACACCAACAGTGAACTTACAGAAAGAGAGACTAAGAAAACAATCCCATTTACCATCACACCAAAAAAATTAAGATACCTAGGAATAAACTTAACTGAAGAGGTAAAAGACCTGTACTCGGAAAACTACCAGACATTGAAAAAAGAGATAAAGGAAGACATAAATATATGGAAGAGCATACTGTGTTCATGGATTGGTAGAATCAACATCATTAAAATGTCTGTACTACCCAAAGCAATCTATAGATTCAATGCACTCCCCATTAAAATACCAACAGCATATTTCACAGACCTCAAAAGAACTCTCCAAAAATTCATCTGGAATAAAAAAAGACCCCGAATAGCCACAGCAATCCTGAGAAAGAAGAACAAAGTAGGTGAGATCTCAATACCAGATTTCAAGCTGTATTACAAAACCACTGTTCTCAAAACAGCCTGGTACTAGCATAAGAACAAGCATATAGACCAATGGAATAGAATAGAGAACCCAGATATTGACCCAAACCACTATGCTCAATTAATATTTGACAAAGGAGGCATGAACATACAATGGAGTCACGACAGTCTCTTCAATAAATGGTGTTGGGAAAATTGGACAGATACATGCAAAAAAATGAAACTAGACCACCAACTTACACCATATGCAAAAATAAACTCAAAATGGATAAAGGACTTAAACATAAGACGGGAAACCATAATACTAGAGGGATCCACAGGCAGCGAAATCTCAGACATAAGGCGAAGCAATTTCTTCACTGATACTGCTCCTAGGGCAATGGAAACTAAAGAGAAAATAAACAAATGGGACTAGATCAAAATAAAAAGCTTTTGCACAGCAAAAGAAACCATCAACAAAACAATAAGAAAGCCCATTGTATGGGAGAGCATATTTGCAAATGTTATCAGTGATAAACGTTTAATCTCCAATATTTACAGGGAACTCATACAACTCAATAAAAGGAAGATAAACCACCCAATAAAAAAATGGGCAATGGACCTAAATAGATACTTTTCGAAAGAAGACAGAAGGAAGGCCAAGAGACATATGAAAACATGCTCAAAGTCACTAATTATCCGAGAGATGCAAATCAAAACGACAATGTGGTACCATTTCACACCTGTCAGAATGGCAATCATCAACAAATCAACAAATGACAAGTACTGGCGAGGATGCGGAGAAAAAGGAACCCTTGTGCACTACTGGTGGGAATGTAGACTGGTGCAGCCACTATGCAGAACAGTATGGAGTTTCCTCAAAAAACTAAAAATGGAACATTTGACCCAGTGATCCCACTTCTAGGAATATAGCCTAAGAAACTAGAAACACCAATCAGAAAGGATATATGCACCCCTATGTTCATAGCAGCACAATTTATAATAGCTAAGATTTGGAAAAAGCCTAGGTGCCCGTCAGCAGATGACTGGATCAGAAAACTATGGTACATTTGCACAATGGAATACTATCCTATCTAATAATCCTATCTAATAATAGACAAATATGCAAATTGACCATACCTCTGACACACCCACAAGCCAAGCCCACAAGCCATGCCCACCATCCAATCAGAGTGAGTATGCAAATTAACCCAAACCAAGATTGCTACAGCCACAGAGAGCAAGGTTTCCTAGGTAACAGAGGAAGCCAAGCTTTCCACCTGCCCTGGCCAGGCCTAAGCCTCCACTCAAGCTACAAAGTTTCAATTACAGAAGGTAAACAAATTCAAACAAATGGTGGCAGAATGGAGCTTGAGAGAGCAGGCCAGGGTTGCCGCCAGCAACAGGGGAAGCAAAGCTTTCTGCACACCCTGGCTGGGCCCACCCGCTTAAGGCAACAAAGTTTCAATTATAACCCCAACACAAATGGCTGCCGGCCTCGGAGGGAGCCCCAGGCTTGGCTCCACTCCAGGCTACAAAGTTTCAATTGTAGAAGGAAAATAAATTCCAGATACCAGGGCCTCTGCTTGGGTTGCCAGGGGGCGTGGCCGGCCTGCAAACCACCACAGGCCCCTTGCTCAAGCTGCCCCACACCCCATGGGAACCCCCACCTGATCCAGGACACCCTTCAGGGCAAACCAGCTGGCCCCCACCCCTGTACCAGGCCTCTATCCTATCTCATAAAAGAGTAATGTGCAGATTGATCATCATTGCAACACACAATATAGCTGCCCCTATGTGGTCAAAGATCCTGCCCCCATGTAGACACAAGATGGCCACCACAAGATGGCCAGCAGGAGAGGGCAGTTGAGAGGCACTTGGCCTGCAAGGGAGGGCAGTTGAGAGGGACCAAGCCTGCAAGGGAGGGCAGTTGGAGGTGATCAACCCTGCAGGAGAGGGCAGTTAGAGGTGACCAGGCCGGCAGAGGAGGGAAGTTGGGGGCAAACAGGCTGGCAGCAGAGTGTTAGGGGGTGATCAGGCTGGCAGGCAGAAGCGGTTAGGGGCAATCAGGAAGGCAGGCAAGAAGTTGGGAGCCAGCAATCCTGGGTTGTGAGAGGGATGTCCGACTGCCCTTTTAGGCCCGATCCCAGTGGACATCCCTCGAGGGGTCCCAGATTGGATAGGGTGCAGACTGGACTGAGGGACACCCCCCCACCCCCATGCACAAATTTCGTGCACTGGGCCTCTAGTAGGTAATAAAATGCAAATTCACCCTGGGATCAGGCCTAAAAGGCAGTCGACATCCCTCGAGGGGTCCCAGATTGGAGAGGGTACAGGCTGGGCTGAGGGACAACCCCCCTTTGTGCACGAATTTCTTGCACCAGGCCTCTAGTGCTGCTATAAAAAAGAAGGAATTCTTACTATTTGCAGCAGCCTGGATGGAAATGGAGAACATTATGCTAAGTGAAATAAGCCAGTCAATGAAAGACAAATACCACATGATCTCACTCATTTATGGTTAATAGAGAACATTATAAACTGATGAACAAAAAGATAGATACAGAGGCAGTAAAGCATCAAACAGACTGTCAAATTACAGCAGGAAGGTTGGGGAGGGGAGGGGGAGATAAGAGATCAACTGAAGGACTTGTATGCATGCATATAAGCGTAACCAGTGGACGCAAGACACTGGAGGGTGAGGGCATGTATGGGAGTGGGGGGTTCAATGGGAAGATATGTACACATGTAATACCCTAATCAATAAAAAATAAAAAATAAAATACCTCAGGAGTAAAACTGTCACTATTTGCATAACATGACATTATATATACAAAACCATAAGCACTCCTCACCCCAAAATTGTTAAAACTAATGAACAAGGTCATTAAGTTGCAGAATACAATCAATATACAAAAATATGTTGTATATCTATACACCACAATGAAACCCCACCTCACACCTGTTAGAATGTCTATTATCAAAAGGATAAGAAATAATTGTTGACAAGAATGTGGAGAAAAAGGGAACATTTGTCCACTGTTTGTGTGAATGTAAATTGGTGCAGCCACTATGGAAAACAGTATAGAGGTTCCTCAAAAAATTAAGGATAGAACTAGCAAAAGATCCAGCAATTCCACTTCTGGGTACTTATGCGAAGAAAACAAAAACACTAATTTGAAAGAATATATGCATCCCCTATGTTTATTGCAGTGTTATTTACTAGTACAATATTCAAGATATGGAAACAACCTATGTCTCCATTGATGGATGAATGGATAACGAAGATACGGTATACATATACAATTCAGCCATAAAAAATAATGAAATCTTGCCATTTGCAACAACATGGATGGACTTTAAGGGCATTATGCTAAGTGAAATAAGTCAGACAAGGAAAAATAAATACCATATGATTTCACTTATATGTGGAATCTAAAAAATAACAAAAATAAAATGCTCATAGCTACAGAGTACAGATTGGTGGTTACCAAAGGCAAGGGAGTGTAGTAGGTATAATGGGAGAAAGGGGTCAGAGATACAAACATTCAGTTATAAAAGGTATAATCATGGAAATATAATGTACAGAATGGAGACTCTAGTTAATAATATTGTATTGTATATTTGGTGTTTTTTGGTTTTTTGGGGTTTTTTTTATTGATATCAGAGAGAACAGGAGAGAGAGTGAGAGATAGAAACATCAATGATGAGCGAGAATCATTGATTGGCTGCCTCCTACACACCCCCACTGGGGATTGGGCCCACAACCCAGGCATGTGTCCTGACTGGGAATCAAACTGTGACCTCTCAGCTCATAGGTCGAAGCTCAACCACTGAGCCATGAGCCAGGTATTGTATATTTGAAAGTGGCTAAGAGAGTAGATCTTAAAGTTCTCATCACAGACAAAAAAAATTTTGTGACTATGTTGACAGATGTTAACTAGACATATTGCCATGATCATTTCACAATATATGCAAATATCAGATCATTATGTTGTACACCTGAAATTAATATAGTGTTATATGTCAATTATTCCTCAACTTTTTAAAAAAAGTAAAAAACACACGAGGAAAACAAAACAATACCTCAGGCATATCCTGTAGTTTTTTTGGTCACTTGTAGGTATTAAAAAGTCCAAACCATTTTAAAACTTCAGTTAATTGCCTGTTTACTGTTCATCTTCTCTCTCCCTCCAGTAACAGCTAGACTTCAGCTCAAGGGACTTGGCATGGTGAGGAAATACAATGTTCTCTTTCATTCCTCCCTTCTCTTTCAGTCTCTTTCTCCTTTGCAAGGTTGGGGATGGGAAGAGCTCCTGTTCTAATCTGCATTCTGCTGTCACTGCTTCCCTGCCTATGAATTACTGGTCATCAGTGCCTTCTACAAGGCAGGTATCCATGTCAGGAGGGCTTGTGAGGTCATCTGGAACTGTATGTGCACGTGGCTCCTCTTCTCACTATTCTCATACAGTTGCAACCTCCTCCAAGCCTGCCTCAGTAGTATACCTAAGGGCCTCTGACTGCAGGGAACACCTTCATCACCTGGGAGCCCTTGGGTAGCATACTGGCAAGAAGACTCAAGCCTGGCTACCTTCGATGGTATCCATTTGACCAATGGAAAACACACATACTTTCTTATCAAATTGGGAGTTCAAGCTGTTCCATTGACATCTCCTCTCTTTGCCTTGCCATCTCTCTTCTATTAAGTTTTCCTGCTACCAAAAAGGCATAGGGGACAAATCATATGGTCCATTATATAAGCAAAGGTTAAAAAAATGGCATGACAGTGTCCTTTTATGCCCAGCCCTGCAATTTCTGGCAAGCAGTTATCTTTGAGTCCTCTCCACCTGTACTTGGTGTTGGAGCATTCTCCTCTTCCCCTTTAAGAAAAAAATAGAAAACTATAACACTTTATACATATAACATTTTATACTTCATACATATAATTTCTGATCTGATCCTCTTAACAACACTATGAAATAGGTGACAATTGTATCATTTTGAGGAAACTGATTCCCAAGCCTGTGCTCTTTGCTAGAGACCCACTCAAACACTGATTTCAGAGGTTCTGCCTTATACTTGCAACTAGACTGACATGAAAACCTTTGGGACCTCTGTATAAAATCTTCTTGGGCAGTGTTGGTCCAAGACAAAGAAGCCTTATTTAGAATCTCATTCTACTGTATTAAAGCAAGGTGCTGGTAAAAAAAAAAAAAAGGGGGGGGGGCTACTTGGCACATAAACATACTAAGTGCTATGGGGAAATTTTCTAAGGAGGATATTAGAAAGTTGTGTAACACAATGAATAATCAAGGGCTAAATTGTGAATACAGATTTAAGTGCTCAGATAATTGGAATAGCTAGGGAAAGTTTCACAGAGGATATAGGATAAGTCTTAAAACAATTAGGACTTATGGGACAAGATAACTGTGATTAGGCAAGAATGAGCAGAAAACAATGATACAGTTCTGACTAGAGCAAAAGATTTTGTGTTGGAAAGGGGGTGTAGAAGAAATGGTTGGCTCATTACAATGGGATTACCAGTGTACAAGATTCATGGACAAGGGACCTTGTCTTGTTCACCAGTGTATGTTCAGTGTCTTGAAGGAGGCCTGGAGTATAGCAGGCTCTACAAATATTTGTTGCTTGCTGAACCAAAGAATAGATATGCTTGAATCTAGATTCCACACTATAGGAAAGAGGGAGCTTTAAGAGTTATCATCAAGAATAGAATTACTTGAGAATTATCCAAAGTGCCTTTAAAATTACTTCACATTTTATTTTGTATCCAGTGTTTATCCTATTCTACTTAAGAATATCTCAAAGTAGATAAGGTAAATCAATTGCATAGTTAATAGGGCTGCAAATCGGTATAAATTTCTGGAGGGCAATTTGGCAACATGTATCAAAAAGTTAAAGAATTTTCATACCCTTTGACCTAGTATTCCTTATGGAATGTAGCCCAAGGAAACAAAGATGTAAACAAAATTTTAGCATAGTTGAGAAAAACTGATAACACACTGAATTAACATTTTATGACTGTTTAAGTAAATTTTTTATTTTATTTTATTTTATTTTATTTATTATTTATTGTTTAAAGTATTACATATAGTAGTAGTCAACCAACAAAATTTTAGTTGTAGAATAATAACAAAAATGTAAACATACACACAAATAGATAGGTTATTTTCTGAACTCTGTGCCCTATGGCTCCCAGTATTTCTTCTTCCCTTCTCCCTTGCCACACTCCTCTGTACCATGTCTACTGCTCACACGTGCTCAGTCAGCCAGTTGGAGTGAAAAACTACTTACAGCTTAGCAATCTCAACATATAAACCATACACTGATTAGGTAAATTGCAGGTACACAGGCCTATTATTTAAATTAGTTAGACACAGCTTACTTGTTAATTAGGCCCTTAAAGAGGCTGTTGCTCTAGATTTTTCTCAGAGGCTGGTTAGCCCACTAATTTGGCTCTCTTCTTTCTTGACAGACCAGCAGGCCCATCCCTCAGAGCTGAAGAAAAATTGCACGTCCTGTAAGTCCTCCAAAACTGTATAGCATATACTATTTATTTTACATACTGATTATAAAAGTAATTCTTTTTGTTAAAAAAATCACAAAATAAAAGTATAAAGTAAAAACAAAAGTCTTCCATAATACCTCCACCCAAATGCAACCACTGTTGTTGGGACATTCACTTTATATATGTAAATGTGTCTATTTCTATATATATACACTGAAGGGCCAGATTATTATGATCTCTGAATGCATAATAATCTGGCCACTCAGTATATACATATATATATTAGAGGTCTGGTGCATGAATTCATGCATGGGTGGGGTCCAGACAGCCTGGCCAAGGGGAGGGGACATGGGCGATTGGCCATCCTGCCCACTGGTCGAACTCCTGGTTGAGGGGACAATTTGCAAATTAGCCTTTTATTATATAGGATATACACTGAGTGGCCAGATTATTATGCATTCAGAGATCATAATAATCTGGCCACTCAATGTATTTCTAAGTTACCATCCAAAATTGTACCAACTCACATTACCCCCAGAAGTATATCAGAGAACATTGGCAATTCTTGGCACATAATAACTATGGGCCAATATTTTCACAGTATGGGTTAAAAACCCTGACCTAGTCCCAGAAAAAAAAAAAAAGATTTCCTATTTATTTGCATCCCACATTTACTGTAATTTACTAGTTATAATCAGAAAGATGCTCTATAGATCTTGATGGAAAATTATTTTATATAACAAATAGAGGCCCGGTGCACAAAATTCATGCACGGGGGGATGGGGGGAGGGTATCCCTAGTGCATGAAATTCGTGCATGGGAGGGGGTGTCCCTCAGCCCAGCCTGCACCCTCTCCAATCTGGGACCCTTGAGAGATGTCCGACTGCCTGTTTAGGCCTGATCGCAGTGGGATAGGCCCTAAATGGGCAGTTGGACATTCCTCTCACAATCCAGGACTGCTGGCTCCCAACTGCTCGCCTGCCTGCCTGCCTGATTGCCCCTAACTGCCCTCCCCTGCCAGCCTGGTCACCCCGAACTGCCTTCCCTACTGGCCTGGTCGTCCCTAACCATCCTCCCCTGCTGGTCTGGTTACCCCCAACTGCCGTCCCCTGCAGGCCTGGCTGCCCCTAACTGCCCTCCCCTGCAAGCCTGGTTGCCCCTAACTGCCCTCCCCTGCTGGCCCAGTCACCCCAGCTGCCCTCCCCTGCAGGCCTGGTTGCCCTTAACTGCTCTCCCCTGCAGGCCTGGTTGCCCCTAACTGCCCTCCCATTCTGACCCGATCACCCCCAGCTGCCCTTCCCTGCAGGCCTGGTCACCCCCAACTGCCCTCCCCTGCTGGCCTGATCACCCACAACTGCCCTCCCCTGCTTGCCATCTTGTGGCAGCCATCTTATGACCACATGGGGGCAGTCATCTTTGACCACATGGGGGTGGCCATCTTGTGCGTTGGAGTGATGGTCAATTTGCATATTACCTCTTTATTAGATAGGACTAGAGGACTGGTGAATGAAAATTCATGCACTGGAGGGGGATCCCTCAGTCTGGCCTGCCCCCTCTCACAGTCTGGAAGCCCTCAGGGGCGGGAGGTGACCCAGAGATCAGGGGAAGGCAATTCCCCATCACACCTCTGCTGCTGCCACTGCTGGCAGTGCAAGTGTTGGCCGGTCCTGGTTACCTGAGCCTCGGGTGGCCCTGGGTACCTGGGAAGCCGCCATCTGAGGCTTGCCTGTACCTCGGGCCAGCCCTGGGTGGCTGGGGGGGCTGAGGGAACTGGAGGACTCCAGAGGCAGGTGCTGTGGGCACCGCCATCTTTGAGGGCATGGCAGTCAATTGGCATATTCCCTCCTTATTGGCTGTGGGCACCGCCATCTTTGAGGGCGGGGCAGTCAATTAGCATATTCCCTCCTTATTGTCTGTGGGCGCCGCCATCTTTTGTGACAGCGTGAGGGTCAATTAGCATATTCCCTCTTTATTAGATAGGACTAGAGGCCTGATGCACGAAATTTGTGCAAGGGGTTCGGCCCTCACAACCACGGCAGCTTGCCTCAGCGGCTTGCCTTGGCCCTTGCAGCCATGGTGGCTGCCTAGGCCCTCACAGCCCTGGCTTCGTCTAGAAGGTCATCCAGAAGGATGTCCAGTCTAATTAGCATATTATGCTTTTATTATTATAGAAGAAGTCAAATGAGTGATTTTGTTATCTGATCAATCCCTTACTTACATTTCTCTGTAAATTCCACTTACACCCTGAATAACACCAGAATGTAATAAAAAATCTTTACTAGCAGCTAGTGTGATTTCAGATGGCCAAAAAGGTCACCAAATAAATGTAAAATGTAATTCCATATTGTTTTGTATATTAACTTTTATTATCTTCATTTATTAATTTTGTGCAAGTTATATGGGAGAAGACTAATACATCTTGAGGGGTAACATGTGCAAGACAGTGTGTGCTTCTCATTTTACATGTATAATCTCATTTCACAAATTTCTTAGGAAAAATTCTCAGTATGCTGTTTTACTGGTGGGGAAACTGAGGCATAGAAACTAAGTAACTCTACTCAATCCACAAGAAAATAGCAGAGCCACAACTGAGATCCAGGTCTATCTTTCCAAGACTTCTAGTCAAGATGGCAGTGTAAGGAAATGTGGTACTCAAATCCTCCCACTACCACATCAAAATTACAAGTAAACTACAGAACAGCCATCATTCATAACCACCTGAAATCTAGCTGAATGGATGTCCTACAACTAGGGATTTTAAAAAGAAGCCACATAAAGACTGGTAAGAGGGGAGGAGAAGAATTGACTAGTCCCATACCCATATGTGGGGGTTTAAAATCAGGAGGGAGATCTCGGTTGCATAGGTCCCCCTGAGCAGTGAGGGGTCCCAGCCCCACACCAGGCCTCCTAACCCAGGGTCCCAGAACCAGGAAGAGAAGTCACCATAACTTATGGCTGTAAAAACCCGCAGAGATTGGGGCTGAGTGAGATGGAGGGCTGCTGTAAGTCCCAGGCATTCCTCTTAAAGGGCCCACACACTAACTTACTTGGACTCATACCCTCTGAGCTCCAGTGCTGGGCAGCAGCTTGAAAGGCACCAGGGACATACAGGGAGGAACTGAATTATCTGGCATCAGGGCAAGAGGTGAGGAGGCAGCTTTCTGCCAGACAAAAGTACTGACAGAAGCTATAGTTCCTTTTCTGAGAAGCCCAGCACCATGCAGAGCTGGCAGGTGAGTACCATATCTGAGTCTCCATCAACCTGGCTGACACTGTTTGCCCCACCCTGGGAATTCCCTAAGACCCTGCCCCACCCAACTTGTGGGCCCACCCAAACTGTTTCCAGTGGCTTTCTATATAAATGACCTCTCTTGCCTCATGCTTCAGACTTTCCTAAAATCTCTCAAACAAGAAGTATCTGGTTTCCGCTTTCTGGCCCCAGGACCACCCAGTGTTAGCCAGCCTTTGTTTACAGCTTGGAGTCTCTTGGCACCTCCAAGCCCAGCACAAGCAGCAGCCATCTGAAGATTACTTTGTAGCTTGTGCTGGGTGGTCCCAGGCAGGGCATAAGCAGTAGCTGGCCTTGCACCTTCCAGGAGACCCCAGAACCAGTGCACCCAGTGAACAGCTTCAGGCAATGCTAGATTACAACCCTACTACCTTCATGAGTGACACACTCAAGAGGTGAACTCAGTGAGCAACAAAGCCCCACTGAAGCAAGTTCTGCTCTGTAGGGTTGATTCCTGCACAGCAGCTCCTCCATTGTAGTTGAAGCCGGTCCTTGCAGCTGATTGGCCTGAGGGTAAATCTCTCCCAGTGACTACAAAAGCAACCAAGGCTCAACTACAGCTGGACAGTGCACACAATGGCCCACTTGGAACACCTAGCTCAGGGAGTCAGCGAGGCTATGCCACTGGGTCCTACAGGACACCTACTACACAAGCCTACTCTACCAAGTCTGGGAGATATAGCAGCTCTACCTAATACATACAAACACACATGGGGAAGCAGCAAAATGAAGAGACAAAGAAATAGGTGCTAAATAAAATGACAGGAGAATTCTTCAGGAAAAAAAAAACAACTAAATGAAATGGAGGCAAGCAACCTACCAAATATAGAGTTCAAAATAATGGTTTTAAGGATGCTCAAGGAACTTAGTGAGAACTTCAACAGCATGGAAAAAGAACATAGAAACCATAAAAAGGAATCAGTCAGAAATGAAGGTTACTCTAACTGAAATGAAGAATAATGTACAGGGAATCAATACTAGATTAGATGAAGCCAATATTCAAATCAGCTATTTGGAATACAAAGAAGCAAAAAACACCCAATCAGAACAGCAAAAAGCAAAAAGAATCCAAAAATCTGAAGATAATATAAGGTGCCTCTGGGACAACTTCAAGCATACCAACATTTGCACCATGGGGCTGCCAAAAGGAGAAGAGAGAGAACAAGAAATTAAAACCCTATTAGAAAAAAATGATTATGGAAAACTTCCCTTAACTGGTGAAGAAAATAGACCTACAAGTGAAGGAAGTGCAGAGAGATCCAAACAAAATTAACCCAAAGAGGCCCACACCAAGACACATCATAACTAAAATGCAAAAGGTTAAATACAAAGAGAGAGCCTTAAAGCAACAAGAGAAAAGCAGTCAGTTACCTATAAGGGAGCTCCCATATTACTGTCATCTGATTTCTCAACAGAAACTTTGCAGGCCAGGAGGGATTGGCATGAAATATTCAGTGATGAAAAGAAAGGAGCTACAATCAAGATTACTCTACCCAGCAAAGCTATCACTTAGAAGCAAAGGACATATAAGCTTTAACTTTCCAGACAAGAAAAAGCTAAAGGTGTTCATTATCACCAAACCAGTATTACAAGAAATATTAAAGGGTTTTCTTTAAGAAGAAGAAGGGGAAAAATTAAAAATATGAACAATAAAATGGCAATAAATACCTACCTATCAATAATTGAATTTAAGGAAAAAAAAAAAGCGAACAAGAACAGAAACAGACTCATACATACAGAGAACATTTTGATGGTTTCCAGATGGGCAGGGAGGGGGGCTTGGGGAAATGGGTGAAAAAGGTGAAGAGATCAAGAAGTTTAAATTGGTTGTTACAGAATAGTCATGGGGATGTAAAGGACAGCATAGAGAATATAGTCAATAATCCTATAGAATAAAAACCTAATGTGCAAATTGTCCCCTCGGGTGGTCGTTTGACCAGTTCGACCACTCACTATGACGGGCGCTGACCACCAGGCATTGGCAATGCACTGCGACCTCTCACTGGCTACCTGGGGCAGGGGTGACAGGGACGAAGGTGCATAAGAATGTGGGGTGTCTGCCAAGTGTGCTCTCACTCCCCCTGCTACCCTCCTCTGGGACACCAGGGCTCGTGCTCCACGGAAGTCGCCACACTCAGGTGCCAGGCACCTGCAAAGAGCCTGCCCTGCACCCATATGGCATCTTCCGGGTGAGCTGGGCTGCAGCCGCCAGAACTACAGGGGCCAGTCGGGCTCCCCATGGGGTGCAGGAGCTGGTCTGTGAGGCCAGCCAGGAGAGAGCATGCTGCCCACCCGGTTTCTGTGAGGCGCCGCTGGGTGGCCCAGAGGCCTACACTGCACCCCAACCCACAGTGTCTGGCTGCGCTCACTGCATCTCTGCATGGGGACTTGGGCCACGTGACTCAGGCAGAGGGGGGCATGCGGGGGCCTGCGGGCCCAGGTGCTTCCCAGGGCCCAGAGGTCAGCTTGGACCTGCCCTCCCATGCCAGACACCCACACGTTGGTAGCCAGCCAGGCCTAGGGACCGCACCCATGCACGAATTTCGTGCACAGGGCCTCTAGTATTCTAATAACTATGTATGGTGTCAGATGTGTATGAGATTTACTAGGATGATCACTTAGTACGTTATACAATGTCTAATCACTGGGGTGTACACCTGAAACTAATATAATATTATATGTCAACTGTAATTGAAAAATAAAAACTGAAAAAATACATTTTTTTAAAAAGAGCCCTTTCCACTTCACTCCATTGAATTATGAAAAGTTAAGTCAAAACAAGAGATACCACTGCCTATCCTATATAATAAAGAGGTAATATGCAAATTGACCATCAGTGCAACACACAAGATGGCCAACCCCGTGTGGTCAAAGATGGCCACCACAAGATGGCTAGCAGGGGAGGGCAGTTGGGGGCGACCAGGCCAGCAGGGGAAGACAGTTGGGGGGGACCCAGGCCTCTAGGGGAGGGCAGTTGGGGGGACCAGGGCCTGCAAGGGCAGGCAGTTGGGGGGGGACAAGACCGGCAGGGGAGGGCAGTTAGGGGCAATTGGACTGGAAGGGGAGCAGTTAGGCATTGATCAGGCTGGCAGGCAGAAGTGGTTAGGGGCAATCAGGCAGGCAGGCAGGCAGGCGAGAGGTTGGGAGCCAGCAGTCCTGGATTGTGAGAGGGATCAGGCCTAAACAGGCAGTTGGACATCCCTCGAGGGGTCCCAGATTGGAAAGGGTGCAGGCTGGGCTGAGGGACACACCCCCAATTCACGAATTTTGTGCACCGGGCCTCTAGTAAATCAATAATTTTCATCAGCTTCCTAATATCTCATACTATGTTTGAGTCTATTTCTAGCCAAAACCTTCTACCATGCACTATTACTACACCAGGAATATTCTAAAGATGAATCAGTAACTGATTACACAGCACTTTAAAAGTCTAAACGCAGCCACTTAAAACAACATACCTATATAAAGTATAGGACATTAAAGGTGCTTAAGACAGAGTGACTTACACTCAGTGGCTCCAATTTTAATGTTATCTATTAGTCTACCTGTAGGTGTGTGCATTTTCTTATTTACAATATTGGGGGAGAATATTAATCCTCAGACACCCTCATTGTATCTCTGGCTGACATCAAAGAGTTCCACACAAATATCTGGGGGCAGTATTTGACTATCTTTGTCAAGGTATATGTTACTAAATATGAGGTCAGAAATAATCTAATGTATGAATCAACTTCTTTCATATCATCTCCCTCTCTCTCTTCCCTTAAAAGGAGTGGCTTACTTTTCAGTTGTTTGTTTCCTGTTACTTGGAATAAATTATTATCCCCTTGCATGAGAATGCTATAAACCTTTGGGAAACAATCTTTGAGACAATTCTTTTTGTTCACAGGAGCCAATCTGAGTACATTAAAGCTGTTGGGAATTTATAAGGTAGCATCTTAGTTACAGAACTGGTATGTTTCTAGATAAGCTCATGCAACAAGCCCTGTAAGGCAATTTATGATTATCCCCGAGTTTTTCAACCTCAACACTACTGACATTTTGAGACAGGTGATTCTCTTTTGCGGAGAGGAAGTCCATTGCATCATAGAATGTTCAGCAGCATCCCTGGCTTTTACCTAGTAGATGCCAGAAGCACTCCCACCCTAAGTTGTAACAAAAATGTCTCCAGACACTGGCAAATGTGCCTCAAGATGGGGGGAAAGTAGTGGATAAAATATCTGCCAGTTGAGAACTACTTTTCTCAAGAAAGTGTCATTAACTCTTGTAGTGAGGTACTGCTTCCAGTTTCCATTCAAAACTTGTGGATAGGGTAAAGAAGAGAGTAAGGAAAGTTACCGGGTTGGGCAGTGATGGTTAAAATAATAGATATAGGGAATTCTGAAGATGGGGATCAGCAGGAAAGTAGGGAGGGAAAGAATGTGAGAGAGTGAGGGAGTGATAGAGGAGTGTGTGGACATGTGTGGTGTGTGTGTGTATGAGCTAGGGACAGCTAGATGCTGCAGGTCTTCCAAGGGGATACCAAACCGGGCTGTCTTACAAGGTGGAGCCCCGCTGCTACTGCGGACACTCCGGGGGTGGCCAGCACGAGCATAGAGACCATGCCATCTTGAAAAACAGAGCTGATTGAGACTAGGATCCTGGCCTCAGCACCACCCAGTCTGGTCTCAGATGCAAACCGGGACCCTGCAGCCACTGGGGACAGAGACCTGCAACCACAGCTGCAGACCTCCAGACACCAAGAATCCAGACATACCGGCCGCAGATTTCTGTGAGTCACAGAGCCCATCCCCCTCCCCGCAGTCTCCCAGCAGTGCCATAGGAACTGCTAGACCCACCACTTGCATGGGCCGTGGCTCAGCTATAGGAATTTGAGCTTGAGAGCACGCACGCAGACACTGGGAATCTGTTCCCCAGAGCGCAATGGGGCGACCAAACCCCACACCCAAGCAGGGCGGCAGTGCCACCTGACTTCTATTCTGGGCAAATGCACATGGAAGTCCGTTTTCTGCAGTGCAGGAGTGGACCTCCTGCCAATACAGTGCTACTGTGCAACCCAGTCCCCCAAGCTGACCAGGACCCCAATTCTCCAGGCAGGAGGCAGCAGCACTGAGCATCAGTGACTTGACTCTGTGTCTCATCACGTGCGCCTAGGATCCCTGATCCCCAGTGCACTCACACTAAGAGCCAGACTCCAATTCTTGGCACATACATACACAGGGACCCTGATTCTCGGCGCAAGGCTACACCAAGCAACAGAGACTCTGATACTTGATTCTTGGTGCTGGCACAAGGGAACTCTGACTCCTGGCGTGCACTAGGGGACTTTGATTTTCGGCACATGCCAGCGGGGTCTCTGTTTCAGTGCAGCGCAGGCGAGGTCCCTGATTCTAGGTGTGTGCACAAGGCCACACTGAGAACCAGTGACTCTGATCCTGGGCAAGCGTGGCTCCCACCAACCCATGGCAGCCACATGTCTTCGTGTCAGAATTCTCAGTGACACTCGGGTGGTGCGAAGCTCCCACTGTACACAACCCAGGCCCATGCAACTCAACGTTTGAACCTTCTGGTGATAGTCAGAATGGGGAGATGACACAATCCCCAGAGGAAAGAAAATGAGGAGTCACTAAGAAAGGAAATTAGTGGTACGGAAGTATTCAACATGACTGAAAAAGAATTCAGAGTAATGGTCATCCAGTTCATACACCAGATGGATGACAAAATCAACAACCTATGTAAAAATCAGGAAGAAATCAAAAGTGATATAGCTACAATCAAAAACACCATGGAAGGTTTCAACAGTAGACTAGAAGAAGCAGAGGACCGAATTAGTAAGTTAGAAGATAAGGTAGAGAAACAAGCTCAAAGTGAACAGCAACTGGAGAAAAAAATTAAAAAGTAGGAGGAGAGCCTAAGGGAACTTTGGGACAACGCAAAACGAAGTAACATACGTATAATAAGACTGCCAGAAGGACAAGAGGAGCAGCAAGGATTAGAAAATATATTTGAAGAAATAATGACAGAAAACTTCCCAGATATGAGGAAGAAAAAGTTACACAAGTACAGAGAGTCCCAAGCAGGATCAATCCCAAAAGCCCCACACCAACACACGTCATAATTACAATGCAAATGTTAACGACAAAGAGAGAATCTTAACCTTTTGCACTCGGATGGTGAGTGTGACTCGACACGGTTAGCATCGGTAGCAGCTCATATGTCGAATTGTATTGAATGTATCAATAATTTGAAATATAAAAAAATCCAAATAAATAAGTTTGTATGAAAAGAAACTCCAGTTTTTTATTCTACTGCCGCACTTTGTAAAATCTGGGGTATTTAAAAAATTAAATCCCAAGTAGAATAAAGGAATCGAGAAAAAAGCAAGCAAGTGCAAAGGGTTAAAGGCTGCAAGAGAGAACAGAGAGTTACCTACAAAGTATCTCCCATCAGATTATCAAATGATTTCTCAACAGAAACACATCAAGTTAGAAGGGAATTGAAGGAGGTATACAAAGTGATGCAAAGCAACGGACTGAATCCAAGAATACTCTATCCAGCAAGACTATCAATCAAAATTGAAGAGGAAATCAGGAGCTTTGCAGACAAAAAAAAAAAAAAAAAGGCTGAGGGAGTTTATCACTACCAAGCCAACAATGCAAGAAATGCTAAAGGGAATGCTGTAAAAAGAAGAAATAGAAAAGAAGGAAGGAACACAGGCATAAAGTACAGAAATGGATACAAACAAGTACCTATCAATAATAACATTAACTGTAAATGGATTAAATGCTCCAATCCAAAGACATCAAGAAAGTAAATGGATAAGAAAACATGACCCATACATATGCTATGTACAGGAGACCACCTCAGAACAAGGGACTCACAGAGACTGAAAGTGAAGGGATAAAAAATATATATCAGGCGAATGGAAATGAAAAAAAAGCTGGGGTAGCAATACTTATATCTGACAAAATAGACCTCAAAGTGAAGACTATAATAAGAGACAATAAAGGCCACTTCATAATTCTAAAGCGATCGATACAACAAGAGGATATAACTCTGGTAAACATTTATGCACCCAAAGCAGGAGCACCCAAATACATAAAAGAACTTCTGGAAGATATCAGGGGAGAGATTGACAACAAAACAATCATAGTAGGAGACTTTAATATCCCATTAACATCACTGGATAAGTCCTCTAGATAAAAAATTAGCAAAGACACGTCAATCTTAAATGACTCACTAGATCAGATGGACTTAATTGACGTCTTTAGAACATTCCACCCCACAACTACAGAATATACATTCTTCTCAAGTGCACATGGGTCATTTTCAAAGATAGACCACATATTGGGACACAGGCAAAGTCTCTCCAAATTCAAGAGGATTGAAATCATATCAAGCATCTTCTCAGATCACAATGGCATAAAATTAGAAATCAATTACAGTAAAAACAATCACAAAAATTCAAACACTTGGAGGCTGAATAGCACACTATTAAACAACTAGACGTCCAGTGCATGAAATTTGTGCACTGGGCAGGGGGTGTCCCTCAGCCCAATCTGCACCCTCTCCAGTCTGGGACCACTCGGGGGATGTCCAACTGCCTGTTTAGGCCCGATCTCTGTGGGCTGCTGGCTCCCAACTTGTCACCTGCCTGCCTGATTGTCCCTAATCGCTTCTGCCTGCCAGCCTGATCAAACCTAACCACCCCCCTGCCAGCCTGATCGACGCCTAACTGATCCCCTGCCAGCCCAATCGTCACCAACTGCCCTCACCTGACAACCCGGTCACCCCCAAATGCCCTCCCCTGTATATTCCCTCTTTATTAGATAGGGTTTTTTCTTAAACATATTGAACAGCCCTAACTGGTTTGGCTCAGTGGATGGAGCATCAGCCTGCAGACTCAAGGGTCCCAGATTCGATTCCGGTCAAGGGCATGTACCTTGGTTGGGGGCACATACCCAGTGGGGAGTGTGCAGGATGCAGCTGATCGATGTTTCTCTCTCATAGATGTTTCTAGATCTCTATCTCTTTCCCTTCCTCTCTGTAAAAAGTCAACAACATATATTTTTAAAAAAGAAACATTTAAATGCCTCCATATCTGCATGGCTGGTGTGACTCAGTGGTTGAGACCCCAGGCTGCCACCGCTGGGAGCAAATTGCGCCCCTCCCAGGCTGAGACCCCAGCCCAGGCTGCCACCGCTGGGAGCAGATTGCACCGTGGGGGTGCGTGCCTCTCCCAGGCTGAGACCCCAGGCTGCCACCACTGGGAGGAGATCACGCCGTGGGGAGTGAATTTGTTTTTGTTTTTTATAAAGGGTCAGGAGGGCTTCTGGGCAGCATTCCGCCAGGCCGCTTACTCTGCCAGCTCTCAGCAGCAGCCCTGCCTGAGACTGGGAGACTCCGGCGGGGCTGAGAGGGCTGGGCACCACCATCTTGTGGCTATGGGCACTGCCATTTTTGTTGTGGAGTGATGGTTAATTTGCATATTACTCTTTTATTAGATAGGATGAGTGTGATACCAAAGAGATCAAAGAAGAAATAAAACACATCCTGGAAAGAAATGACAATGAAAACACAACAATCCAAAATCATTGGGACACAGTGCAAGCAGTCCTGAGAGGGAAGTTCATAGCATTACAGGCCTACGTCAAAAAAAAACAAGAAAAACTGGTAATAAACCATCTAATTCTGCAACTTGAAGAATTAGAAAGAGAGCAACAAGAAAGCCCAGTGTTATCAGAAAGAAGGAATTAATAAAGATCAGAGTGAAAATAAATGACATAGAGACCTAAAAAGCAATACAAAAGATCAATGAAACCAATAGCTGGTTCTTTGAAAGGATAAACAAGATTGATGAACCTCTAACTAGGCTCACAAAGAAGAAAAGAGAGAGGACTCAAATAAACAAAATCAGAAACGAAAAAGGTGAAATAACAACAGACCCCACAGAAATATGAAGAATCATAAAAAAATACTATGAGCAAGTCTGCTCCAACAAACTGGTCAACCTAGAAGAAATGGAAATATTCGTAAAAAAATATGACCTTCCAAAACTCAACCAGGAGGGATCAAAAAATCTGAACAGGCTGATAACTATGGAGGAAATTGAAGCAGTAATAAAAAAAACTTCCAACAAACAAAAGCCCTGGACCAGAAGGCTTCACAGGGGAGTTTTATCAAACATTCAAAGAAGAAATAAAACCTATCCTCCTCAGACTGTTCAAAAAAATTCAGGAGGAAGGAACACTTCCTAGCTCTTTCTAGGAAGCCAGGATTACCCTAATCCCAAAACCAGATAAAGACAATACAAAGAAAGAGAATTACAGGCCAATATCCCTCATGAACATAGACGCCAAAATCCTCAACAAAATTCTAGCAAATCAAATCCAGCATTACATTAGAAAGATCATACACCATGACCAAGTGGGATTTATCCCAGGGATGCAAGGATGGTACAACATCCACAGATCAATAACTGTGATACACCACATAAACAAACTGAGAAATGCAAACCATATAATCATATCCATTGATGCAGAAAAAGCATTTGACAAAATCCAATGTCCTTTCTTGATAAAAATTCTCAGCAAGGTGGGAATAGAAGGATCATACCTCAACATAATAAAAGCCGTATATGAGCCCTAACCGGTTTGGGTCAGTGGATAGACCATCGGCCTGCAGACTCAAGGGTCCCAGGTTCACTTCCTGTCAAAGTCATGTACCTTGGTTGCGGGCACATACCCAGTGGAGAGTGTGCAGGAGGCACCTGATCGATGTTTCTCTCTCATCAATGTTTCTAACTCTCTATCCCTCTCCCTTCCTCCCTGTAAAAAATCAATAAAATATATATTTTTTAAAAAGCCAGATATGACAAACCCATAGCCACCATCATACTCAATGGTCAAAAACTAAAACTATTTCCCCTAAGAATAGGAACGAGACAGGGATGCCCACTCTCACCACTCCTGTTCAACATAGTACTGGAAGTACTAGCCATTGTTATCAGACAACAAGAAGAAATAAAAGGCATCCAAATTGAAAAAGAAGAATTAAAACTGTCCGTATTCACAGATGACATGATACTGTACATAGAAAACCCTAAAGACTCCATCAAAAAACTACTAGACTTAATAAATGAATTAAGCAATGTAGCAGGATACAAAATTAACTCCCAGAAGTCTATGGCTTTTCTATACACCAATAATGAATTCACAGAAAGAGAAAATTTTTAAAAAATCCCATTTACCATTGCAACAAAAAATTAAGATACCTAGGAATAAACTTAACCAAGGAGACAAAGGACCTATACTCAGAAAAATTCAGGACGCTAAAAAAAGAGATATAGGAGGACATGAACAAATGGAAGAATATACCATGTTCATGGATTGGTAGACTCAACATCATTAAAATGTCCATACTACACAAAGCAATGTATAAATTCAATGCAATACCCATTAAAATACCAAAGGCATACTTCAAAGACCTAGAACAAATTCTCCAAAAATTCATCTGGAATAATAAAAAAAAGACCCCGAATAGCTGCAGCAATCTTGAGAAAGAAGAACAATGTTGGAGGGATCACAATCCAGATATCAAGCTATACTACAAAGCCACTGTTCTCAAAACTGCCTGGTACTGGCATAAGAACAAACATATAGACCAGTGGAACAGAACAGAGAACCCAGAGATCAACACAAGCCAGTATGCTCAATTAATATTTGACAAAGGAGGCAAAAGCATACAATGGAGACAAGACAGTCTCTTCAATAAATGGTGTTGGGAAAACTGGACAGATACTTGCAAAAAAATGAAACTAGACCACCAACTTACAGCATACACAAAAATAAACTCAAAATGGATAAAGGACTTAAACGTAAGATGGGAAACCATAAAAATCTTAGAAGAAGCCATAGGCAACAAAATAGTACACATTTGTCATAGCAATATCTTTACCAATACAGCACCTAGGGCAAGGGAAACTAAGGAGAAAATAAACAAATCGGATTATATAAAAATCAAAAGCTTCTGCACAGCAAAGAAACCATCAACAAAACAACAAGAAAGCCCACTGCATGGGAAAACATATTTGCCAATGTTATCTCTGATAAGGGTTTAATCTCCAACATTTACAGGGAACTCATACAACTTAACAAAAGGAAGATAAACAATCCAATCAAAAAATGGGCAAAGGACCTAAATAGACACTTTTCAAAAGAGGACATTCAGAAAGCCTAGAGACATATGAAAACATGCTCAAAGTCCCTAATCATCCAAGATATGCAAATCAAAACAACAGTAAGGTACTATCTCACACCTGTCAGAATGGCTATCATCAACAAATCAACAAATGACAAGTGCTGGAGAGGATGCGGAGAAAAAGGAACCCTTCTTCAATGCTGGTGGGAATGCAGACTGGTGCAGCCACTGTGGAAAACAGTATGGCATTTCCTCAAAAAATTAAAAATGGAACTGCCATTTAACCCAGTAATACCACTTCTAGGAATATACCCCAAGAAAACAGTAACACCAATCAGAAAGGATATATGCACCCCTATGTTCATAGCAGCGCAATTTACAATAGCTAAGATTTGGAAACAGCCTAAATGCCCATCAGCAGATGAATGGATTAGAAAACTGTGGTACATCTACACAATGGAATACTATGATGCTGTAAAGAAGAAGGCATTCTTACCATTTGCAACAGTATGGATGGATCTGAAGAGCATTATGCTAAGCGAAGTAAGCCAGTCAGTGAAAGATAAATACCATATGATCTCACTCATTTATGGATAATAAAGAACATTACAATCTGTTGAACAAAAATAGACAGAGGCAAAGAAGCATCAAACAGACTGTTAAAGTACAGCTGGAAGGTAGGGGAGGATTAAGGGGGTAAGAGATCAAACGAAGGACTTGTATGCATGCATATAAGCACAACCAACAGACTCAAGACACTGGGGGCGGGTGGACGAGGGCAAATGCCGGAGGGTAGGGGAGGCCAGGGGGAGGTCAGGAGGGAAAAAAAAGAGACATGTACTACCATTTATAATACCTTAAACAATAAAATAAAATAAAATTTTAAAAAAATAAAAATAAAATAATAGGTATATCTATAAATAGATAGATATTAATGTCTCCCTTAATGAATTGTGTAAAGAAGAATCAAGAAAGGTATATTTGCTCTATTGTTGAATAGCACCTATATATGGGAAATACACTTAGTGGCCAGATTATTATGATCTCTGAACACATAATAATCTGGCCACTCAGTGTATATCCTATATAATAAAAGGCTAATATGCAAATTGTCCCCTCGACCAGGAGTTTGACTAGCAGGCAGGCCGGCCAACCACCCATGTCGCCTCTCCCTGGCCAGGCTAACCGGACCCCCACCCATGCACGAATTCATGCACCGGGCCTCATACACACACACACAGACACACACACACACACACACACTGAGTGACCAGATTATTATGCGTTCAGAGATCATAATAATCTGGCCACTCAGTGTATATTGGAATGGTTAAGAATTTAGTCTCTACAATAATATGGTTTTCCATGTGACTCCCCACTCTGCTAACTAATTTGGATAAGTTTCTTAAGAATTCTGTGTTTCAGTTTCCTCATTTATAAAATGGAGATAATGATATAGTATTTGTTTCACTGGATTATTGTGATGATTCAATAACAGAATGTAAATAAAGTACTTCAAAAGATAGCTCCTTCTATGTAAAAACAAAGAAAAACTCTTGTAAACCTGTTTGACTAGTATTCTTTTTTCCTACCTTGATGTTTTGATTTTGAAAATACAAAAAAAAATGAGGTACTATATCTGTTTTTATGAGATAAACCATAGAAACTTGCCTAAATAATTATTCTGCCTGAATGGAATCTAGCTTTCTTATTTCTAACAGGAAAATAAATTTCTCAATTTTTAATTTATTTGTGGTTATAAAAATAAATAAATAAAAGGCTAGGACAATGGTGGAACCCACTGAAGCTGCCCAAAGAACCTGTACTGTATATGCACCCGGAACTAGAGAGCCCCAGCCACTATTCAAAACTTGTGAGCTACGAGAGAGTGCCACAGTGACAGGCTGGCTTTTGGCCAGTCAAATCATGTTAGACCTGTTTACTTCATATGTGACTGAGTCGGTTTGTGACAAAGCATGCAAATCATGAGACCAAAACTTTGACCTTTTCCAGATCGCTAAGAAAAGTTCACCAATTGAACTCATATATCTATACCTTAAATCACAAATTTAATATCTAAGGTTCAACTACGAAGTAAGTAGTTATGCATTTGAAAGGAAAACAAAAAAATTGGTTTCAAAGGTACATAGAAATTTAGCAGTCAAAAGGTCTCTTATAAGTATCCTCTATATTTTTCAGCCCCTCTTTTTCATTCTCTTTTATTAAGGTACCAAATTTAAGATCCTTTAAGGGCCATGAGAGTAATATGGAAAATGTTCTGTTACTGTCTCAGCTTCCCTAAATCACCCTCAAGTTTCACTGTCAACATTAACTCAACCTAGTACCTCAGTGCTTCAAGAACAAGAAGTGTAGTACCACCACAGAGGGGATCTATACTGAGCCTTTGACAATTGTCTCCTGCACAGACCTTGAAACCCGGAAGCTGCTGATCAATGGATATATTTCTCTAGCATTTGTTCCTCTTGCCTGCCTGATTCAAATCTGTTCAACTTAAAGGCATAGTATACATCTCTTTGGTTTACTAAAGTTTTTAGACTACCTTCATGAAGTTCATTTCTTTCTATATTACTCCCACCCCCAAAAAATAAAAGTACAAAGCAGAAAATCAAAACCATTACTATTTTCACCCACCGTATATAAATAATTTAAAATTTTTCTTAGGGACATGTGTATTTTAAACTAACAAAGCATCATTTGATATATTCATTTAACAAGTGTTTTCCTTATCTAATATATGTATTTTTAAGTACTACATACTAGTACTTGCAGAGAAATGCACAAATTGTAAGCAGATAGATTTTTCACAAAATGAGCATGTCTCATGTAATCATCACCCAGGTCAAGAAATAAAATACTACTGGCCTCCCAGTGTTTTGTGTTTCCCTCCAGCCATACTACCCATGCCCAAAGTAAAACACTAGGCTGACTTCTTTCACTGTTTGCTACTTTTATGTTTCTGAATTTTTTTATGAAAGAAAGTACTAGTATAGAGTATATACTTGTTTTTGTCTCTAGTTTTATATCACATTTCTCTGGCATATAAATAAAAGTGGAATTCCTGGGTCATAGACTATGTTAGTTTTAGTACAGAATGTCAAACTGTTTTTCCAAAGTGCTTGTGTAAGTTTACACTCCTAATAGCAGCAGTTCATGGGCATCCCAGTTGCTTTACGTTCTCACCAAAACTTGTTATTATCCATCTTTTTTCATTTTATCCATCCAAGTGGATGCATATTTATGTCTCAGCCTATTTTCAATTTGCATTTCTCCTATGGATAACAATGTTGAGTATCTTTCCATAAGTTCAGTAGACATCCACTTTTGTGAAGTATCTGGTGAAGTATTCTACCCTTTTGTCTAATGTGTTGTGTGTGTTTTTATTGAATGTGTAGGAATTTTTAAATTGTATTCTGGTTACACCAACTTGGTTGATTATATGGATTGCAAACACCTCCCAGTCTGCAACTTGTTTTTCAATTCTCTCAATGATGCTTTTGATTAACATAAGTTCTTAATTTAATGTTTAAATTTTCTAGCACTGTCTTTTATTGTGTTTTGTGTTCTGTTTAAGAAATCTTTGCCCAAAGTCAGTAAAATTTCCTTTTATGTTTTTTTCCTAGTAACTGTTTTATCTTTCACATTTTGATCTGTGGTCCACCTGTAATTAATGTGTATAGGGTGTAATGTGGAAGTGAGATTTCCTTTGTTTCTATTTGTTACCCAATAGGCTATGAATCCAGCATCATTTGTTGAAAAACTTCCCTTTCCCTGCTGCACTACAGTTCCCCTTTTGTCATAAGTCAACCAACCATATGCATATGAATCCATTTCTGAACCCTCTATTCTGCCCCATTGCTCTATTTACCTTATTTTGTGCCAATATCATGCTATCCTAATTATTATAACTTTATAATAAGTCTTGTTAAAAAACAGTATATGTCCCCCTCTTTATTCTTTTTGTATTGACTATTCTTGGCACTTTCCATAAAAACTTTAGAACAAGCATGTCAATTCCCACCAAGACACCTGCTGCAGTTTTAATTTGATAGTATTATGGAATTTATAGATCACTTTGGAATACTGAGTCTTCCAAACTATGTACCTGGTATATACCTCCATTTATTTTAAGTCTTTTTTATATCTTTTGGTGACATTTTGTAGTTTACTGTGTATTTATTTAGCATAGATTTTATTTGATTTTTTTATTTTATTTTATTGTTTAAAGTATTTACACATAGTAGTACATATATCTTCTTTTTTCCCCATTGACCTTCCCCTAGCCTCCCCTAACCCCTATTGCATATCCTCTTCCCATGCCCCGCCACTGTCTGGTGTCCATTGGTTGTGCTTATATGCATGCATACAAGTCCTTCGGTTGATCTCTTCCCCTCCCTCCCCAACATTCCCCAGCATTCCAGCTTTAATTTGACAGTGTGTTCAATACTTTACTGCCTCTGTATCTATCTTTTTGTTCATCAGGTTATAATGTTCTTTATTTTCCATAAATGACTGAGATCATGTAGTATTTTTCTTTCATTGTCTGGCTTATTTCACTTAGCATAATGCTCTCCAGTTCCAACCAGGCTGCTGCAAATGGTAAAAATTCCTTCTTTTTTATAGCAGTGTAGTATTCCACTGTGTATATGTACCATAGTTTTCTAATCCACTCATCTGCTGATGGGCATTTAGGCTGTTTCCAAATCTTAGTTATGGTGAATTGTGCTGCTATAAACACAGGGATTCATATATCCTTTCGGATTGGTATTTCCAGTTTCTTGGGATATATTCCTAGAAGTGGGATTACTGGGTCAAATGGGAGTTCCATTTTTAGATTTTTGAGGAAACTCCATACTGTTCTCCACAGTGGCTGCACCAGTCTGCATTCCCACCAGCATTGAAGAAGGGTTCCTTTTTCTCCGCATCCTCTCCAGCACTTGTCATTTGTTGATTTGTTGATGATAGCCATTCTGACAGGTGTGAGATGGTACCGCATTGTCGTTTTGATTTGCATCTCTTGGATACTTATTGACTTTAAGCATGTTTTCATATGTCTCGTGGCCTTCTGTCTTCTTTCAAAAAGTATCTGTTTAGGTCCGTTGTCCATTTTTTTATTGGATCATTTATCTTCCTTTTACTAAGTTATATGAGTTCCCTGTAAATGTTGGAGATTAAAACTTTATCAGTGATAACATTGACAAATATGATCTCCCATACAGTGGGCTTTCTTGTTGTTTTGTTGATGGTTGCTTTTGCTGTGCAAAAGCTTTTTATTTTGATCTAGTCCCATTTATTTATTTTCTCTTTAGCTTCCATTGCTCTAGGAGCACTATCAGGGAAGAAGTTCTTTCGGCATATGTCTGAGATTTTGCTGCCTGTGGATTCCTCTAGTATTTTTATGGTTTCCCATCATATGTTTAAGTCCTTTATGCATTTTGAGTTTATTTTTGTGTATGGTGTGAGTTGCTGGTCTAGTTTCATTTTTTTGCATGTATTTGTCCAATTTTCCCAACAACATTTATTGAAGAGACTGTCTTGACGCCATTGTACGTTCATGCCTCCTTTGCCAAATATTAATTGAGCATAGTGGTTTGGGTTGATGTCTGGGTTCTCTATTCTATTCCATTGCTCTATGTCTGTTCTTGTGCCAGTAACAGCCTGTTTTGAGAACAGTGGCTTTGTAATACAGCTTGAAATCTGGTATTGAGATCTCACCTACTTTGTTCTTCTTTCTCAGGATTGCTGTGGCTATTCGGGGTTTTTTATTCCAGATGAATTTTTGGAGAGTTCTAAGTCTGAAATATGCCATTGGTATTTTAATGGGGAGTGCATTGAATCTATAGATTTCTTTTGGTAGTATGGACATTTTAATGATGTTGATTCTACCAATCCATGAACATGGTATGTTCTCCCATCTGTTTATGTCTTCTTCTATCGTTTTTTTCAGTGTCCTGTAGTTTTCCGTGTATAGATCTTTTACCTCCATAGTTATGTTTATTCCTAGGTATCTTAATTTTTTTGGTGCGATGGTAAATGGGATTGCTTTTTTAGTCTCTCTTTCTGTATGTTCACTATTGGTGTATAGAAATGCCATAGATTTCTTGGCGTTAATTTTGTATCCTGCTACATGGCTGAATTCATTTATTAAGTCTAGTAGTTTTTTGATGGAGTCTTTAGGGTTTTTTATGTACAATATCATGTCATCTGCAAATAAGGACAGTTTTACGTCTTTTCCAATGTGGATGCCTTTTATTTCTTCTTCTTTTCTCATCACAATGGCTACGACTTCCAGTACTATGTCAAACAGTAGTGGTGAGAATGTGCAGCCCTGTCTTGTTCCTGTTCTTAGGGAAAATGGTTTTAGTTTTTGCCCATTGAGTATGATGTTGGCAGTAGGTTGGTCATATATGGCTTCTATTATGTTGAGGTATGATCCTTCTATTCCCACCTTGATGAGAATTTTTATCAAAAATGGGTGTTGGATTTTGTCAAATGTTTCTTCTGCATCAACTGATATGACTATGTGGATTTATCTCTCAATTTATTTATGTGATGTATCACATTTATTGATTTGTGGATATTGTACCATCCTTTCATCCCAGGGATAAATCCTACTTGGTCATGTTGTATGATCTTTCTGATGTACTGCTGGATCCGATTTGCTAGAATTTTGTTGAGGATTTGGCATCTATGTTCATGAGGGATATTGGACTGTAATTCTCTTTCATTGTGTTGTCTTTATCTGGTTTTGGTATTAGGGTGATGCTGGCTTCATAGAAGGAGCTTGGAAGTGTTCCTTCCTCTTGAATTTTTGGAATAGTCTGAAGAGGATAGGTTTAAGTCTTCCTTGAATGTTTGGTAAAACTGCCCTGTGAAGCTGTCTGGCCCTGGGTTTTTGTTTTCTGGAAGCTTTTTGATGACTGCTTCAACTTCTTCTATAGTTATTGGCCGATTGAGATGTTTAGATTCTTCCTGATTGAGTTTTGGAAGGTTGTATTATTCTAAGAATATGTCCATTTCCTCCAGGTTGTCCAGTTTGTTGGAATAGAGTTGTTCATAGTATTTTTTTTAACAATCCTTTGTATTTCTGTGGGTTCTGTTGTTATTTCTTCTCTTTCATTTCTGATTTTGTTTATTTGGGTCCTCTCTCTTTGCTTCTTGGTGAGCCTTGCTAGTGGTTCATCGCTCTTGTTTATCCTTTCAAAGAGCTAGCTCTTGGTTTTATTGATCTTTTGTATTGTTTTTTGGTCTCTATGTTGTTTATCTCCACTCTGATCTTTATTATTTCCTTCCTTCTGCTTACACTGGGCTTTTCTTGTTGCTTTCTTTCCAACTCCTTGAGTTATAGGGTTAGATAATTTATAACCATTGTTTCCTGTTTTTTGCAGTAGGCTTGTAGAGGTATGAACTTCCCTCTCAAGACTGCTTTCACTGTGTCCCATAGATTTTCACTGTGTCCCATAGATTTTGCATTGTTGTGTTTTCATTGTCATTTGTTGCCATGATGTGGTTTTTTTTTTTTATTTCTTCTTTGATCTCTCTCGTAACCCAGTCATTGTTTAATAGCATGCTATTTAGTCTCTATGTGTTGGATTTTTTTGGATTGTTTTTATTGTAGTTGATTTCCAATTTTATGCCATTGTGATCTGAGAAGATGCTTGATATGATTTCTATCTTCTTGAGTTTGAAGAGACTTGGCCTGTGTCCCAATATATGGTCTATCTTTGAAAATTACCCATGTGCACTTGAGAAGAATGTATATTCTGTGGCTTTGGGGTGAAATGTTCTGAAGATGTCAATTAATTCCATCTGATCTAGTGAGTCATTTACGATTGATGTTTTTTTGCTGATTTTTTGTTTAGAGGATTTGTCCAATGGTGATAGTGGAGTATTACAGCCTCCTACTATGATTGTATTGCTGTCAATCTCTCCTTTGATATTCTTCAGAAGTTTTTTAATGCATTTTGGTGCTCCTGTATTGGGTGAGTATATGTTTACCAGAGTTATTTCTTCTTGATAGATTGCTCCCTTTAGTATTACGAAGTGGCCTTCCTTATCTCTTTTTATGTCCTTCACTTTGAGATCTAATTTGTCAGATATAATTATTGCTATCCCAGCTTTTATTTCATTTCCATTCGCCTTAAAAACCTTTTTTCATCCCTTCACCATCAGTCTGTGTGCGTCTTTTTTTCTGAGGTTGGTTTCCTGTAGACAGCAGATATATGGGTCATGTTTTCTTATCCACTCAGTTACCCTATGTCTTTTAATTGGGGCATTTAATCCATTTACATTTAAAGTTATTATTGATAGGTACTTGTTTGTGGCCACTTTTATTCTTTTTTAAAAAATTTCTTTATTGATTAAGGTATCACATATTTGTCCTCATCCCCCCATTCTCATCCCACACCCCTCCCCACGGATTCCCCCACCCCCCTGTTGTTCTTAACCACTGGTTAGGCTCATATGCTTGCACACAAGTCCTTTGGTTGATCTCTCCCCTTTACCCCCACCCTTCCCTACCCTCCCTCTGAGGGCCAACAGTCTGATCCATGCCTCCTTGTTTCTGGGTCTGTTCTTGTTCATCAGTGTATGTTGTTCATTATTTCCCCTAGATGAGTGAGATCATGTGCTATTAGAAATACACTTATAAGAACCGAAAATGAGACAAGCAATAATGGTTATGGTGACAGGCAAATGAATCGGTCTGTAGTGAGTTTCTTTCTGGGCCAACAGTTGTTTTGAGACCCAATTTCAATGTCCAACAGTTCCTTATGTATACATGTCAGCACTGACATTACAGTTCTGGATGGTGGACAAATGGTGGTAATGCAGGTCCGACTCTCTCTGGTTTGGTCCTGGGCAACCTGCAGTGATGCACAGCTGCTACCTGCTAGTATGGGAAGGCCACGTCAGCGTCTTCCATCTCTGGACTGCTTCTCTTCTGTCTTCATGGCTGGAGTAGTCCTGTCGATTCCTCTCTGTTGCTGGAATCCACATGGTCTCGGAGTTGTTTTCTGAAAATATACAAACATATTCTCGACCAAAAGTTAATAAAGGAATATTTTCTATAAATTTGACTTGGGATCCTATTTCATTTTTTGCCCAAATGATTTTCCTCTGGCTTGTTTTGACACCTTGTGTGTTTTTCATGGGTGTCTTGCTTTTAGCCTTACAATTAATTTTCTAAAGTATTAATTTTCTAGATGTAATTTACTTACACGATATTTTTCCTTACATGATATTCCTCTACTATCCCCTCCTTTTTTGATTTAAATGTTAGGAGGCTTTTGAAAATTTTATAATGTAGTCTTGATGGCTTTTAAATTTTAAATTTTTTTGCACTATAATATTACTGTTTTAGGTTCATTACATGGTACACAATTTTATCATGAGATGAAGTACCAATAAAAATTTTAGTTAACACTTTAGGAACACCTTTTTGTCCAGTACAATTAATTTCTCTAGGATATTCGCTTGTTTCAACTAGCCAATTTAAATTTGCCTGAAAACTTGACTACTATTTTACTGTCAAATTTATTACTCTAACAACAATCTTATTTTAACCTGTAAATATTGGTGGAAGGGATTATGTGCCTTCTTGTGTAGGTCCTGAGCATTCCTGGTGGTAGGCTGGATTTAGATATCATAAACCCACTTCCCCACACCATGGGTACAAGACAACTCAAACAATTCTTGTTGGATGAGAGAGCAGCTGCTGTCGGCCAAGTCTCTGTCGGTCACCTGGGTCCTAATCTGAGCTGGGCATGGGAAGCACGAAGCAGCCATGGGGGCAGGAGACCTCCCTCAGAAGGGGTTAGGTAGGGTTCAGGCCCCTTCAATGTTTGGGGGGTGAGGGTCTGTGCCCCACCTCTGTTGATCCCCAAATTCTCTCCTGATGGCCCCTCTGCGACTGTGCCTGTCTTAGGTTGTTCCTTCCTTGAGGAATCTTACCCATCTCTGGCTAACCAGCCATCTTCCGGGGCCAAACAGGGTGAGGTGAGGTTCAGTTTTGTCTCCTTGGTAGCCTATGCCCCCATGGCCTCCATGCCCAGCACCTGCCTTGGGACCACCTTTCCTGCTGGCGGGACCCCAGCACTGATCACATGTCTTGTGGAACCTGGGTTTCTTCTGCAGGGAAAGCTCAGTTTGCCTCACTGGGTGAGAGACAGATCCATGGCACCCGTCATCACGAGACTTCATCCTCAACATGAACAGAGAGCTCATGCAACAGCTGTGAGCAATTGAATTGTGAGAAGAGGGTCTCTCTTGGCCTAAAGGGTAAGAGGGACCAATATAGAATGCTCAGGTGCCTTCCCAGGAGGCCCTCTACACAATGAGAAGGATTAAATCCTTACATGTCCCTTTTAAATTGCTGCCAGACATTGAAAGAATTAGTTTGTACGTTTGCTTGGGATAATTGTATATTATGCTGTTGTAATTCTAAAGTATCAAGAGACATTTTAAGTTTGTCTCCAAGCACCAAACAGATGATTTTTATTTTTATCCCCAAGGGTGTGAGGAACTATTATAAGTACTGGGGGTGATCCAAATCTGGGAAAATTTTTAATGATAGTGTAGAATAATATCATGTAAGGATATTCTTTGATCTAGTCCATGGCAATTCCCTTTCAAACTGGCTGTCCATTTCTTTTTACATAGACAAGGTCTTAGTTACATTTTCTGCACCTCTACCCGGGGCACGTAGTGATAGTAGTGACACCCTTTCTTTGGTGTCCACACAAGCCAGAAACCTCTCTTTAATTGTACACACAAAGGGTCATTGTTTTGATTTTGTGTCATACAAAAGGGAAGATAGGTGGAGACCCCGGTGTATTTATACTTTCTTGCTCCACCCATGAATCTCCTGGATGACCAAGGTGTGTGGTATTGTTGGTAACTACATTAGTCAGGGAATCAGCCCACGTAAGGGCTCTTACCCATGAAGGTCAGGAGCATAAGACCAAAATACTTACCCTCTTGTCCCAGGTAAAATTACCATACATCTGATGATTGTTAGCGTGGATAGAAAGGCGTTCTCAGGCATTCTTGGGTTTCTGGTTACCTCACAATTTCTTCCCTGAGGTTTGACGTTCTGATTGATGTTTCTCTGTTTCTGGATCTATTTTTCCCCCCATCAGTTTATGTTGTTTATTATATTCCACAAATGAGTGAGATCATGTGATATTTATCTTCCTCTGCCTGGCTTATTTCACTAAGCATAATGTTCTCCATCTCCATTCATATTGTTGCAAATGGTAAGAGCTCCTTCTTTTTTACCGCAGCGTAGTATTCCATTGTATAGATGTACCACAGTTTTTGAATCCACTCATCTGCTGATGGGCACTTAGGCTGTTTCCAAATCTTAGCTATGGTGAATTGTGCTGCTATGAACATAGGGGTGCATATATCCTTTCTGACTGATGTTTCCAGTTTCTTGGGATATATTCCTAGAAGTGGGATCACTGGGTCAAATGGGAGTTCTATTTTTAGTTTTTTAAGGAAACTCCATACTGTTTTCCACAGTGGCTGCACCAGTCTGCATTCCCACCAGCAGTGCACAAGGGTTCCTTTTTCTCCGCATCCTCGCCAGCACTTGTCATTTGTTGACTTGTTGATAATGGCCATTCTGACAGGTGTGAGATGGTACCGCATTGTTGTTTTGATTTGCATCTCTCTAATGATTAGTGATTTATAGCAGGTTTTCATATGTCTCTTGGCTTTCCTTCTGTCTTCTTTCGAAAAGTATTTATTTAGATCAGTTGCCCATTTTTTGATTGGGTTGTTTATCTTCTTTTGTTAAGCTGCATGAGTTCCCTGTAAATGCTGGAGATTAAACCCTTATCATTGACATCATTGGCAAATATGTTCTCCCATGTAGTGGGTTTTCTTGTTGTTTTATTGATGCTTTCCTTTGCTGTGCAAAAGCTTTTTACTTTGATGTAGTCTCATTTGTTTATTTTCTCTTTAGCTTCCATTGCCCTAGGAGCAGTATCAGTGAAGAAGTTCTTTTGGCATATGTCAGATTTTTCTGCCTGTAGATTCCTCTAGTATTTTTATGGTTTCCTGTCTTATGTTTAAGTCCTTGATCCATTTTGAGTTTATTTTTGTGTATGGTGTAAGTTGGTCTTCTAGTTTCATTTTTTTGCATGTATCTGTCCAGTTTTCCCAATACCATTTGTTGAAGAGACTGTCTTGACTCCATTGTATGTTCATGCCTCCTTGTCAAATATTAATTGAGCATAGTGATTTGGATCGATTTCTGGGTTCTCTATTCTATTCTATTCCAGTGGTCTGTATGTCTGTTCTTGTGCCAATACCAGGCAGTTTTGAGAACAGTGGCTTTGTAATACAGCTTGAAATCTGGTATTGAGATCCCACCTACTTTGTTCTTCTTTCTCAGGATTGCTGTGGCTATTCAGGGTCTTTTTTTATTCCAGATGAATTTTTGGAAAGTTCGTTCTAGGTCTGTGAAGTATGCCGTTGCTATTTTAATGGGAAGTGCATTGAAATTATAGATTGCTTTGGGTAGTATGGACATTTTGATGATGTTGATTCTACCAATCCATGAGCATGGTATGTTCTTCCATCTGTTTATGTCTTCCTCTATCTCTTTTTTCAGTGTTGTGTAGTTTTCCGCATATAGGTCTTTTACCTCCTTAATTAAGTTTATTTCTAGGTATCTTAATTTTTTTGGTGCGATGGTAAATGGGATTGCTTTTCTAGTCCCTCTTTCTGTAAGTTCATTATTGGTGTATAGAAATGCCATAGATTTCTTAGCATTTATTTTGTATCCTGCTACTCTGCTGAATTCATTTATTAAGTCTAGTAATTTTTTGATGGAGTCTTTGGGGTTTTCTATGTACAGTATCATGTCATCTGCAAATAAGGACAGTTTTACTTCTTCTTTTCCAATTTGGATGCCTTTTATTTCTTCTTCTTGTCTTATTGCAATGGCTAGTATTTCCAACACTATGTTGAACAGGAGTGGTGAGAGTGGGCATCCCTGTCTTGTTCCTGTTCTTAGGGGAAATGTTTTTCATTTTTGCCCATTGAGTATGATGTTGGCTGTGGGTTTGTCATATATGGCTTTTATTATGTTGAGGTATGATCCTTCTATTACCAGCTTGCTGAGAGGTTTTATCAAGAAAGGGTGTTGGATTTTGTCAAATGCTTTCTGCATCAATTGATATGACTATATCGTTTTTATCTCTCAATTTGTTTATGTGATGCATCACGTTTATTGATTTGCGAATGTTGTACCATCCTTGCATCCCAGGGATAAATCCTACTTGGTTGTGGTGTATGATCTTTCTGATGCATTGCTGGATTCGATTTGCTAGAATTTTGTTGAGGATTTTGGCATCTATGTTCATGAGGGATATTGGCCTGTAATTCTCTTCCATTGTGTTGTCTTTATCTGGTTTTGGTATTAGGGTGATGCTGGTTTCATAGAAGGAGCTTGGAAGTGTTCCTTCTTCTTGAATTTTCTGGAATAGTCTGAGGAGGATAGGTTTTAGCTCTTCCTTGAATGTTTTAAAACTCCCCTGTGAAGCCGTCTGGCCCCAGGCTTTTGTTAGCTGGGAGTTTTTTGATGACTGCTTCAATTTCTTCCATAGTTATCAGCTTGTTGAGATTTTTAGTCTCTTCCTGAGTAAGTTTTGGAAGGTTGTGTTTTTCTAGGAATGTGTCCATTTCCTCCAGCTTGACTAGTTTGTTGGAGTAGAGTTGTTCATAGTATTTTTTGACAATCCTTTGTATTTCTGTGGGGTCAGTTGTTATTTCACCTCTTTCATTTCTGATTTTGTTCATTTGGGTCCTCTCTCTTTGCTTCTTGGTCAGCCTGGCTAGAGGTTCATCAATCTTGTTTATCCTTTCAAAGAACCAGCTCTCGGTTTTGTTGATCTTTTGTATTGTTTTTTTGGTCTCTATGTCATTCATTTCTGCTCTGATCTTTATTATTTCCTTTCTTCTGCTCACTGTGGGCTTTTCTTGTTGCTCTCTTTCTAATTCTTTGAGTTGTTGAGTTAGATGATCTATTACTTTTTTTTCTTGTTTTTTGAGGTAGGCTTTTAGAGCTATACATTTCCCTCTCAGGACTGCATTCATTGTGTCCCATAGGATTTGCAATGTTGTGATTTTATTGTCATTAGTCTCCAGGATGTTTTTAATTTCTTCTTATATCTCATTGATAACCCAATCATTGTTTAGTAGCATGCTATTCAGTTTCCAAGTATTTGAATTTTGTGGAATGTTTTTATTGTAGTTTATTTCTAATATCATGTCATTGTGGTCTGAGAAAATGCTTGATATGATTTCAATCTTTTTGAATTTGAGGAGACTTTGCTTATGACCCAATATGTGGTCTATTTTTGAGAATGTCCCATGTGCACTTGAGAAGAACGTATATTCCATGGCTTTGGGGTGAAATACTCTGAAGATGTCAATTAGGTCCATCTGATCTAGTGTGTCATTTAGAATTACTGTTTCTTTGCTGATTTTTTGTCCAGAGGATTTATCCATTGATGTCAGTGGTATTAAAGTCCCCTACTATGATTGTATTGATGTCGATCTCTCCCTTGATATCTTCCAGCAGATTTTTTTATGTATTTGGGCGCTCCTCCATTGGGTGCATATACGTTACCAGAGTTATATCTTCTTGCTGGATTGCTCCCTTTAGTATTATGTAGTGGCCTTCCTTATCTCTTATTATGGCCTTTACTTTGAGGTCTATTTCATCTGATATAAGTATTGCAACCCCAGCTTTTTTCTCATTTCCATTTGCCTTAAAAATATTTTTCCATCCCTTCACTCTCAGTCTGTGTGAATCTTTTGCTCTAAGGTGGGTCTCTTGTAGACACCAAATATATGGGTCATGTTTTCTTATCCATTCAGCTACCCTATGTCTTTTGATTGGTGCATTTAATCCATTTACATTTACTGTTATTATTGATAGGTACCTGTTTGTTGACATATTTTTCCTTAGTGTTTGTGTTTCTTCTTGCCTTTCTCTTTCTTCTTTTTACAGCAGCCCCTTTAGCATTTCTTGCATTGCTGGCTTGGTAGTGATGAACTCTCTTAGCCCTTTTTTGTCTGTGAAGCTTTTGATTCCACCTTCAATTTTGAATGATAGCCTTGCTGGGTATAGTATTCTTGGATACAGTCCCTTGTTTTGCATCACTTTGTATATTTCATTCCATTCCCTTCTGGCCTGGTGTGTTTCTGTTGAGAAATCAGTTGATATTCTGATAGGAGATCTCTTGTAGGTAACTTTCTGTTTCTCTCTGGCAGCCTTTAAGATTCTTGCTTTGTCGTTGGTGTTTGTCAATTTAATTATGATGTGTCTTGGTGTCGGTCTTTTGGGGTGCAACTTGTTTGGGACTCTGTGTACTTCTTGGACTTGGATAGTTTTTTTCTTGCCAATATCAGGGAAGTTTTCTGTCATTATTTCTTCTAACAGGTTTTCTATTCCTTGCTTCTCTTCCTCTCCTTCTTTTATGCCTATTATTCGAAGGTTGTTTCGTTTTGTGTTGTCCCGAAGCTCCCTTAGGCTCTCCTCTTGCTTTTTAAGTTTTCTTTCCAGTTGCTGCTGTGTTTGTGTGTTTTTTCCTACCTTGTCTTCTAATTCGCTGATGCGGTCCTCAGCCTCTTCTACTCTACTCTTTAAGCCTTCCATTGTGTTATTTATTGCAGCTATGTTGTTCTTCATCTCCTCTTGGTTTCTTTTCATGTTGGTGACATTTTCATTCAGCTCCTTATACTTCTCATTGAATTGTGTGTATTTGTCATCCATCCATTTAAACATCCTTATAACGAATATTCTGAATTCTTTCTCTGTTAAGCTGCTAGCCTCAAGTTCATTTAACTCCCTTTCTGGTGATCCCTCCTTTTTCCTCCCTTTGGGAATTTCCTGTTTTTCTCCCCATGTTTTCCTGTAATGTTTTAATTGTAGATCCGCTTGCTTTGCTACCCAGGTTCTTTTGGGGATGGTGCTACTGGTGTAATCTCTCAGTTCTCCTGGGCTTGGTAATCTAGTGTAGCTCCCTACTTGAGCTACTTGGGTTCTCTTGATGTAGGCCTGCAAGCTTGAGAGGCACAACTGTGGTGTCTAAAAGTCAGCAGCTATGGAGTGGAGTGTCCCAGTTTTTGCTGTCTTGTACCCTTAGTTGAAATCACGCGTGTCCAGTGGGGACTCACAGTGGCATCCAGGAACCATCTGTTGGGAGAGCTCCCAGTGGCTTCCACTAGCACCCTGAGTGTAGATGGGCTCAAGGTGCCTGCCTGTTGTAAATTCGCTTCTGTGGAGGTGTGTTTGCAGGCGCAGAGCTTTAATGCACTCTAAGGGGCCCTGGCACTGACGTTAAACAGCTAGGGTGTATGTAGGAAGTTATTCAGGAGAAAGGAGTTCAGAGTTTCTGCTGTGGAACAGCACATCCTTGGCTGTACGGAATCACACCCAGCAGGGGCTCAAAGCAGCTCCCCAGAGGATCCTGTGGATATATGGGCTCAGGACGCCTTCCCTTGCTGTGGCCGTGAGTTTGCCCGCCCTTGAGTGTGCGCGAACTGGTGGCGCGCCCACCGGCACAAAGCTCTGAGGGACCCTGGCCCTGAAGTTGCACCACAGGGGTGTCCGTGGGCAGTTATTTAGGAAGAGGCAGTTCAGAGATTCTACTGGAGGGCCGCACACCCTTGACTGTGCAGAATCAGCCCCTTGGGAGCTCTCAGTTGTTCCCAAGCACTGCCTGGGTAATGGAGTGCCTGGGTGCCTATGGGCTGGGGATGCGGCGAATCCTGAGTTCCGGCGCTGGGGAGGGGGAGGTTGTACTTACTGCTTTCAGCGGCGCACTTTTGGAGGTGGAGGTCTCAGCGTTCGCGCATCTGCAGCTGGGGTGGCAGGTCTTCTACCAGAGTGGCTGTAGTGACCAGGTTTGCTTTCGAGACCAGACTGGGTGGTGGTAAGGTTAGGATTCTAGTCTCTAGCAGTTCCGTTCTTAAAGATGGCGGGGTCTCTGTGCCACTGGTGTCCTCCCTGGAGTGTTTGCAGTGGCCGTGGCCATTTTTATTCTTTACCCCTGTGTATTACTTCCTTTTCTGGTGATGCCTGCTTTTCTTTCATATGTGGGCTGTTTCTTTGTCTCCCTATGATCTCTCTTCTCCGGGTGTCTGGTTATGTAATTCCCTCTCTCCTTATCCCAGGCGAAATCTGACCCTTCCATGAAGAGGTGCAGAGCTCCTCCAAATCCGCGTGCTTGTGCCACTTGGGGACTGGTGTTCCTGGGTTCGCAACTGTTCACTGGGTGTCTTTGCTGTAGATTCCCTGGATTTTCAGGCTTCTGACAACATCCACTCTCCCCTTCAAGATGGTGCAGTCTCCGCATCGAGCCCGTCGCTCTGGGAGGGATCCCAGCAGCAGTGGAGGCTGCCCGGTCAGGGGAACCCCGTTCAGCAAGCCCCCCCACAGTCCCCTGGAGTATAGCTGTCCTTCAACTCACCAACAAACACTCCCTGTGCGACCATACACTCTCCCTTTGTTCTCTCGCTCATGCACTATCTTGCAGTCTGCCTTCCCGTCGGCAGCCATCTTCCTTCCTCCTTATTTGATTTTTTGAGGTATTTAATATTTTTATGGTATTTTAAATGTTATCTTTAAAATTTTCATTTTCTATTATTGCTTCTGGCATAAATACTATTGTATATTTGATCTTGTAGTCAATTATCTTAATAATTTAATTATTAATTGCAGTACCTTTTTTACAGATTCTTGTGCATTATCTACATACACAATCTCACCTGTGAATAATGACAGTTTTATTTCTTTCTTTCCAATTCTTACACCATTTTTTTCCATGTTTTCTTGCATTGGCCAGGACCCCTGGTACAATGATTAATGGGTATCTTTGTTTTATTCCCAATCTTGGTGTGTACTGGGGGGAGAGGTTTCAACATTTCATTGTTAAACATGTTTCCTGTAGGCTTTTGATATATACCGTTTATCAGAATAAACAAATTCTCCTCTCTTTCTAGTTTACTGCAAGTTTTATTTTTTAAATCTTGAATTGATGCTATTAAATGTTATTTTCTGTATCTAATAAGATAAAATATGAATAGTTCCTTGATTCTGTTAATGTGAATTACATTCATTGACTTGAAAAGTTAAACCACCCTTAAATTTCTGAAATAAATATAACCTATTTGGGCTGTATTATCTATTTAAATATAGTACCACATTTTATTTGGTAATATATTAGGATTTTTTATTATATGAAATCTAACATGTTGTGAATAATCATGTCAATAAATATGGGTCTATTTTATCTATATTTTATTTTTATTTATTTATTATTGAATTGATTGAGATGACCTTAGTTAATAAAATTATACAGGTTTCATGTGTCCAATTCTACAGTACATCATCTGTATAACATATCATGGGTTCACCACCCTCTATTTTATCAATATTAATGATTGAATTTGTTCCCATATTCATGTATCATAATGTAAGTTGTTGATTTTTAATTTTGCCATCATAAACAACATTGTGCTGAACATCTTTCTGCATACATATTTAACTTGTACTTCTTTTGCTAAGTACTAAGTTGCATTGCCTTCTTGGTATCACCTGAATTCTGCAGTAGCTTTATAAGTATCAATTGTTAAGAATCAGAACCCAGATTTCCTTGTTGCTTTCCATAGGTTTCTTGAGTAGCAGCAGCTCCTTAAAGTATAATCTTGAGCTTATTACTGTTGGCCCTGGCTGAATATTGATATTTATTCAAAGGACAGAGCACCTTGAAAGTGAAAAAAAAATCTAAGCACCTTAGTGCTAAAATGGGAAATAATCTGGGTAAATACTTTAGGAAACAATTGAATGTCATCTCTGGAAAACTAGAGTGGATAATGACAAGACCAAGGCAAATGAAGTCAGAAACACTGGATTTATATGTTACCAGATGTGTAAGCTTACCAGTTACCAGCTGTTACCAGCTGTGTTAACTTAGGCAAATTAGTGTTTGCTGTAACTGAGTTTCTTTACCCATAAAATAAGAATATATTAATATTGGAGGATTATTAAGAGGATAGAATGAGCCGCTCCTGTTACTGTATCTTTTACAGATTTGGCATTCAGTAAATGAGAGTTTTGTTAGTTTCTCTTTTCTTAAAAGACTTTTTAAAAAATCATCTACAAAGAATTTACAGTTTTCCTTTAAAGAAGCTCAGAAAAAAAGTATTTTCCTACATCAAGATCTTCCTTTGAACTTTAGTACATTTAAATAAATGGAAGACTTCCTATATTTGAAAACTGCCTGGAGAAAAAAAAAAGATCTCTACTATCACTGACATCATTTATTTTGCATGATCATCAAAATGCCCATGTAAATATATTTTCTATGTGACTTTGTAACTTGTCATGTACTGCTAAAAAGTCAGAATGAAATTCTAGTTCAGAGATGACTGATTAGGATCAGATTAGGTACTTCTTAGTTATGAAACTGTTGAGTCACACTCTCAGCCTACACCTTTATTTTTTAACCATAAGTCTGATCTTTCTAGTATGAGGTTTTTTTTTAGATTCCACATATAAGTGAGATCATACAGTATTTGTCTTCCTCTGACTTATTTCACTCAGCATAATGCCTTCAAGGTCCATTCATGTTGTCACAAATGAGAGGTTTCCTTGTTTATTTGTGTTTATGGCTGAACAATATTCCATTGTAAATATATACATTGATGGACATTTAGGTTGTTTCCATGTTTGTTTTTTTTAATAATGCTGCTAATAACATGAGAGTGTAAATATCTTGTTGAGTTAGTGTTTTTGTTTCTTTTGATATATTCCCAGAAGTAGAATTGCTGGATTATATGGTAGTTCTATTTCCATTCTTTAAGGACCTTCCACACTGTTTTACACAGTGGCTGTACCAATTTACACTGAGTGGCCAGATTATGACCACCTGATGTTTGTAGGCAAATTAGCCATACACTGCATCGTATGGGATATGGAAGCCGAAGGCCTGTTCGAACACCTTTGCTGTCTGTAGTTACCAAGATAAAACATCTCCAATTCGCACAGGAACACAAGGATTGGACAGTCAAGCATTGGAAAAAGGTCATGTGGTCCAATGAATCATGTTTCCAGTTGCATCATGCAGATGGCAGAGTGAGAATTTCACAGAAACAGCATGAAAGCATGCACCCCACATGCATGAGTACAACCCTTCAAGCTGGTGGGGGCAGTGTTATGGTTTGGGGCATGTTTTCCTGGCATGATTTGGGCCCTTTAATTCATGTGGAACAACGTCTGAATAGCACAACGTACCTAAGTATCATTGCTGATCAAGTTCATCCTATCATGTTGATGGCATATCCCAATGGAGATGGCTTCTTCCAACAAGACAATGTGCCATGCCACAGTGCTCATATTGTGCATGAGTGGTTTCAAGAACATGAGGGAGACTTTACCTTGCTTAGGTGGCCCCCACAATCACCAGATCTCAATCCAATTGAGCATTTGTGGGATGAAGTTAAAAGAGCCATCAGGCAGCTGGTTCCACAACCATCAAATCTCACAGAATTGGACAGTGCTATTCATCATGCATGGTGTCAGATTCCTGGCATCACCTTTCAATATCTGGTGGAGTCAATGCCAAGAAGAATTGCCGCAGTATTGAAGGCAAAAGGTGGCCCAAGGAAGTACTGATGGGGTGGTCATAATAATCTGGCTACTCATGAATTTGTACATGGGTGGGGTCCGGCCAGCCTGGCCAGGGGGTGGGGACATGGGCGGTTGGCCTGCCTGCCTGCTAGTCGAACTCCTGCTCAAGGGGACAATTTGCATATTAGCCTTTTATATATAGGATATACACTGAGTGGCCAGATTATTATGCATTCAGAAATAATAATAATCTGGCCACTCAGTATATATTCCCACCAATAAGGATTCTCTTTTCTTCACACCTTTGACAGCACTTTTATTTCTTGTCTTTTTAATGATGGCCAGTCTACACCTTTTTATCTGGAGATGGTGACATAAAATTTGCAGAAAGCACTTATGTATAATGTATTGGTTAATTATTTAAACTATACTTAATGGCAACCATAGTCTCTAAGGTAATGTCCACTGTGCTCATCTTCTTGCATTTCTACTTCTGGTCCTAGTTTTATCTTCTGGAGCTACAAAGGTTAGCGCAAACCTTATTTATATGACAATCTTTCAGCTGTTTCAAGTCAGTGCTCATTTCTCTGTGCACTTTTGAATAATGATTATTATATAAATCCAGTTCACAGAAAAACAAACATAAAAGCACAGATACAACCCATTTTCAAGAAATAATTTGTGATATATTATCCTATAGGATAAGACCATTCCCATGTTTGTCAAACAACCCCAATCAATACTCCTATAAAACAAGTAGTCAGGTTTAAAAAACACACACACGATAAAATTGACCCTTTACTAATATCTTTGTGTAGCATCAACATTTGAATATCTGTCCAATTTTTAAATTTCTTAATAAATGCTGATTTATCAAAATGTTGAACTGATTATTCAGGGAAAGGAACAGAGAGGTTATAAATGTCCTTTTCCCTTTTTATTCATTTATACTAGAGAGTAAAGAACACTCCAGGCTGTAGGAAAACTGCTGAAGTACCATTGATGCTGAGAATTACTCTTCTTGAAGCCAAAAATGTTAGAGCTCTAAGAAGCCTTTAAAATCACTAGTTCAACCTTCTTATTTTACAGATGAGAAAACCTAGCCACAGAGAAAGAAAATGATTTGTTTTTAGATCCTTCAATCAGTCAGAAGTGGGACTGACTTCTCAATACCAGTTGATTGCTATTCCCATGATTCTTAGCTACTTTCTGTTGAAGGGAAAAGAAGAGTTATAAGATCCATAAGAATCTGAGGACTTCATATTTCAGTAAAAGAACTCAATAGCCTGACTTGACTTAGATGGTCTGGCTTTTGGGACCATCATATGTACCAAACTCAGAAGCAAAGTAGCTTGACTTCAAGATATGTGCTAAGAATTGTAGGGAAGGACAGAGTTTATGAATTTCCAAATCACCAGGTAAGCCTGACTACAATGTTAACTCACCCAATTACAAGGCTACTTGGGGTATGAAAAACCACTTTCCCAGGGAAGAACAGGTTTATAGATGTATTTATTATTCTCTTTCTTCACCAATTTAAACTCCCTTCTCTGTCCAGTGGGGTTTCACCAGCAGTGCTGTTTCCTTTGTGACTCCAGCTCCTGCTTGGTATTCCCCATCCTCTACTATAGATCTCAGCTCTCCAAGGCTTAAGAGTGAGAGCTTCCCATTATTGCCAGTGTCTGGGTACCTCATCATTCCTTCTTCGTTCTCTTTATTTTTAATTGATTTTTATTGATTTGAGAGAGGGAGAGAGAGAAACATCAATGATGAGAGAGAATCATTGATTGGCTGCCTCCTGCACACCCCACACTGGGAATCAAGCCCACAACCTGGGCATGTGCCCTGACCAGAATTGAGCTCTGACTTCCTGGTTCATAAGCCAGTGCTCAACCACTGAGCCATGCTGCCCAAGCCCTTCTTGGTTCTCTTAGTCCTGCCAACACCTCTGTAAATAGCCCTTACATTAAATGCTATTCAGAATCCAACTTGAGTGCATGTCCTTTTTCTTGGTGGTATCCTGGCTGATACACAAGCCCCTCCACATCATTCAATACAAATATACCTCTAATTGTATTGAGGTTTTATGTTGCATCCCTTAGGAAGACAAAAACAGGCATACTGTGCCCCACAGAGAGTTGGCCTCTCAAGAGTCTTTATTTGGAAAACACTAGACATCCCTATCTGTATATTTTAACCTCCAGTATATTGGTCTTGGAAGAAAATAAACATCAAATATTTGCCTTATATAGAGATAGGGAATCTGTAAACAACTGAGAGAACCAGGCCTACACATTGTAACAACAGGCTTCCATCTTTTTTTTAATTTTTTTTAATATATTTTATTGAATTTTTACAGAGAAGAAGAGAGAGGGATAGAGAGTTAGAAACATCGATGAGAGAGAAACATCGATGAGCTGCCTCTTGCACACCCCCCACTGGGGATGTGCCCGCAACCAAGGTACATGCCCCTGACCGGAATCGAACCTGGGACCCTTGAGTCTGCAGGCCGACGCTCTATCCACTGAGCCAAACCGGTTTCGGCAGGCTTCCATCTTAATAAGCCTTGAATACAATGCAACAAGTTCAATGTCTTATGCAAAACCCATTAAAGTAGAATACATCTGTGTAGCTATTTCCATCAAGAAGCAATTTTTAGGTCGTAGTTAGCAAAATAGTTTTTAATGAAAAATATCCATAATATTCCCTAAAAGTGGCCCCGCTTTTCTAGGAACTTTGGAGTATCTCCATCATGCTGTAGTATCATAGAGAGATAGGAAGAGACCTGAGTATGAACCCAAAGTTCATCACGGCCAAGGAGAGGATAATCTGCTCCTTCTGGACACTGAGGACTTAATATAGCTATTTTGTCACAAAATATATTAATATATATTATATTATATTATTTTGAGCTAAGGCAACAATTCCACAAACACACATATCCACTGACTTCCACTAGGGATCCTCTTCAGTCTCCTCTACTTTGAAGCTATTTTTAGTGACATGTCTGTGAAAAGCCCTGTCACACATTCATAGAATTTCTGATCTGGGTATTAGATATCATGGAGACGAGCCCCCTAGTTAATGCATAGACCAAAAAAAATCACTCCTGACATTTTCTTTTTTTTTTTCCAATTTTTTTATTAAGGTATTATATGTGTACATATCTTACCATTGCCCCCTCCCACCCCACTCCCATATATGCCCTCACCCCCCAGAGTTTTGCGTCCATTGGTTATGCTTATATGCATGCATACAAGTCCTTTGATTGATCTCTTATCTTCCCCACCTCTCCCTAACCTTCCTGCTGTAATTTGACAGACTGTTTGATGCTTTACTGCCTCTGTATCTATCTTTTTGTTCAAGTTTTTAATGTTCTTTATTATCCATAAATGAGTGAGATCATGTGGTATTTTTCTTTCATTGACTGGCTTATTTCACTTAACATAATGTTCTCCAATTCCATCCAGGTTGCTGCAAATGGTAAGAATTCCTTCTTTTTTATGGCAGCATAATATTCCATTGTGTAGATGTACCATAGCTTTCTGATCCAGTCATCTGCTGATGGGCACCTAGGCTGTTTCCAGATCTTAGCTATTGTAAATTGTGCTGCTATGAACATAGGGGTGCATATTTCCTTTCTTATTGGTGTTCCCAGTTTCTTAGGATATATTCCTAGGAGTGGGATTACTGGGTCAAATGGGAGTTCCATTTTCACTTTTTTGAGGAAACTCCATACTGTTCTCCACAGTGGCTGCACTAGTCTGCATTCCCACCAGCAGTGCATGAGGGTTCCTTTTTCTCCACATCCTCGCCAACACTTGTCTTTTGTTGATTTGTTGATGATAGCCATTCTGACAGGTGTGAGATGATAGCGCATTGTTGTTTTGATTTGCATCTCTCGGATAATTAGTGACCTTGAGCATGTTTTCATGTGTCTCTTGGCCTTCCTTCTGTCTTCTTTGGAAAAGATTCTATTTAGGTCCGTTGCCCATTTTTTTATTGGATCATTTATCTTCCTTTTATTAAGTTGTATAAGCTGCCTGTAGATGTTGGAGATTAAACCTTTATCAGTGATGCCATTTGCAAATATGTTCTCCCATGCAGTGGGCTTTCTTGTTGTTTTGTTGATAGTTTCTTTTGCTGTAAAAAAGCTTTTTATTTTGATGTAGTCCCATTTGTTTATTTTCTCTTTAGCTTCCATTGCCCTAGGGGCAGTATCGGTGAAGAAGTTCTTTTGACATATGTCTGAGATTTTGCTGCCTGTGGATTCCTCTAGTATTTTTATGGTTTCCCGTCTTATGTTTAAGTCCTGTATCCAGTTTGAGTTTATTTTTGTGTATGGTGTAAGTTGGTGATCTAGCTTCATTTTTTTGCATGTGTCTGTCCAATTTTCCCAACACCATTTATTGAAGAGAGTGTCTTTATTCCATTGTATGTTCATGCCTCCTTTGTCAAATATTAATTGAGCATAGTGGTTTGGATCAATATCTGGATTCTCTATTCTGTTCCATTGATCTATATGTCTGTTCTTGTGCCAGTACCAGGCTGTTTTGAGAATAGTGGCTTTGTAATACAGCTTGAAATCTGGTATTGAGATCCCTCCTATTCTTCTTTCTCAGGATTGCTGTGGCTATTCGGGGTCTTTTTTTATTCCAGATGAATTTTTGGAGAGTTCTTTCAAGGTCTGTGAAATATGCTGTTGGTATTTTAATGGGGAGTGCATTGAATCTATAGATTGCTTTGGGTAGTATGGACATTTTAATGATGTTGATTCTACCAATCCATGAACATGGTATGTTCTTCCATCTGTTTATGTCTTCCTCTATCTCTTTTTTCAGTGTCCTGTAGTTTTCCGTGTATAGGTCTTTTACCTCCTTAGTTAAGTTTATTCCTAGGTATCTTAATTTTTTTGGTGCGATGGTAAATGGGATTGCCTTTTTAGTCTCTCTGTCTGTAAGTTCACTACTGGTGTATAGAAAGGCCATAGATTTCTTGGCGTTAATTTTGTATCCTGCTACATTGCCGAATTCATTTATTAAGTCTATTAGTTTTTTGACGGAGTCTTTCGGATTTTTTATGTACAATATCATGTCGTCTGCAAATAAAGACAGCTTTACTTGTTCTTTTCCAATTTGGATGCCTTTTATTTCTTCTTCTTGTCTAATTGCATTAGCTAATACTTCCAGTACTATGTCAAACAGGAGTGGTGAGAGTGGGCATCCCTGTCTTGTTCCTGTTCTTAGGGGAAATGTTTTTAGCTTTTGTCCATTGAGTATGATGTTTGCTGTGGGTTTATCATATATAGCTTTTATTATGTTGAGGTATGAGCCTTCTATTCCCACCTTTTTGAGAGTTTTTATCAAGAAAGGGTGTTGGATTTTGTCAAATGCTTTTTCTGCATCAATTGATATGACTATGTGATTTTTATCTCTCAATTTGTTTATGTGATGTATCACGTTTATTGATTTGCGGATATTGTACCATCCTTGCATTCCTGGGATAAATCCTACTTGGTCATGGTGTATGATCTTTCTGATGTACTGCTGGAGCCGATTTGCTAGAATTTTGTTGAGGATTTTGGCATCTATGTTCATGAGGGATATTGGTCTGTAATTCTCTTTCATTGTGTTGTCTTTATCTGGTTTTGGTATTAGGGTGATGCTGGCTTCATAGAAGGAGCTTGGAAGTGTTCCTTCCTCTTGAATTTTTTGGAATAGTCTGAGGAGGATAGGTTTAAGTTCTTCCTTGAATGTTTGGTAGAACTCTCCTGTGAAGCCGTCAGGCCCCGGGCTTTTGTTTGCCAGAGGCTTTTTGATGACTTCTTCAATTTCGTCCATAGTTATTGGCCTATTGAGCTGTTGAGATTCTTCTTGATTGATTTTTGGAAGGTTGTATTTTTCTAGGAATATGTCCATTTCCTCCAGGTTGTCCAGTTTGTTGGAATAGAGCTGTTCGTAGTATTTTGTAACAATCCTTTGTATCTCAGCGGGGTCTGTTGTTATTTCACCTCTTTCATTTCTGATTTTGTTTATTTGGGTCCTCTCTCTTTGCTTCTTGGTGAGCCTGGCTAGAGGTCCATCAATCTTGTTTATCTTTTCAAAGAACCAGCTCTTGGTTTTGTTGATCTTTTGTATTGTTTCTTTGGTCTCTATGTCATTTATCTCCGCTCTGATCTTTGTTATTTCCTTCCTTCTGGTTACACTGGGCTTTTCTTGCTGCTCTTTTTCTAGCTCTTTGAGTTGTAGGGTTAGGTAATTTATTAACATTGTTTCTTGTTTTTTGCAATAGGCTTGTAGAGCTATGAACTTCCCTCTCAAGACTGCTTTCGCTGTGTCCCATAGATTTTGGATTGTTGTGTTTTCATTGTCATTTGTTGCCATGATGTTTTTTATTTCTTCCTTGATCTCTCTGGTGACCCAGTCCTTGTTTAATAGCATGCTGTTTAGTCTCCATGTGTTTGATTTCTTTGGATTGTATTTATTGTAGTTGATTTCCAGTTTTATGCCACTGTGATCTGAGAAGATGCTTGATATAATTTCTATCTTCTTGAATTTGAAGAGACTTTGCCTGTGACCCAGCATATGGTCTATCTTTGAAAATGACCCATGTGCACTTGAGAAGAATGTATATTCTGTGGCTTTGGGATGAAATGTTCTGAAGATGTCAATTAATTCCATCTGGTCTAGTAAGTCATTTAGGATTGCTGTTTCTTTGCTGATTTTTTGTTTAGAGGATTTGTCTAATGGTGATAGTGGGGTATTAAAGTCTCCTACTATGATTCTATTGCTATTAATCTCTCCCTTGATATCTTCCAGGAGTTTTTTTATGTATTTGGGTGCTCCTATATTGGGAGCGTATATGTTTACCAGAATTATTTCTTCTTGTTGGATTTCTCCCTTTAGTATTATGAAGTGGCCTTCCTTATCTCTTGTTATGGCATTTACTTTGAGGTCTAATTTGTCAGATATAAGTATTGCTACCCCAGCTTTTTTTTCATTTCCATTTGCCTGGAAGATATTTTTCCATCCCTTCACTTTCAATCTTTGTGAGTCTCTTGTTCTGAGGTGGGTCTCTTGTAGACAGCATATATATGGGTTATGTTTTTTTATCCATTCAGCCACTCGATGTCTTTTGATTGGAGCATTTAGTCCGTTTACATTTAAAGTTATTATTGAAAGGTATTTGTTTATAGTCATATCTATTTTTGTGTCTGTATTCCTTCTTACCTGTTTATTTCTTCTTTTTACAGTATTCCCTTTAGCAATTCTTGCATTGCTGGTTTGGTGGTGATAAACTCCCTGAGTCTTTTTTTGTCTGCGAAGCTCCTGATTTCCCTTTCAATTTTGATTGATAGTCTTGCTGGATATAGTATTCTTGGATTCAGTCCTTTGCTTTGCAACACTTTGTATACCTCCTTCCATTCACTTCTAGCTTGTTGTGTTTCTGTTGAGTAATCATTTGACAATCTGATGGGTGTTCCTTTGTAGGTAACTCTCTGTCTCTCTCTTGCTGCCTTTAAGATTCTCTCTTTATCATTTATATTTGCCATTGAGATTATGACATGTCTTGGTGTGGGTCTTTTGGGGTTGATCCTGCTTGGGACTCTGTACTTGCGTAACTTTTATCTTTCCCATATCCAGGAAGTTTTCTGTCATTATTTCTTCAAATAGATTTTCTAATCCCTGCTGCTTTCTTGTCCTTCTGGCAGCCCTATTATACGCATGTTACTTTGCTTCATGTTGTCCCAAAGCTCCCTTAGGCTTTCCTCCTGCTTTTTAATTTTTTTCTCCAATTGCTGTTCAGATTGAGCTTGTTTCTGTACCTGATCTTCTAACTCACTAATTCGGTCCTCTGCTTCTTGTAGTCTACTGTTGAAACTTTCCATGGTGTTTTTGATTGTAGCTATATCACTTTTCATTTCTTCCTGATTCTTGCATAAGTTGTTGATTTTCTCATCCATCCGATGTATAAATTCCACGACCATTGCTCTGAACTCCTTTTCGGTCATGTTGCAAGCTTCAGTTTCACTAATTTCCTTTCTTGGCGACTCCACATTTTCTTTCCTCTGTGAGTTATTTCGTTTCCCCATTCTGGCTATCACCAGAAAGCTCAAGCTTCCGTTTGCGTGGACCTGGGCCGTGTGCTGTGGGGACTTCGCTCCACCCGAGTTTCACTGAAGTGCTCTGACACTAGGACGTGTGGCTGCCTTTGGTTGGTGGGAACCAGACTTGCCCAGGGTCAGTGTGCCCAGTGTTCCGTGTGGTCTCGTGTGCACACTTAGAATCAGGGGCCCTGTCAGCACCACACTGTTGGTATGTGCCGAAAATGAGATCCTTAGCATGTGCCAGGAGTCAGAGTTTCCCTGTATCTACACCAAGAATCGAGTGTCAGAGTCTCTGTTTCCTTGTGCAGTTTCTCATTGAGAATCAGGGTCCCTGTGTGTGCATGCACTAACAATTGGGGTCGTTGGCTCTTAGTGTGAATGCGCTGTGAGTCAGGGATCCCAGGCAGCTGTGTCCGGCGTACCAAATTCCCTGAAGTGGAGCTGTGTCCTGTGTGTGCTCTCTCTACTGAGCCAAACCGGCTAGGGCGCACACTCTCAAATCCCTGAAGGTGAGCTGCCTTTGTGCACTCTCCCAGAATCCCCGAATAGGGGCGGAGTCCATCCTGCACGCCAAATTCCCCAAAGGGAAGCCCCTTTGTGCACGCTCTAAGATTCCCCGAAGGGGAGCTGTGACCCGCAAGCCAAATTCCCCCCAATTCCCCAAAGGGGAGCCCTCTGTGCGCACTGACAGATTTCCCCGAAGGTGAGCTGCTTCTGTCCTGTGCGCCAAATTCCCTAAGGCGGAGCGTGCGTCCCTGCGCAAAGCTCTGCAGCTTGAGCGAGGGGCGTGTCTATTAGTTACTATGGCGCTATCCGCGTGCGCCTGCGGGGAGGGGGTTAGGCTCTTTGACTCACGGGAATCTGCCGGGAAGTCTGGATTCTTGTTGTTTCTTCCACTGAAGCTGTGATAGCAGTTCTCTGTCCCCAGTGGCTGCAGGGTCCTGGTTTGTGTCAGAAGCCAGGATCCGCGTCTCGGGCAGCTCTGTTTCTCAAGATGGCGTGGTCTCCACGTCCGCACCAGCCGCCGAGAAGTGTCCGCTTTGTGCGCGGGGCTCTGCTGTCTAGGACTGCCCGGTTAGGCAGCCCCTTGGAAGCCCTGCAGTATCTATCTGACCCTAGTTCATACCCACACACACACCACACACGTCTACACGTCTACACTCTCCTCTATGGGTTCCTCACTCACACTCTCTCTCTCCCTACCTTCTTGCCGGTCGCCATCTTTCTCCTGATTTTTCCGGAAAGAGCACTCCTGACATTTTCAACACCTTGTAATTGCTCTAAATCTTCCTCATGGGCTTTCTTCTAAACCACTGTAACAGGCTCTTAACTCATAAAGTAACTTTCCTGTTTAAACACACACACACACACACACACACACACACACACACACACCAAAAAACTTCAATAGCTTTCCCTTCAAAGTGAAGTTCAAGTCCCATTCAAAATCCTTCATAATCTAGCCCCTTTTAACCTCTTCAGACTCTTCTCTCAAACTTCCTCCAATTCAATTCTGGGGTCCAGCCACATGCAGTGCTCTCATCCCACTGGGTTCTGGCTCATACTATGCTTTCTCTCCCTCTCTTCTTCCTGCCTCTGACCTAATTTCTATCTTCAGGTGTAAGCTTACTAGTATATATCACCTCTTCCAGGAAGCTTTCCCTAATACCTCAACTTTAAGTTAGGTGACTGTGTGATATGCTTTCATACTTTGCTAAAACGTTCTTTTTATCAGTTGTTATTATAGTTTAACGTAAATACCTATTTTTCTGTCTCTCCCACTAAATTACAAGTTCCTCAGGAACAATAATCTAGATTTTTATCAGATCCCAAGCTTCAAGCACAGTGAATATGAAATCAACATTCTGATTTGATGTATGATTTTTATTTAATATGTAGCCCCAGTACTCTATTCAGTTTCTTCACAGCATGCCCTATAAGTCTTAGCCCTTCCCAGTACTAGTCATTAACTCCCTGAGGCAGCCATAAACTGGCCCTGCCCTAACTAAGCTCCACAAGGTAGGGGTTTCTGTTGAGGTAGCTAAAGATAACATCTTGACTTAAGTTATGTTTCAGCTCCTGAGCCCTAAGGCAGAATGACCTCCTGGCTGCTTTTTCAGGGGACTAGACAGAGGGGCGCCAGAGCAGACCTCAGAGTTGTCCTCTGACCAATCAGCTCCCAGCATGACCCTAAATCCCTAGCCCACAGTGTCTTAAGATTTTGCCTTATATGATCTGTAACCTACATGTCATCAGGAAGTTCAGGCTTCCAGGTGGTACCATTCATAATAAAATAACCAATCTTTCTCCACTGCAATTCTCGGTGTTTAGTGTTCAGCTCTGCCAGAACTGGGTGGACTAACTTTCTGTTAGATAACACATAGCACGTAGAAGGTGTTTATTAACTTAAAAAGATAACACCTGCCTGCCCTCTAGGGACACATAGTCCCATCCTTAGATCAGTGTGATAAATTTTAGGGCAGCGTCCTCGAAAAGAGGTCTTTCCCCAGCTCTTAGTCAATTCTGTTGCCTCCAAATGCCAAAGTGGTTTGAGCCAATACATAGTGTGTCCTTGATGGCTTCCGACTGAACTAATGGTACAGATACATTTCTAAATGTATTCGAAGCCCAGAGAATGAATTTCTTCATTTATTCAACAAATATTTATTCAGTGATAATTTCAAGAGAAACAACAAAAGTGCTTTATTCACAGTAATGTCCATCACTAGCTACACATTTCCCCCATCTTTCAGGTAATTTGTGGCTACCGTCCCAATAGAACTTTTCTTGTTTTGAGCCAGACCATTCAGAGACCCAATTTTCCACTTCTTGGTACATTTTGAAGTGCTGCTCAGAAAGTGTGTGTGCCATTGATCGGAACAAGTGGTAATCTGAAGGAGCAATACAACAAAATAGCATACATATCAAATTGCATATACATCAACAAATGTGTAACTCCATCTGTTGAAAAAAATCCGCATTATTAACCAGTACACCTAGTATATAATTAGACTGGACAGCCAAATGACCTTCCAGATGAAGCCGGGGCTGCGAGGGCCAGCCCCTTGCAAGGGACCCCACTAGTGCATGATCAGGGCTGGGGAGGGACCGTGGGAGGGCTCCAGGGTGTGTCTGTCCTGTCTCACCCAGTTCCAATTGGCCGGACCCCAGCAGCAAGCTAACCTACCAGTCGGAGTGTCTGCCCCCAGTGGTCAGTATATATATACTGAGTGGCCAGATTATTATGATCTCTGAATGCATAATAATCTGACCACTCAGTGTATATCCTATATAATAAAAGGCTAATATGCAAATTGTCCCCTCGATCAGGAGTTCGACCAGCAGGCAAGCCGGCCAACCACCCATGTCCCCTCCCCCTGGCCAGGCTGGCCGGACCCCACCCATGCACGAATTCATGCACCGGGCCTCTAATATAAATATATATTCTGAGTGGCCAGATTATTATGCATTCAGAGATCATAATAATCTGGTCACTCAGTGTATATACTGTATATATATATTAGAGGCCCGGTGCATGAATTCGTGCATGGGTGGGCTCCGGCCAGCCTGGCCAGGGGGAGGGGACATGGGTGGTTGGCCGGCCTGCCTGCTGGTCGAACTCCTGATCAAGGGGACAATTTGCATATTAGCCTTTTATTGTATAGGATACACTGAGTGGCCAGATTATTATGCATTCAGAGATAATAATATTCTGGCCACTCAGTATATATATACAAATTTTACTCAGCCATAAAAAATCAAAATCTTATGGACCTAGAGGGTATTACGATAAGTAATATAAATCAGACAGAGAAAGACAAATGCCATATGATTTCACTTATATATGGAATTAAAAAAAAAAAACAAGAAGAAAAGAAACAAATTCATAGATACAGAGAACAAATTGATGATTGCCAGATGAGAGGGAGTTGGGGGATGGGTCAAAAAGTTGAAAGGGATTGAGAAGTACAAATTGGACGTTACAAAATAGTCATGTGGATAGAAAATACAGCATAAGGAATACAATTAATAATATTGTAAAATTATGTGTGGTGTCAGATGGGTGCTTAAACTGATTTAGTGATCACTTTGTAAATGATATAAATGTCTAATCACTGTTGTACACATGAAACTAATTTAACATTATATGTCAACTGTAATTGAAAGCTAAATTTTTACAAATAAACTAAAAAATTATCTGAAGGAACCTGAGAGATGTCAAGACAACTGGAACTTGAGAGACCAAGATGTCATAAAAAGGAAACACAGAGAAGTGAGCCAAAACTCTATGAGAGGCTCTTTCCTTCAGAGTATTTGCTTATTCTATCTTTAGGATGAGAGACTAACATGGCAGAGGGCTGTGGCTTAGAGGCACAGAAGTTAACCGAGCTTTTGGCAAACTTAATGGACCAGAAGAAAAAAAAATGGACTTTGGGGCTGCCATAGAAATCAGAATATCCTAGACACCCCACCACCACTACCACCAAAAAAAAAAAAATCAGCCATATTCTGTTCTTTTCCCCCTTAAAGATTTGCTGAATTCCTCATTTATGAAGGGCAGCAGGCCAGGTAAGAAGCTAAGTACAGTCATATGATACTTAACGACATTTCAGTCAATGCCAGATTACATATACAACAGTGTTTGCATAAGATTATAATGGAGCTGAAAAATTCTTATTGCCTGGTGACTTCATAGTCATTGTATTGTAATATTGTAGCACAAAGGTTGCAAAAATCAACAAGGCTGTGGTTGAGATGGCAAACAACTTTAACCTGGATAGATGAAGATGGCATTGAGGAGATTCAATGTCAGTTCCTGATGGGTTGACTAATGAAGAGTTGTTGCAACTGGAACATGAATGCATAGCTGAAAAAGAGGCAAGAGAAAATGAAACTGTAGGAGAAGGAAAAGAAGAACCCCCAAAAAGTTCAGAGTAGTGGAGATTAGCAGAAGATTTTGCAGACCTCAACAAGCTCCTTAAAAAGTATGAAAGCATGGATCCCACCACAAATAGATTTTCATAATAGTGAAGAATGTTCATGGTGCATTATCTGCTTACAAGCAAATCCATGATGAAGAAAAGAAACAAACCAAGGAAACCACCATAGACATGCTTCTGAAAAGAGTGACACCTCCTCACAAAGAGCCTCAGCAGGTCCTTTAGGAGGTGTTCCAGAAGAAAGTATGGTTATCATAGGAGATGACACCTCCATGTGTGTTATTGCTCCCTGAAGACCTTCCAGTGGGACAATATGTGGAGGTGGAAGACAATGATATTGATTATCCTGATCCTGTGTGGGCCAAGGCTAATGTGTGTGTTTATGTTTTAGGTTTTGGGGGTTTTTTTTTAGTGACATTATATGATTATTTTTTCAATTTTATTTTTCAATTACAGTTTACATTCAATATTATTTTGCATTAGTTTCAGGTGTACTGCATATTGGTTAAACAATCATATTCTTTACAAAATGTTCCCACAATATTTCTAGCACCAACCTGGTACCATACATAGTTTTTACAATATAATTGACTATATTCCTTATGCTGTACTTTACATCCCCATGTTATTTTGTATCAATAAAAGTTTGCTTTCAATGGGGGAAAAAGGAGGCATATGTAATACTTTCAACAATAAGGAAATTTTTTAAGTTTGCTTCACAAAAACATACAATGGGGTAAAGGCAGTCTATTCAATAAGTGGTATTGGGAAAATTGAACAGGTACATGCAAAAAAAATGAAACTAGACTACCTCTTACACCATATACAAGAATAAACTCAAACTAAATTAAATACTTAAATGTAAGACTCAAAGCCATGAAACTCCTAGAAGAAAACATAGGCAGCAAAATCTTGGACATTTCTTTTAACAATACTTGTTCTGATATATCTCCTCAGGTAAGGGAAACAAAAGAAAAAATAAACAAATGGGACTCCAGCAAATTAAAAATGTTTGCACAGCAAAGGAAACAATCAACAAAACAAAAAGGCAACCTATTCAATTGGAGAAAATATTAGCCAATGATACATCTAACAAGGGGTTAATATACAAAATTTATAAAGAAATCAACACCAACAATCAAGCAATCTGATTTTAAAATGGGCAGGGGTCCTGAATAGACACTTCTCCAGAAAGGACATACAGAAGGTCAATAGACATGAAAAAATGCTCAATATCACTAATCATCAGAGAAATGCAAATGCAATGAGCTATTACCTCACACCTGTCTGAATGGCTATCATCAATAAATTAACAAACAACGAGTGTTGGCGAGGATGTAGAAGAAAGGGAACCCTTGCACACTGTTGGTGGGAATGCAGATTGGTATAGCTGCTAGGGAAAACAGTATGGATGGTCCTCAAAAAACTAAAAATGTAACTGCCTTATGACCCAGCCATTCCACTTCTGGGTATATATCTGAAGTAACCCAAAACACTAATTCAAAAAAATATATGCACTTCTATGTTCAGTGCAGTATTATTTACAATAGCCAATATATGGAAGTAACTCAAGTGCCCATTAATAGACAAGTGGATAAAAATGTGATGTTACATATATACATATTGCTCAGCCATAAAAAAAGAGTGAAATCTTACCATTTGCGACAGCATGGATTGACCTAGAGAGCATTATGTTAAGTAAAATAAGTCTATCAGAGAAAGACAAATACCATATGATTTCAGTTATATGTGGAATCTAAACAACAATATAAACGATCAAACAAAACAGAAACAGACTCATAGATACAGAAAATAAACTGATGGTTACCAGAGGGAAGGGGAGTTGGGGACTGGGTGAAAAAGATAAAGAGATTGAGAAGTACAGATTGGTAGTTACAAAATAGTCATGGGGATGTAAAATATAACAGAATATAGTCAATAATATTGTAATAACTATCTATGGTGCCAGGTGGGTACTGGAAATATCAGGGGAAAACACTTTGTAGAGTATATGATTGTCTAACCACTATCTACACATATGAAACTAATACAAATAATATTCAATGTAAACTGTACTTAAAAATAAAATTTACCAAAAAAAGATTTTAAAATGAAAAAATAAAATAAAAAGGGAAAATACGTTTGCTTCCAATCGTGATGAGATCTGTGATATCGCTGCATTAAAAGCCTTGCTCTTCAAAGTGTCTACTAACTTCACAGTCCTATAGTCTTCTGAATACTTAGGAAATAAACCTTTAGTTGGGCTATTTGCCATATATCAAGTGGTTGTTTTCAACTAACTGTGCCTTGGCTACCACTACTAATTGGGAATATTAAAGAATATATAGAATATAAAGATGTGGAGAGTTTATACTATGAACTCTCCATGGGCCTAGCACATAGCCCAGCAGCAAAGTAAATACATTTCCAAGGCATTCAAAGTCAATAATTCAGTTTATGTTTTCCCTCTGTTCAGCCTAGTCTGCAACTTTGCCATCTGGCTTCTACTTAATCATCAACAAAACACCTCAAAGGAGCTTTACACTTAATTACTACTTGCATTTTGATTAGAGTACTGTAGTTAAGAAGTGAAAAAGCAGAGAGGAATTGTAAGTAATAACTGACCAGACCATCCCAAACCATCTGGGACAGCACTTCTAGTCTGTTTCAAGTAGTTACCTGACAATTACCAGTGTGCTTCCATAGTTCCTCTCCCTCCTCTTGTCTCCACTGGGACAGGGCAAAAGGGGAGACATGTTAAAACCCCTGCTATCTAAAAATTGAACCCCCACTACCCATGGATTTTTCTAATAACCCCATTTACTTCTCAAGAGGCCCATCCTTATTTTGAGCACTCTTTCCTCCTGGAGTACCCTGGGAAACCCCTGGTCTCAGGAAAATAGAGCCAGCTCATTGGTCACCAGCTCAACATTCCAGCTTTAGTGTTTATGTTTGGGTCTAAGACCAAACACATTGCCACAACTTCAAGGACCAGACCAGCCCTGGAGGACTATGTAGAGAGAACAAGGGCAGGTAGTCAGGGATAAAATGAGAGAATGTGTTGACATTTGTTTCAAAAAGTATAAAGTATCTCACAAAGTAATTTATTTCTATAATGGACACACAGATTCTTCCAGGTAACTCTCAAGATATGCTAGCTAGCACATATTCATGTCAGATACATTATAAATGAAACTAGGGAAGAACTTAGGTAAACATGTACGTACTTAAGGTTTTTGTAATCTATTTTCATTACAAAATCACAGAAAATCAAAGACCACCTCATTACTACAGAAACATGCTCTGTAGATGAGCAACAGTGGCATCACTGTGGATCTTGTTATAAATGCAGGATTACAGGCCTCACCCCAAACCTACTACATGTAAGTTCTAGAAGTACTGCCTAACCTAATGGATTTCCTTAGAGACCATCTGTCCTAGTGCTTCTCAGACTTTAATGTGTGTATGAACTACCTCAGTACTTGTAAAAATTCAGTTACTGGTTCCCCAGTAGGTCTGGGGTAGGGGCTGGCATCTCCCATAGGAGCACTATTCAATATTTAAGGTCTTTTATGTTAACTAGCACCATAGAGTTAAAAAAAAATAAAAGCACCTTCAAGTCAGTACCACTCTGAGAAGTCCCTTTTCTTTAGCCCTGGAGTAAGCTTGCTATTGGGATGTGCTTAAGAAAAACACCCAAGCAACCTCTCAGTGACCATTCTTTATAACTAAATTTGGACTCAGAAATAAGGAGATAGTTGTAATTTTGGACACCTTTAAAAACACCCCAAGTATTGTGAAATTTTCTGTCCATTCAATGTATGTATTCATAGCTTTACCAATAGGAATAACAGATCCTAGAGGCAGGAAAAATCTGATTTGGGTGCATAGGTAGACCACAGTGTAATTAGCTGACGGACCACTGGCTAGAGCTCAAACCCTTACCATTGTTACAATTTTTACCATATTCTAACTGTACTCTTCCATTTCCTTTATCATAAAAAATCTTGGAAAAGTTCCAAAAATATTTAAGAACACTGGGTATCAAGAAAAAACACACAATATTCTATATGGATAAAATGCTGACAGTAGGAGCAATAGAAGACCTGACCTTCCAGAATTTAGAATTAAATTTTCTCCTGACCCAAGTTGGCTACACTATCACAGTGGGAAGGTCAGAGGTCAATAGCAAATAAGCCCTGACAATAATACAAAGATTCTTCTAGGCAGCAAGAGAAGCTTAATAATTTGGTCCCTGTTATTTTTGATGCTAAATAACAGGCTATCAATTGCCCTAAATATCTCCATACAAACTAAACCGTCTTCAGCAAGTAACATCCATTCATGTGATTGATAGATTGTTTGACATCTATGAGGGCAACACAAATACACATCTAAGCAGCCAGTATATGTAGATAGCTAAAGATCTTTTGGTGCGCGGGGCGATGCTCCAACCAACTGAGCCACCCGGTCGGGGCTAATTTAGTCTTTATTGTGCTACTATTGTTGTGATAAAGGGGGGGGATGTAGGTTTACAGTTGTTCATATGAAAATAATACAAAAATTAATTAATAACAATACAAGAATAAACTGTGTTTTGCATACTCACAACTGTAATCCCACTTTTGCCTTACCCTGTATTCTAAACTTATATACCATAGCCCACAGTGGAATGAGGCAAACCAACTCCTCCAAAGTTAGCTCTCACAGAGATCCAAGAGAAAAGGTCACCCTCTTAAATGTTAGCTCATGACACTTCCTAAAAATTAAATATTTCTGTGGGCTTTTGAAAATTGTGATTTATATTATGCCCAGCCAGCTTACTCAGTAGAGAATGAGATCTTGACATTGTGATTTATGCAAATGGATCAGAGGTTTATTTGAGGGGTGATAAAAGTGCTCTAAATTTTGTTGTGATGCTGTTTGCACAACTCTTGAATATACTAAAATCCAGTGAATCGTATACTTTTAATGGATGAATTATATGATGTGTGAATTATTTATCAATAATGCTATTACTTGTTTTAAAATTGTTATTCAAACATCTTCAATAATCTATATATACAGAATCACAGTTTCAAATTTCTTAAAGAAGACGGTCTTTTTTAAGCCATATTTTGAAAGTAAATGAGAATAAAAATATGTGTTATCACTTATTTCATAGATAATTAAGATATGTAGAAATTAACTTTGAGACAATTCATCAGAATGTAAAGTCTATATAGGAATAGATCCCTTAAGATTTCTATCCGCAGAAGTAACAAGGTATGAAGCAACTCAACTGAAATTAATCCACAGATCAGAGCTTTTAGTCAGAATTTTGTAAGTCATGTCATAGATCATAGAATATTGGAGCTTGAAGAGTTCTTAAAGAGGTCTAATCCAATCCTCTAATTTTTCAATGAGAAAACTTAGGGGACAAAATAGAGAAGTAACTTGTTAAAGGAGATAAATAAATTCATTGTTGAATAATACTAGAACACATGTTTCCGAACTTTTGATCTGGGATTCCTGCTAGGGAAGTGGATCTCAGCAACATAAAGCTGGAAAGCTTCCATTATACTATGGTATAAAATCAAAGCAAAGATCTGCTCCTTGCCCACATCTGCAATCTTATCACACGTCGCTCTTTTGCTCATCATTCTCCAGCCCCTCTGGCCTCCATTCTGTTCCTCTTGCATAACATACAACTTTTTCTTTTCACTTGTTGTTCCCTCTGACCAGAAAGCTCTTCCTCCAGATGAATCATTGCATAACTGGCTCCTACTTAACCCACAGATCTGTTTAAGTAACAATTCTTTAAAGTGGACTTTCTTAAATACCCTAATGAAAGTAGTCATCTCCACCACAAGCCGATATTTCTCCATCACAGCACTCCATATTTCCTTTAATGGTTGTTATCATCATTATCCTGCCTGTGCTTTTAAAAAATTAACGCAGCTTTCCTCACTAGACTATAGCTTTATCAGAGCAGTATTCCTGGCACATAGTAGCTGCTTCATATATAAATATGTCAAAGGAACAAATACATCTCTGTGGTACTTCCTGAGTAGGCTTCCTATTGCCTAGTGACTAAATACCCAAATGCCCTATTTTCATTTCCCAGGAACTAAGAAAAACCTAGCCAGAATGTGTCATGGGCACCACAGCTTGACCTGCCTGAGGTATCCAAGAAAAGATTCAGAGGGGTAAACTGGATGAAAGTCCTTAGAGAATCAAGCTTGATACATAAGTTGACGTAGACAACTCCATAGGGCAGGAAGACCATCAAAAATTGGAAACAAAGTCAAGAATCAGTAATAGTCCAGAAAGATGTGAGATAGTTCCTATGTAAAGACTGAAAACAGAGCTTAACTTTATTGTTTTGGGGGCATGTGATGTGTGAATGGGTAGGACTGAATTAACACTTAATGATCAGGACTGAAATAAATCATAATTTTTAAAAAATAAGTCAGTTGGAGAAAGATAAATATCACATGATCTCACTCATTTGTGGAATATAATGAACAACATAAACTGATGAACAAAAATAGATCCAGAGACAGAGAAGCATCAAATAGACCGTACAACCTCAGAGGTAAGGCAGGGGCGGGTAAGAGATCAACCAAAGGACTTGTGTGCATGCATATAAGCATAACCCATGGACACAGACAGTAGGGGGGGTGAGGGCATGTCCTGGGGGCGTGGGAACGGCTAGGGGGAGGTCAATGGGAGGAAAAGGAGACATATGTAATACGTGAAACATAAAGAATTTTTTAAAAATCATTTCCCTTCCAACTCCCACAGTAGATTGATTGGCAGTATGAAATTCTGCTAAAGTTAAGGACACCAGTTAGGGTCACTCCTTACCTTTGGCAGCAGTTTGATTATAAAAGTTCCATAGGAGAGATACCATATTTTATTCATCACTGCTTCTGGCACTGTGCTTTGCACATAGTAGATGCTGAATAAATATTTGCTAATTGAATAAACAATTCAATGAATGGACTGTTGTTCAGCAGGAACAACCAAGGCAATACTCTAAAATGTGCATGGGGAAGATGCAAGGTATAAGTTGACTCAATCTTTGGAAAGATTTTTCCTTCTTTAAAGGTCAAGTTATGTTCTAGTATATTTGGACACTGTAAGCTAGCTGTGACTCACTCCTTGGCCTGCACCATCTTTGGGTGTCTGCCCTCCTTTTCCATCTCAGCTTCTTTCAGTCTTTCTATCCAGTTTTCTAAGAGGGTGTGGGACTTCCTCACTCAAAAGTATTTTGCTTCCTGGAGAAGGCAACTAGAACTATATATAAATGATCCATAGACTTAACTAAACTATGAAAGTAAACACTAGTCCTTAAGAACAGTAAATACCAAATTTGAAATAACACATAGCCTTTTAAAGGCCTGTCTGTGTTATAATGATTAATATTTTCATTCTCTTACCCCCCTGTTGTCTGTGTCCATTAATTAGGCTTATATGCATGCATAAAAGTCCTTTGGTTGATCTCTCCCCCTCAGGGAGGGGGGTAAGGGCATTAATGGGGTTGGGGGGTAATGGGGGAATAAGGACACATATGTAATACTTTAATCAATAAAGAAATTTAAAAAATAAATAAATAAATAAAAATGGTAAAAAAAAATATATTTTCATTCTCTCTCTCTCTCTCTCTTTCTCCCCCCATCCCTCCCTCCCTCCCTCTTGTGTGTGTGTGTGTGTGTGTGTGTGTGTGTGTGTGTGTGTGTGTGTGTGTTTCCCTTATCCCTTCTACCTTCCCTCCCTCCCTCTCAATTCTGAAGCTCTGGAAGAGACATACCTAACAAAAAAAAATCCTATCCTTTGGAAGTATTGATAGAATTATATTGTTTTTACTTACTCCCAGCATTGAGGAAAGAATGAAGCTACTTTATTTTTATCTGTTTTCTTAAGATATATCAGGTGTGGTTCTTTTCCTGTATACAAATACAATTTTGGGGAAAAAAATACAATTTTGGAATGAATTCCAAAGAACTGACAATGCACACTGGTTACAGACCCAGCTCAAACAGCCCTTTAGGCCCTGAGGGCCTTTAAAAGGAGCAGTCCCTGGTAGGAATGGTGTAGAGAGGGATGCTAGCAGTAAGAAAGGAGAAAGGAAGATAATATATATTTATTGAGCAGCTACTATGAGATTCACATGTGTTATCACACTTAATCTTCACAAATATTCAATGCCTTAGTTACCACTGTTATTTCCATTTTACAGATGAGAAACTAATGTTTAAGAAGTTAATGTGGGACTTCAATTTTCAGGCAAGATGGAATAACAAGGATGGGATGGATTTACCTTCCCACTTAAAACAATAACAAAAACAAAAAGAGGCTAAATATATGAACAAACTGTTTTTAAAACACAAAATATTAGTCAATGAAGGGCAGTGATAACTGGGAGATGGGAATCAAATATAGTAAGCCCTGCAATTGTCCCAACTTACTATCTTAAGGTATTTTCTAGCTATGGCATAGAGAGGGGAATTGAGGCAAAAGCAGTAGACCCCTTGGGTTAAAGAGATGCAGCTGTAAGTCTGGGGAGACTAATAAAGCTAGAGTTTATATAACAGGCTATGGAAGAAGAGAGAGCTGCAGAGAGAACTCTGGAGATCTGCACAGGGCCTCTTTTAAGTATTCAGCAGAGTAGTTATTAGTACGTGTGTGAGGAAACTAACCAAGGCTGGGAAAGAGCCATCTGAAAAAAATAAAAAAAACTTTTTGCTGCTCACACAGGGCTGGAAATAGTACCTATCCCCACCATCCAGACTGGAAAAACTCGTAATTCATGAGCACTTGGGCAGAGTACACAGAAGGGTCATTCCTCAGTAGTGGGAAACAAGTAGCCCTAGATTAAACACTGCTTCAGAATCAGCTAACAAATAATAAAAGCAAGACCCAAAAGGATAAAAATATTTCCAAGTAAATTAACTGCTTTATAGAACAAGGCTTAGGAATATTTATAGAAATACAATTATATCCAGCAGCCATCAAGGTGAAATCACAGATCTGGCATCAAATCAAAGATTTACAGTCTTGCAAAGAAGCAGGAAACATGATCCATAATGAGGACATAAATCAATTGAAACTGACCCAGAAGTGACATATATGCTAGAATTAGCACAAGACATTAAAACATTTTTAAAACTGAATTTTACAAGCTCAAAAAGTTAAGTAGAAAAATAGGTGATATTTTAAAAGACCCACATCAAACTTCTAGAGATAAAAACATGTGAAATGAAAAGTACACTGATGGGATTAGCAAGATTGTACATTGCAGGAAGGAAGATTATTGCAATTAAAGGCATAGCAGTAGAAATTATCTAAAAGGAAACACGGAGAGTAAAAAGAAAACAAGAAAAAAATGTAAAAATGGAACTATGAGGTAGATTAATTGGCTTAATTTCCATGTTTGAAGTCATACAAAGAAGGGAGAGAGAGATGAGTGGCAGGGGGGGAAAGTATTTGAAAAAATATTTGCTGAAAAAAAATTCCAAAATTAGTGGAAACTAAAAATTCACAAATGGAAGAAATTCAATGAATGTCAAGCACAAGAAATATGAAGAACACCCCACAAAGGCACAGTATGATCATATTGCCTAAGACCAGTGATAAACAGAAAATTTCAAAAGCAGTCAGAGAAAAAGGACTTGTTATATACAAAGTAACAAAGAAAAAGGAGGAGGAGGAGGGAGGAAGAAGACATTGTGCAACAATATCGTTAGAGTGTTAAAAGAAAAAAATCTACCTACCTAGAATTCCACAGCTGGCAAGAATATTTTTGAAAAAGGAAGGCAAATAAAGATATTTTCAGACATACAAAAACTGAAATGATTTATCACCAGAAGTCCTGCACTACAAGAACAGTTAGAGGATCTCCTTTAGGCAGAAGGAAAACCAAACCACATGGAAATCTGAATCTACACAAAAGAATGAAGAGCACAGGAAATGGTAAATACAGGCAGAGATGAGGTGGGGGGAGAGAGAAAGAGGCGGGGGGGAGAGAGAGATCTGCTAAAGATAACTGACAGTTTAAACAAAAGTAATAATGATGTATTGTGGAGTTCAAAACATACATAAAAGTAAAATGCATAGCAACAATAACATAAATACCAGGAGAGGAGAAATGGAGGTATACTCTTGTAAGATTTTTATTAATATAGTAAAACTATATATAATATCTCTTGAAGGAAGAGTGTGATAAGTCAAGGATGTAAACCATAAATACCAAAAATAACAAAACAATAGTTAATAAGCCAAAAAGAGAGATAAAAATTAGTATTATAAAAGTACTCCATTGATCAACAGAGAAAGGCAGAAAAGGCAGGAAAAGGAAACAAAGAACAGATGGAGCAAATACAAATCAAATAAGATAATAGACTCAAATCTGACAATACCAATAATCACATTAAATTTAAATAATCTAACACTCCAATTTAAAGGTAGAGATTATCAGATTGGATTAAAAAGCAAGATCCAATTATAGGCAGCTTACAAGAAACACACCTTAAATATAAAAAATATAAAAATATGTTAAAATGATTGAAAATGATAGTCCATGTTAACACTGTTCAAAAAACCAACCTGGAGTGCTTATATTAATATTAGACAAACTAGATTACAGGACAGAGAGCTTCATTTATTTGCTCAAGGTCACAGGCCTTATAGTATTGTACCTGGGATTCAAACCTTCATCTGCTTTATTTCAGAGACTACTTTTAGCATCACATTATAACAGGGAACCTTTTGTTAACTATTTCTTGGAAACCTATCATTGAAACTGTCAGTAATGTCTCTCTCTCTCTCTTCTCTCTCTCTCTCTCTCTCTCTCTCTCTCTCTCTCTCTCTCTCTCTCTCTCTCTCTCTCTCTCTCTCTCTCTCTCTCCCTCTCCCTCTCCTTCACACATCCAAAGAACACTCATGAGTCAGAAGATAAATAGTCCTAACTCTGTTTCTGATTACCTGTATAAGCATGAGTGCATTATTTAACCTCTTTGGGCCACAATGATCTCTTTCTCAAATTAGGATCTTGGATCCTTTCCCAAGGACATATGTGCAGCCATTGCCACAGCCAGAATTTGACCCCAATCTAACACCTACCTTCCCAATAGCACAGGGTTTGGCACCAGATACCCACAAGACACGATGCAGGAGGCTGTACTACATAAAAGGTTCTTAGGAATCTAGAATACTGTGAGATGGATGGGAGCTGGTGGCGCACTGGAAGAATTCAGGGGTCTGGAGATGAAATTGGAAAAGGCAAAGTTTATGGTCTTGGAAAGGGTCCCGCTAAGGTTGTACTGAGACTATGCTAAATTCTGCTGTGCAGCAGCCTTCTCCAGCCGGGACGATGACGCATTTGAAGTTCATTTCCTGACTCAGAGCCAGTCTCAGACTTGGATCAATGATCTCCCAAACCCCTCCAGTCCCAACAGGCATTTAAGAATTAGGCTGAGGATGTTGCAATACACATGGAGAAAATTCAGCTACACATTGAATAACAAACAGTCTTGAAATATGTCACTGCAGCTGACAGGACATTTGAGTATTTTCTGGATATGTGTACAACCGATATTGGGCATATTGATTCAACTGAAACCATGTTTGCCTTAAGCACAGACACAGAGGTAGTATTTTCAAGGCTTTTCCACAGAAAAGGCTGTTCAAAAATAATATTTTGAAAAGTCATTAGTTCTGCCTAGTGGATTCAAGTTTCTGTTCCAGGGATCATTTTTATTATCTGTTGAACAGTACATGCTTTTGTTTCTTAGTTCTGTAAATAATCCAGAATAGCTGTCTCTAAAGTAAGTCTTCCCTCTGTATATGACTGCCTCTAGCTTTCTGGCACTGCTTTTCAAAGGTACCTATTGTTACCTATTCTTGCTCCTGAGCCTTTCACCTTCCAACTCTCAAGAAAAAGATAAAAGGAAGCCTAATCTATTGTTTTTACCCATTTTTTTTCCTGGTGTAACTGGGTGATGAGTAAGGAGGAGAAGAAATAGAATATTTATTCATTGAGCCACAACTGAAAATCATATTAACCTGGAATAACAGTGCTACAAGGTACCTCAGAGTTTACCTAATTCAACTATTTTCATTTTGTAGATGAAGGCCTGGAGAGGATTTGTCCAGAGTCATATAGAGAGTTTGTAGTTGAGCTATGACTGGAATTCAAGTTTCCTAACACATTGAATGTATATATTGATTTTGTCCAGTTCATCCTCACAAATGATCCTCCATTTTCATTACCTTTTAGTAATTTTTTCAGTGCTGTCCATTTATACAGGCTGAGACAGGTTAAGACAATCAGACAACTGTGCATACATGGACATCACAACACAAAAACCACAATTAAAGCAACCTATACTTTGTCCCAAGGTTTATTATGACTGAAGAACTAGCAAGGAGATTCTGAAGTGTGAATGTCAGTTGTTCAACACAAATCTTAATTTGGAATAAATAAAGAGAATCTACTTCAAGATGTATGTACCTGCATGAAAGACGTATGTACTTCCATTAAAGACAGCACCACAATTACAAAAATAAAATCAGTGTTTTGGTCTAGCCATACTTCACTTTTCACAATTCACAATTGATGTGCCCATTTCCCAAGAGTGGGTAAAACTGATTGGGAAAGGTAATGCAGAGCAAAGCTTATTTTGTGATTTTATGCTTTACATACTTACATATAGATGTACACATACATATATTTGTGGGTATGTATTTCTAACTCATGTTGAGTGAGAAATAAAAAACCAAGTAAGGTCTACAGAACACTGCCATTTTTATAAATTAAAATACAATCACATAAAACAAGAATAGGCATTTTACAAAAACATAAATAGAATGATGCATATCAAATGCATTAGAATGGCAGCCTACCTATGGTGGGGGAAAAAACAGAAGTGGAAAATGGAGGTGAAAATGGAACAACTGAATGACTGGATGAATACATACATACATACATATATACAAAGGGCATATAAATACAAGGATTTGCAGGGACTAGTGGTGATGGTGTGCTGTAACTGAGGCGTGTGATGAAGTCAACCCTCAGCCTTTGAAGTCTAACAAATCAAAACAAAACAAAATACAACCTTTTTCTGCATTTCATTCTTGGAAAGAGACCTGGTAAAGAACATTTTATTGTTTCTTTTGTATAAAACAGATGATAAGTTTGAAAGACAAAATTGAAATGACTTACATAGTAGGTGTATTTGTATAATTCTGGACTTATTAATAGCTTAGATTATATGTGAGTCAATTACATTCCAATTTAGCATTACTCTAGTGTCTATCACCAATATACAAGTGACAAGGATATTTTGTTAAAATTTAGAAAATTAAATCTTTAACTAGCTACATGTGAGTATTTAATTTGATTGGGAAATGAGGTTAGAAGCTTTCCAAATTATGCCAAATTATGCTTTAACTAATTTTAGACTAATTTGGTCAATTGGGTCATTGTTTTTATTTTGTTGTTTCTTCCAGTTGAGTGCTTGGCCATACCTCTGGTCCATATTGTATCAATAATGTTTTTCATTTTGAAGTTGTTAAACAGAGAACATATTTCTATTACAAGCATGTAATGGTATAAATTTTAATTCTGGGTCCTGAAACTCACCAGAGTCTTATCATACTTTGTTAATTAAAAAGTAAACAGGCCCTGCCTTGGCTTGTGTGGCTCAGTGGTTGGAGTGTCATCCCGTGCACCGAAGGGTCCTGGGTTTGATTCCTGGTCAGGGCACATACCAAGGTTGAGGTTTCAATTCCCTATTGGGGCACGTGCCTGAGGCAGCCAATTGATGTTTCTCTGTCTCTCCCTCCCTCTCCCTTCTCTCTCTCTCTCTCTCTCTCTCTCTCTCTCTCTCTCTCATCAATGAAGAGCATATCCTCAAGTGAGGATTTTTTTTAAAGTAAGCAGGTCCTGAAGGGACTATAGAGGAGAAACCAAGATGGCGGCATAGGTAAACACCTGAACTTGCTGCCTCACACAACCACTTCAAAACTACAACTAAAAGACAAAACGGACATCATCCAGAACCACAGGAAGGCTGGCCAAGTGGAAATTCTACAACTAGAAGGGAAGAGTAAAGCACACTGAGACTCAGAGGAGCTGCGGAAGTAAAGTGCAGAGGTACGGAGGCATGCGTGTGGAGAGGGCTGGCAACTGAGTACGCAGCTGGCTTTCTCAAACGGGAGGGAGACACAAGCTCCCGACTGCTATGAACTCCAGTTCCAGGCGAGACTCTGGGGACCCAGACTCATACGGGGAGAAACTGCACTGTCTGGCAGTGGGCAGAGCTCGAGGGTGGCTTTCTCTCAGAGGTGTTTGCAGTGATTACCAAGGGACACTGAGACCCAGGGGCCTCTTAGGGCAGGGCTGATGGGAAGCCATTGCTGTTTGCTCCACCCTGAGATTCCGCCCCACCCCAGCTGTGTGCACAGGCTTTTGCATATGAATGGCCTGGTCCTTTGAAATCGAAAATTACCTAACAAACTGCAGCTGAGCCAGAGCGACCGAGAACATCCAAAAGGAGGCCCAAGGCCCCACAGCAGCTTGCATTGCTTCACAGCTGGGCCTCATCTGGGCACCTCCAAAACCCAAACAAAGAAGAGGAATCTGCAGATCTCTCCAAAGCTCCTGCTGAGTGGCCTCAGGCAGAGCTAAATTAGCACTGCCTTGGAGATCCAAGAGCCAGTGGACCCAGGGGTCAGAGTGGAACCATCCAGATTACAACTCCTCAGATCCATAAGGGACACATTCAGGGGGCAGACACAGTGAGCACCAAAGCCCCACTGAAGCAAGTCTTGCCTCATAAGGGTGTCTCCAGCACAGAAGTACTCCTAGCATAGACACAGCTGATCCTCACAACCAATTGGCCTGGAGGTCAATTCCTCCCAGTGATACCAACAACAATCAAGGTTTAATTACAACAAGACTGCACATACAGCCCACAAAGGGGTGCACCAAGAGTGTCCACCTCAGGTTATTCGGGAGGCTGAGCCACTGGGCCCTATAGGACACCTACCACACAAAGCCACTCTATCAACACAGGGAAGCAGCCAAAATGCAGACACAAAGAAACAGGTCACAAATGAGAGAAATGGAGGAAAGCAAATGACTGGATATAGAGTTCAAAACCACAGTTATAAGGTTTTTCAAGAATTTTCTAGAAAAGGCTGATAAATTTAGTGAGACCCTTGAGGATATGAAAAAAGACCAACTAGAAATTAAGCATACACTGACTGAAATAAAGAATAATATACAGAGATCCAACAGCAGACTAGAGGATCGCAAGAATCAAGTCAAAGATTTGAAATACAAAGAAGCAAAAAACACCCAACTGGAAAAGCAAAAAGAAAAAACAATCCAAAAATATGAAGATAGTGTAAGGAGCCTCTGGGACAACTTCAAGCGTACCAACATCCGAATTATGGGGGTGCCAGAAGAAGAGAGAGAGCAAGATATTGAAAACCTATTTGAAGAAATAATGACAGAAAACTTCCCCCACCTGGTGAAAGAAATAGACTTACAAGTCCAGGAAGCGCACAGAACCCCAAACAAAAGGAATCCAAAGAGGACCACACCGAGAGCTGAAGAAGCAGGGATGATGGCGGCTGGCAGGACGGAGCTGAGAGAGAGGAAGTGAGTGAGTAAGGCTATGAAAGGAGTGTGTGTGGATGTGTGTGGTGTGTGTGTGTGAGTGAGGAAAAGTTAAATCTCTCAGGAGCAGCAGGGGCTGGCAGACAGCCTCTCCTTGAAAAGGAGAGACTACCACCGCTGCAGGCACTCCCTGGACGGCAGGAATCCAGCACGGAGCCCACGCCATCTTGAAATGAAGAATGGCCTTTTTTAGAAACTCATCAACACCACCAACAAGACAGGCTTTGGAACTGCCCTGCGACCCAGCACCCACTCCACCCAATATCCTGCTACCCCAGCTGCAGACCCTCAGACCCTGGGACCTCCACCTCCAAAGATACACCATTGGAAAGCTGTAAATGCAACTCCCCCTCCCCAACAGCAGAACCCCGGAATTGCGCGCATGCGCGCACACCCATGCGCACTCCCATGTGCATCCCCAACCCCATAAACAAGCCAGGACACTTTACTCTGCGTTTGCATGTCTCCTTGGACAGCGCTTGGGAGATGCCGAGAGCATCCGAGGGTGTGATTCTGTGCAGACGGGGGTGCGCGCCCCGCAGTGGAAATTCTGAATTCCCTCTTCCTGGAGGGTTGCCCACTTTCACCCCAGTGGCTCAGCCACAGTGCCGGGACCCCTCGGAGTGCATCGGAGCTCTGTGCCCAGAGAGTGTGAGGTTCCGGGAGCCAGGCACACTGAGCCTAACTAACCACAGGGCGCTAGTGGGAGCCATTATGAGCTCACTTTGGGTGCGATCTTGAACAAGCAGGGGGCGCACTCCCCTCCAGCAGTAGAACCTTTGAATTCACTTAGCCTGAGTACCGGCCCACAGGCACCACAATTGCGCGACTACACTGACAGGGCCCTTCAGAGTTCTTTGGTGTGCCTCACTGGCAAAGGTACCAAGGGTGCTCCTGTGAGCCACCGCTGGGAGTAAGCACCTATCCACCACAGGTGCAACAGCAAAAGCTGGGTCTGCCCACCCCACGACTGCAGAACTCTGGGCACCACAGTCACGCCTTTCCAAACAGCAGGTCCCCTGAGCCCCAACACCCCAACATATGGTTCCTGGGGGCCACTGTGAGTCCCTGCTGGGCACATGTGATTACAATTAAGGGTGCAAGACAGCAAAAATTGGGAAACTCCCCTCCACAGCGGCTGACTTCTAGACACCGCAGTTGTGCCTCTCAAGCTCGCAGGCCTACATCAAGAGAGCCCAAATAGCTAGAGTAGGGAACTACACTAGATTAACAAGCCCAGGAAAACTGAGAGATTATGCCAGAAGCACCATCCCCAAAAGAACCTGGGCAGCAAAGCAATTGGATCTACAATTAAAACATTACAGGAAAACATGGGAAGACAAAAAAGCAATCCCCAAAGGAAAGAAAAAGAGGAATCACCAAAAAGGGAGTTAAATGAATTCAAGGCTAGCAGCTTATCAGAGATAGAATTCAGAGTAATGGTTATAAGGATGTTTAAATGGCTGGATGACAAATACACACAACTCAGTGACAAATACACACAACTCAGTGAAAACTATAAGGAGCTGAATGAGAATGTCACCAACATGAAAAGAAACCAAGAGGAGATGAAGAATGACATAGCTGCAATAAAGAACACAATGGAAGGCTTAAACAGTAGACATATAGATCAATGGAATAGAAGAGAGAACCCAGAAATTGACCCAAATCACTATGCTCAATTAATATTTGACAAAGGAGGCATGAACATACAATGGTGTCAAGACAGTCTCTTCAACAAATGGTGTTGGGAAAATTGTGCAGATACATGCAAAAAAATGAAACTAGACCACCAACTTACACCATACACAAAAATAAACTCAAAATGGATCAAGGACTTAAGCATATGACGGGAAACCATAAAAATACTAGAGGAATCCACAGGCAGAAAAATCTCTGACATATGCCAAAGCAATTTCTTCACTGATATTGCTCCCAGGGCAATGGAAACTAAAGAGAAAATAAACAAATGGGACTACATCAAGATAAAAAGCTTTTGCACAGCAAAGGAAACCATCAATAAAACAAGAAAGCCCACTGCATAGGAGAACATATTTGCCAATGATATCAACGATAAGGGTTTAATCTGCAGCATTTACAGAGAACTCATGCAGCTTAACAAAAAGAAGATAAAGAACCCAATCAAAAAATGAGCAACTGATCTAAATAGACACTTTTTGAAAGAAGACAGAAGGCCAAGAGACATATGAAAACCTGCTTAAAATCATTTATCATCAGAGAGATTCAAATCAAAACAACAATATGGTACCATCTCACACCTGTCAGAATGGCTATTATCAACAAATCAACAAATGACAAGTGCTGGCGAGGATGCGGAGAAAAAGGAACCCTCATGCACTGCTGGTGGAAATGCAGACTGGTGCAGCCACTGTGGAGAACAGTATGGAGTTTCCTCAAAAAATGAAAAATGGAACTCCCATTTGACCCAGTGTTCCCACTTCTAGGAATATATCCCAAGAAACCAGAAACACCAATCAGAAAGGATATATGTAGCAGCACAATTCACCATAGCTAAGATTTGGAAACAGCCTAAGTGCCCATCAGCAGATGAGTGGATTAAAAAACTGTGGTACATCTACACAATGGAATACTATGCTGCAGTAAAAAAGAAGGAGTTCTTACCATTTGCAACAACATGGATGGAGATGGAGAACATTATGCTAAGTGAAATAAGCCAGGCAGAGAAAGATAAATATCACATGATCTCACTCATTTGTGGAATATAATGAACAACATACACTAATGGAAAAAAAAAAATAGATCCAGAGACAGAGAAACATCAATCAGAAGGTCAAACCTCAGGGAAGAAATTGTGAGGTAACCAGAAACCCAAGAATGCCTGAGAACGTCTTTCTTGCCATGCTAGCAGTCATCAGCTGTACAGTAATACTGGGCAAATGGGGAAGTATTTTGGAATTATGTTCCTGTCCCTTCATGGGTAAGAGCCCTTACGTGAGCTGATCCCCCGCCTAATGTAGTCACCAATAATACCAAACACCTTTGTCATCCAGGAGGACCATGGGTGGGGTAAGGAAGTATAATTACACAGGGGTCTCCACCCAGCTTCCCTTTTGTATGACAAAAAAATCAAACCACTGCCCCTTTGTATGTAAAATTAAAGAGAGGTTTCTGGCTTGTGTGGACACCAAAGGAAGGGACTATCACTACTTGCTCCTGGTAGAGGTGCAAAAAATGTAACTAAAACCTTGTCTATACAAAAAGAAATTGACATCCTGTTTGAAATGGAATTGCCATGGCCTAGAGCAAAGAATATCCTTACATGATATTATTCTACAATGTCATTATAATTTTTCCCAGATTTGTGTTACCCCCATTACCTATAATAGTACCTTGCACCCTTGGGAATCAATAAAAAATCATCTTTTTGGTGCTTGGAGACAAAGGTAACACATCTCTTGATATTTTAGAATTACAACAGCATAATGTACAATTATCCCAAACAAACTTACAAACTAATTCTTTGAATGTCTATCAGCAATTTAAAAAGGACATGAAAGGATTTAATCCCTTCAGTTGTGTACAGGGGCCCCTGGGAAGATACCTGAGCATTCTATATTGGCCCCTCTTGCCCTTTTGGCCAAGAGGGACCCTCTTCTCACAATCCAATTGCCCACAGCTGTTGCCTGAGCTTTCTGTTCATGCCAAGGTTGAAGCCTCATGATGGCTGGTACCATGGATCTGTCTCTCGCCCAGTGGAGCACGCTGGGCCCTCCCTGGAGAAGAAACCCCGGTTCCCCAAGATATAGGATCAATGCCGGGGCCCCGCCAGCAGGTGAGGGGATCCCAAAGCAGGTGCTGGGCGTGGAGGCCATGGGGGCATAGGCTACCAAGGAGACAGAATTGGTCCTCACATCACCCTGCTTGGCCCCGGAGGATGGCTGGTTAGCCACAGACGGGTAAGATTCCTGAGGTAAGGAACAACCTAAGACAAGCACAGTTGCAGAGGGGCCATCAGGAGAGAACTTGGGGGTCAACAGAGGTGAGGCACAGACCCTCACCCCCCCAACTTTGCAGGGGCCTGAACCCTCACCCCTTCTGAAGGAGGTCTGCCCCCGTAGCTGCTTAGCTTCCCATGCTCAGCTCAAATAGGGACCCAGGTAACAGACAGAGACTTGGCCGACAGCAGCTGCCCTCTCACTGCAACAAGACTTTTTTGAGATGTCTTGTACCCATGTTGTGGGGAAGTGTGTTTTTGATATCCAAATCTAGCCTAGTACCAGGAATGCTCAGGGCCTACTCAAGAAGGCAAATAATCCTTTCCACTAATATACACAGGGTAAAATAAAATTGTTGTTAGAGTATTAAATTTGACAGTAAAATAATAGTCAAGTTTTCAGGCTAATTTAAATTGGCTAATTGAAATAAGCAAATATTCTAGAAAAATTAATTGTACTGGACAAAAACTGTTCCTAAAGTGATAACTAAAATTATTATTGGTAGTTCATCTCATGGTAAAATTGCATAACATGTAATGAACCTAAAGCAGTCATATTTTAGTGCAAAAAAATAAAATTTAAAAGCTATCAAGACTACATTATAAAATTTCCAAAAGCCTCCTAATATTTAAATCAAAAAAAGGGGGGATAGTAGAAGAATATCATGTAAGGAAAAATATCCTGTAAGTAAATTACATCTAGAAAATTTTACTTTAGAAAATTAACTTTCATTTGTAATGCTAAAAGCAAGACACCCATGTAAAACATATGTTGTGTCAAAACAAGCCAAAGGAAAATCATTTGGGCAAAAAATGAAAAAGGAACGCAAGTCAAATTTATAGAAAAGTTTACTTTATTAACTTTTGGTCGAGAATATGTTTGTATATTTTCAGAAAACAACTCCGAGACCATGTGGTTTCCTGCAACAGAGAGGAATTGACAGGACTACTCCAGCCATGAAGACAGAAGAGAAACAGTCCAGAGATGGAAGATGCTGACAACGCCTTGCCATACTAGCAGTCGGCAGCTGTGCTTCACTGCAGGTTTCCCAGGACCAAACCAGAGAGGGTCGGACTTTCATTACCACCATTTGTCCACCATCCAGAACTGTAATATCATTGCTGACATGTACACATAAGGAACTGTTTGACATTGAAATTCGGACTCAAAAGAATTGTTGGCCCAGAAAGAAACTCAGTACAGACTGATTCATTTGCCGCTCAGCATAACCATTATTGCTTGTCTCATTCTCGGTTCTTATAAGTGTATTTCTAGTAGCACATGATCTCACGCATCTAGGGGAAATGATGAACAACATAGACTGATGAACAAGAACAGACCCAGAGACAAGGAAGCATAGATCAGACTGTCGGACCTCAGAGGGAAGGTAGGGGAGGGTGGGGATAAGGGGGAGAGATCAACCAAAGGACTTGTGTGCATGCATATGAGCCTAACCAGTGGTCACGGACAACAGGAGGGTGGGGGCATGTGTGGCGAGGGGTTTGGGATGGGAATGGGGGGATGAGGACAAATATGTGATACCTTAATCAATAAAGAAATTTTAAAAAAACTGTGACTCTGACATCACTAGATACATATTAACTCTAGACCTAGGAAACACTCCTTGTAACTTAAACAAGGTGTTTTTATGACCAATATAAGGAAGTACTTTATGCAACAGAAAAAGAAAATAAAAATTCATGTGTGATAAGTCTATAACCATTAAATAGTGTATGAATAAGGCATAGGCAAACAACTAATATATTTTCCCACATAATTCATGGCATCATCAGGTAGATCCAGAGTTGAAAGAATGGGGTATCAGGAGACCTTGATTTTAAAAGGATTTGAAAGCAGATGGGAAACAGAGATCAAGGACTAGATCAGTCAGTTACAACATGGATCCAGTAATAAATTGTCAGGTGGAGAGCAGGAAACTGGCATCAAGAGAAAGCAAAGGAGCCATTAATCAATCTAGCAAATCCCAACATTAACAATGGAATTAGCAGGAAATGTAGCAGGGAATAAACAGAACTAAAGACCCACAAAAAAACTGAGGAAGTTGACTTGTAGTATTATTCCCAGTAGGAGTCTTAGATTAATAATACTGTAATTCTCCTCTTTCCTAGAGCAGGAATATGGTTAGGCATATTTTAAAACTTTTGAAAATATAAATTAGTTACAAAGGGCAACATGTTTCTCCAAAGTGTGTGGAAGAAGGAAGTGCTATGTAGAAAAATCTAGAAGGCCATACACTAAAATATTAATGGGAGATTTTATTTAGAGACAGGGATGCCACTGGAAAGGTGAAGAACTTTCCCCTAGCTATTTGATACACATTTGTATTATTCATACATACAGTGAGCATGTGCCATTTTGAATAAAGAAAATATGGTACATATATAATAAGGAATACTACTCAGCCATAAGAGGAGATGAAATATTGCCATTTGTGACAACATGGATGGACCTTGAGAATATTATGTTAAGCGAAATAAGTCAGACAGAAAAAGCTAAGAACCATATGATTTCACTCATATGTGTGACATAAAAAGGAAACTCATGAACACAGAAAATACTATGGTAACCATCAGAGGGAAGGGGGTGAGGGGAGGAGTAAAGATAAAGGGATCCTAATATATGGTGATAGAAGATTTGACTTTGAGTGATGGGCACACAAAGCAATATACAGATCATGTATCATAGACTTGTACATTTGAAACCTATATAATTTATTAACCAAAGTCACCCCAATAAATTTAATTTAAAAATAAAATGAAATGATTTAAACAAATAAAGAGAAGTGATTAGAGTCAGAATCTCACAATTGTTTTCAACATCACTGTGTTACCTCTGCTCTAAAATACCCAACATGATGGGGGAAAAATATTTTATGTAAATAGAAACCAAAAAATGGTGGAATAGCAATACTTATATCAGACAAGATAGACCTCAAAACAAAGGTCACAAGAGACAAAGAAGGTCACTACATAATACTAAAAGGATCTATTCAACAAGAGGATATAACCCTTATAAACAGGTACATGCAAAAAAAATGAAACTAGACCACCACCATACACCATATATAAAAATAAACTCAAAATGGATAAAAGAATTAGCCTGGCCGGTGTGCTCAGTGGTTGAGCATCGACCCGTGAACCAAGAAGTCACAGTTCAATGCCTGGTCAGGGCTCATGTCAGGGTTGTGGGTTCTATCCCCCAGTATGGGTATGCAAGAGGCAGACAATTGATGATGTTTTTCTCTCATCGGTGTTTCTATCTCTCTCTATCCATCTCCCTTCCTTTCTCTCTAAAAATCAGCAAAAACAGATCTACCTAAAACATAATCACAAACCCAAATAGACAACCAAAATGAGGAAACAAAGAAACAACCCCCAAATGAAAGAACTAACAAATTCTCCAGAAGAAAAGATAAATGAAGCAGAGATAAGAAATTTATCTGAAACAGAGTTCTGAGTAATGATGTTTAAAATGCTCAACAGTATGAAAAAAGATATAGTAATTATGAAAGAAGAACAGTCTGAGATAAAGAATGACATAACACAAAGAACACATTGGAAGGAATACATAGCAGATGAGGGGAAGCTGAGGATCAAATCAGTGAATTAGAAGACAGAGTTGAAAATATTACTCAATTAGAGAACCAAAAGAAAAAAAAATTAAAAAACAGGAGTACAGCTTAAGGGAGCTGTGGGACAATGTGAAACATAACAATATTAGAATAGTAGGTGTGCCAGAAGAGGCAGAATGGGAGAAAGGAATAGAGAAGGTGTTTGAAGAAATAATGGTAGAAAACTTCCCTAACCTGATAAAGGAAAAAGTCACACAAGTTCAGGAGGCACAGAGAACCCCAAACAAGAACCCAAACAGACCCACACCCAGACACATCATAATTAAAATGCCAAAAATTAAAGACCAAGAGAGAATCTTAAAGGCAGCAAGAGAAAAGAAAACGGTTACCTACAAAGGAGTTCCCATAAGGCTGACACCTGATTTCTCATCAGAAACTCTACAGGCCAAAAGGGAATGGCATGAAGTACTGAAAGTAATGGAAAGCAAGGATCTGAGACCAAGATTACTACTAGTATATCCAGCAAGGCTATCATTCCAAATGGACGGTCAAATAAAGAGCTTCCCAAACAAACAAACAAACAAAAAAAGGCTAAAGGAGTTCACCACCAAGCCAGCATTACAAGAAATGCTAAAGGAATTGCTGTAAGGGATTGCTGAGAAGAAGAAACAGAGAAAGAAACCTAGCCATACAGAATTAAAATGGCTATAAATAAGGACCTCTCAATAATAACCCTAAATGTAAATGGATTAAATGCACCAATCAAAAGGTGTAGGGTAGCTGAAGGGATACAAAAACATGACCCAACTATATGCTGTCTACAAGAGACCCACCTCAAAACAAAAGACACACACAGAATGAAAGTGAAGGGATGGAAAAAAATTTTCCATGCAAATGGAAAAAAAAAAGCTGGAGTAGCAATACTCATATCCGAAAAAATAGATTTTAAAAGCATCATGCTAAACGAAATAACCCAGTAAGAGAAAGATAAATATCATACAATCTCACTCATTTGTGCAATATAATGAACAACAGAAAATGATGAACAAAAATAGAGCCAGAGGGAAAATATATATATGTGTTATTTGCAGATTTTTAATATTTTCTACAACTTTTGTGATATCATACTATGTAAGTACAGTTTTGGTAATATTATTATACTTAAAATCCTTTTACTCTTGAAATATTAATGTTTATTGCATGTAATATTATTATATGTAAGATCATTTTTCTTGAATAATTGGTGTTTATTGCATGTAACATCATATTTAAAATAGTTTTTCTTGAAATATTAAGGTTTATTGCATGTAACATTGTTATATTTAAAATCGTTTTTCTTGAAACAAAAAAAAATGAAAAAAAATTAAAAAATAAAAATCACCAAAAACATATTTTTAAAAAAGACTTAATTGTAAGTCATGAAACCATAAAAATCTTAGAAGAAAACATAGACAGTAAAATCTAACACATCTCACATAGCAGAATTTTCACCAATACATCTCCTAGAACAACAAAGGAGAAAATAAATGGGCCTAAACTAAACAAAAAACTTCTTCACAGCAAAAGAAACCAGCATCAAAATTAAAAGGGAACCCACTGTATGGGAGAACATACTTGCCAATGATACATCTGATAAGAGGTTAATTTCCAAAATATACAAAGTACTCATACAATTCAATATCAGGAAGACAAACAATCAAATTTTAAAATGTTCAAAGGACCTGAATAGATACTTCTCCAAAGAGAACATACAGATGGCCAATAGACAAATGAAAAATGCTCAGTGTTACTAATCACCAGAGAGATGCAAATTAAAATGACAATGAGGTATCACCTCACACCTGTCAGAATGGCGACCATCAACAAATCAACAAATGACAAGTGCTGGTGAGGATGTAGAGAAAAGGAAATCTTAGTACACTGATGGTGGGAATGCAGATTGGTGCCACCACTGTGGAAAACAGTATGACGTTTCCTCAAAAACTTAAAAATGGAACTGCCAAAGTGGGCGGGGGAGGGGGTGGAGGGAGGGTAAGAGATCAACCAAAGCACTTGTATACATGCATATAAGCATAACCAATGGACACAGATAGTAGAGGGGCAAGGGTATGTGCTAGGGGCAGGAGAGGCTGGGGAGAGGTCAATGGGCAGGGTGGGGGGGAGAGGAGACATATGTAATACTTTCAACAATAAAGAATTTAAAATATATTTTATTGATTTTTTACAGAGAGGAAGAGAGAGGGATAGAGAGTTAGAAACATCGATGAGAGAGAAACATCGATCAGCTGCCTCTTGCACACCCCCTACTGGGGATGTGCCCGCAACCAAGGTACATGCCCCTGACCGGAATCGAACCCGGGACCCTTGAGTCCACAGGCTGTCGCTCTATCCACTGAACCAAACCGGCCTCGGCTCAACAATAAAGAATTTAAATTAAAAAAATAATTTTAAAAAATGGGATTGCCATTTACCCCAGCGATCCCACTTCTGGGAGTATACCCTAAGAATCCTGAAACACCAATCAGAAAGAATATATGCACCCCTATGTTCATAGCAGCATTGTTTACCATAGTTAAGATCTGGAAACAGTCCAATTGGCCATCAATAGATGCGTGGATATAAAAGCTGTGGTACATTTACACAATGGAATACTATGTGGCTATAAAAAAGAAGCTCTTACCCTTTGCAACAGCATGGAGGGGCCTGAAGAGTATTTTACTGAGTGAAGTAATCCAGTTAGAGAAAGACAAATATCACATGATCTCACTTATAAGTGGAATCGAATGAACAAAATAAACTGATGAACAAAATTGGTCTAGAGGCATGAATGCATAGAACAGAATGACAGAACTCAGTGGGGGGCGGAGGTGGAGAGGACAGAAAGAGATTAACCAAAGATCATATATACATAACCCATGAATAAAGACAATAGTGTGGGGAAGGCCTAGGGTGGGACGGGGGTTGGGTGGAGGGGGGCAAAAAGGGGTAATGGTGGACACCTGCAATACTGACAACAATTAAAAAAAGACCTAATAAATACCTAGCATTAGACTTCCCATAATTTGAAAGGACTTTATAGCATATTTATTTGCTCTGTTGAAAAATGAAAATGACATTTTCAGATAAGAATTGTGTATAACTGTTATCTTCCCTGGCAAAAATAATAATAATAATAATGTACATTTACTATAGAACAATTTGAATGCACAAATAAATATTTTTTTTAAAAAAAGAGCACAGTACTGTATATTTCGAGAGATTTGAGCTACATCCTATATATGTGACCTTGGGAAATGTACATAACCTCTCTGAGCCATACTGTTTTCTCTGTATAAAAATGAGATGTGATCATATCTATCTGATAAAATTGTTGTGATGATTTCTAAAGAAATATGCTAAGTGCCACAAACAGTAGCTAATAAATAGTAGAAGCTCAATAAATAGTAGCCCTAATCCATTTGAAATGGCAATATAGAAAATATCTGGGTAAGGAAACTAAACATGAAGAAATTGCTTTACCATACTTATTATCAAACTAGAGACCTGGTGCATGAAATTTGTGCACGGGGGGTGGGGTGGGGGGGTGTCCCTCAGGCCAGCCTGCACCCTCTCCAATCTGGGGCCCCTTGAGGAATGTCCAACTGCCCATTTAGGCCCGATCCTGGTGGGATCAGGCCTAAATGGGCAGTTGGACATCCCTCTCACAATCCAGGACTGCTGGCTCCCAACTGCTCACCTGCCTGCCTTCCTGATTGCCCCTAACTGCTTCTGTCTGCCAGCCTGATCACCCCCTAACCACTCCCCTGCCAGCCTGATTGATGCCTAACTGCTCCCCTGCCATCGTGTTTGCCCCTAACTGCCCTCCCCTGCAGGCCTGGTCACCCCTAACTGCCCTCCCATGCAGGCCTGGGTCCCCCCCAACTGCCCTTCCCTACAGACCCAGTCGCCCCCAACTTCCCTCCTCTGCCGACCTGGTCACCCCTAACTGCCCTCCCCTGCAGGCTTGATCGCCCTCAACTGCCCTCCCTTGCAGGCCTGGTCCCTCCCATCTGCCTTCCCCTGCTGGCCATCTTGTGCCGGCCATCTTGTGTTCACATGGGGGCAGCCATCTTGTGTGTTGGAGTGATGATCAATCTGCATATTACACTTTTATTAGATAGGATAGAGGCCTGGTGCATGGGTGGGGGCCAGCTGGTTTGCCCTGAAGGGTATCCTGGATCAGTGTGGGGGTTCCCTTGGGGTGTGGGGCAGCCTGGGTGAAGGGCCTGTGGTGGTTTGCAGGCCAGCCATGCCCCCTGGCGACCCAAGCAGAAGCCCTGGTATCTGGGATTTATTTACCTTCTACAATTGAAACTTTGTAGCCTGGAGTGGAGCCAAGCCTCCTCCTCGCTCCGTGGCCATGGCCGGCAGCCATTTCTCTTGGGATTGATGTATCTTCTATAATTGAAACTTTGTAGCCTGGAGCAGAGGCCTAGGCCAGCCAGGGCTGCAGAAGCTTTGCTTCCTCCATTGCCAGGGGCAACCCTTGCTTCCTGCTCTTTCCAGCTCAGTGGCTGCTGCAATTTCTGTTTGGATTTGTTTACCTTCTATAATTGAAACTTTGTAGCCTTGAGTGGAGGCTTAGGCCAGCAACGGCAGGTGGAAAGCTTGGCTTCCTTTGTTACCGGGGAAACCCAAGCCTCCCTTCTGCTCTCTGTGGCTGTAGCCATCTTAGTTGGGTTTATTTGCATATTTGCTCCTGATTGGCTGGTGGGCGTGGTTGGTGGGTGTAGCAGAGTTAGGGTCAATTTGCATATTACTCCTTTATTAAATAGGATAGTTTATCATGCTTTAAATTGAACAGACTTATTGAGATAACTCTGGCCATTAAAATGTAATCCCAGTAATCAGTTGAGGAAAAAAAAAAGTATTTCACTATTTAGGCAAATAAATGGCTCTTTTAAAACTTTGTTTTACTTTAATTATGTACATATGACATGCTACCATGTATAGAGAACCCTAAAGATTCCACCAAAAAACTACTAGAACTGATAAATGAATTTAGTAATGTAGCAGGATGCAAAATAAATATCTAGAATCAGTTACATTTTTATATACCAATAATGAACTATCAGAAAGAGAAACTAAAAAAAAAATTCCATTTACACTTGCATAAAAATTAAATAAGTAGGAATAAATTTAACCAAGGAGGTAAAAGACCTTTATTTGGAAAATTAAAAGATAATAAAGAAACTGAAGAAGAAACATATGCTTCCACTTATTTGTTTCTTCTTCAGTTTCTTCATTATCTTTTAATTTTGTTAATTATGTTAATTCTTTAATTTTGTTAATGATGTTAATTCTTCCTATTCATAAATGTAGTCATTCATGAATAGGAAGAATTAACATCATTAAATGTCCATGTTATCCAAAGCAATCTATAGATTCAATGCAATCCTTATGAAGATACCAATGGTATTTTTCATAGAACTAGAACTAAAAATCCAAAAATTTATGTAAAACCACAAAAGACCCCAATTAACCACAATAATCTTGAAAAAGAACACAGTTGGACGTGTCATGCTACCTGATAGCAAACTATACTACAAGGCTACAGCAATCAAAACATAACAGTACTGGCATAAATGCAGACACTTAAATCAATGGGACAGAATAGAGAACCCAGAAATAGACTCATGCTTATATGATCAATTAATCTATGACAAAACAGACAAGAACATCCAATGGGTTGAAGGCAGTCTATTCAATAAGTGGTGTTGGGAAAATTGGTCAGATGCATGCTAAAAAATGAAACTAGACCATATTCTTATACCATATACAAAAATAAACTCAAAGTGGATTACAGACTTAAATGTAAGAACCAAAACCATAAAACTCCTAGAAGAAAACCTAGGCAGTAATTCTCTTACATTTCTCTTAGCAATATTTTTTTCTCCTGACATATCTTCTAGGGCAAGGGAAACAAAAAATGAGTAAATAAATAAGTAAATAAGTAAATAAATAAATAAATAGGATTCTATTTTTTTAAAAAGTGGGCAAAGGACCTATACAGACACTTCTCTGAAGAGGACATATAGGTGGCCAATAGACATATGAAAAGATGCCCAAAATTATTAATCATCAGAGAAATGCAAATTAAAACCATAATGAATATCACCTTACACCTGTCAAAATGGCTATCATCAATAAATCAGCAAAGTTTTGACAAGGATGTGGAGAAAAGGGAACCCTTGTGCACTGTTAGTGGGAATGCAGATTGGTACAGCCACTAGGGAAAACAATATAGGCTCCTCAAAAAATTATAAATGAAAGTGCCTTATGACCCAGCCATTCCACTTTTGAGTATACATCTAAAGTAACCCAAAACACTAATTCAAAAGAATATATCCTGGGGGACTTCCAAAAAAGATGGCGACTGAAAAGAAGGTAGGGAGAGAGAGAGTGTGAGTGAGGAACCCATAGAGGAGAGTGTAGACGTGTAGACGTGTGTGGTGTGTGTGTGTGTATGAGCTAGGGTCAGTTAGATTCTGCAGGTCTTCCAAGGGGCAGCCTAACTGGGCAGTCCTAGACTGCGGAGCCCCGCGCACAAAGCGGACACTTCTCGGTGGCTGGTGCGGACGTGGAGACCACACCATCTTGAGAAACAGAGCTGCCCGAGACTCGGATCCTGGCTTCTGACACAAACCAGGACCCTGCAGCCACTGGGGACAGAGAACTGCTATCACAGCTTCAGATGAAGAAACAATAAGAATCCAGACTTCCCGGCAGATTCCCGTGAGTCAAGGAGCCTATGCCCCTCCCCGCAGGCAAGCGCGGATAGCGCCATAGTAACTGATAGACACGCTGCTCACCCAAGCTGCAGAGCTTTGCGCAGGGACGCGCTCCGCCTTAGGGAATTTGGCGCACGGGACAGAAGCAGCTCAACTTCGGGGAAATCTGTCAGTGCGCACAGAGGGCTCCCCTTTGGGGAATTGGGGGGAATTTGGCTTGCGGGTCACAGCTCCCCTTCGGGGAATCTTAGAGCGTGCACAAAGGGGCTTCCCTTTGGGGAATTTGGCGTGCAGGATGGACTCCGCCCCTATTCGGGGATTCTGGGAGAGTGCACAGAGGCAGCTCATCTTCAGGGATTTGAGAGTGTGCGCCCTAGCCGGTTTGGCTCAGTAGAGAGAGCACACACAGGACGCAGCTCCACTTCAGGGAATTTGGCACGCTGGACACAGCTGCCTGGGATCCCTGACTCACAGCGCATTCACACTAAGAGCCAACGACCCCAATTGTTGGTGCATGCACACACAGGGATCCTGATTCTCAACGAGAAACCGCACAAGGCAACAGAGACTCTGACACTCGATTCTTGGTACAGACACAGGGAAACTCTGACTCCTGGCACATGCTAAGGATCTCATTTTCAGCACATACCAACAGTGTGGTGCAGACAGGGCCCCAGATTCTAAGTGTGCACACGAGACCACACGGAACACTGGGCACACTGACCCTGGGCAAGTCTGGTTCCCACCAACCAAAGGCAGCCACACATCCTAGTGTCAGAGCACTTCAGTGAAACTCGGGTGGAGCGAAGTCCCCACAGCACACGGCCCAGGTCCACGCAAACGGAAGCTTGAGCTTTCTGGTGATAGCCAGAATGGGGAAACGAAATAACTCACAGAGGAAAGAAAATGTGGAGTCGCCAAGAAAGGAAATTAGTGAAACTGAAGCTTGCAACATGACCGAAAAGGAGTTCAGAGCAATGGTCGTGGAATTTATACATCAGATGGATGAGAAAATCAACAACTTATGCAAGAATCAGGAAGAAATGAAAAGTGATATAGCTACAATCAAAAACACCATGGAAAGTTTCAACAGTAGACTACAAGAAGCAGAGGACCGAATTAGTGAGTTAGAAGATCAGGTACAGAAACAAGCTCAATCTGAACAGCAATTGGAGAAAATAATTAAAAAGCAGGAGGAAAGCCTAAGGGCGCTTCGGGACAACATGAAACGAAGTAACATGCGTATAATAGGGCTGCCAGAAGGACAAGAAGAGCAGCAGGGATTAGAAAATCTATTTGAAGAAATAATGACAGAAAACTTCCCGGATATGGGAAAGATAAAAGTTACACAAGTACAGAGAGTCCCAAGCAGGATCAACCCCAAAAGACCCACACCAAGACATGTCATAATTTCAATGGCAAATATAAATGATAAAGAGAGAATCTTAAAGGCGGCAAGAGAGAGACAGAGAGTTACCTACAAAGGAACACCCATCAGATTGTCAAATGATTACTCAACAGAAACACAACAAGCTAGAAGTGAATGGAAGGAGGTATACAAAGTGTTGCAAAGCAAAGGACTGAATCCAAGAATACTATATCCAGCAAGACTATCAATCAAAATTGAAGGGGAAATCAGGAGCTTCGCAGACAACAAAAGACTCAGGGAGTTTATCACCACCAAACCAGCAATGCAAGAATTGCTAAAGGGAATACTGTAAAAAGAAGAAATAAACAGGTAAGAAGGAATACAGACACAAAAATAGATATGACTATAAACAAATACCTTTCAGTAATAACTTTAAATGTAAACGGACTAAATGCTCCAATCAAAAGACATCGAGTGGCTGAATGGATAAAAAACATAACCCATATATATGCTATCTACAAGAGACCCACCTCAGAACAAGATACTCACGCAGATTGAAAGTGAAGGAATGGAAAAATATCTTCCAGGCAAATGGAAATGAAAAAAAAGCTGGGGTAGCAATACTTATATCTGACAAATTAGACCTTAAAGTAAATGCCATAACAAGAGATAAGGAAGGCCACTTCATAATACTAAAGGGAGAAATCCAACAAGAAGAAATAATTCTGGTAAACATATACGCTCCCAATATAGGAGCACCCAAATACATAAAAAAACTCCGGGAGGATATCAAGGGAGAGATTAATAGTAATAGAATCATAGTAGGAGACTTTAATACCCCACTATCACCATTGGACAAATCCTCTAAACAAAAAATCAGCAAAGAAACAGCAATCCTAAATGACTCACTAGACCAGATGGAATTAATTGACATCTTCAGAACATTTCACCCCAGAGCCACAGAATATACATTCTTCTCAAGTGCACATGGGTCATTTTCAAAGATAGACCATATGCTGGGTCACAGGCAAAGTCTCTTCAAATTCAAGAAGATAGATATTATATCAAGCATCTTCTCAGATCACAGTGGCATAAAACTGGAAATCAACTACAATAAATACAATCCAAAGAAATCAAACACATGGAGACTAAACAGCATGCTATTAAACAAGGACTGGGTCACCAGAGAGATCAAAGAAGAAATAAAAAACATCATGGCAACAAATGACAATGAAAACACAACAATCCAAAATCTATGGGACAGGCGAAAGCAGTCTTGAGAGGGAAGTTCATAGCTCTACAAGCCTATTGCAAAAAACAAGAAACAATGTTAATAAATTACCTAACCCTACAACTCAAAGAGCTAGAAAAAGAGCAGCAAGAAAAGCCCAGTGTAACCAGAAGGAAGGAAATAACAAAGATCAGAGCGGAGATAAATGACATAGAGACCAAAGAAACAATACAAAAGATCAACAAAACCAAGAGCTGGTTCTTTGAAAAGATAAACAAGATTGATGGACCTCTAGCCAGGCTCACCAAGAAGCAAAGAGAGAGGACCCAAATAAACAAAATCAGAAATGAAAGAGGTGAAATAACAACAGACCCCGCTGAGATACAAAGGATTGTTACAAAATACTACGAACAGCTCTATTCCAACAAACTGGACAACCTGGAGGAAATGGACATATTCCTAGAAAAATACAACCTTCCAAAAATCAATCAAGAAGAATCTCAACAGCTCAATAGGCCAATAACTATGGACGAAATTGAAGCAGTCATCAAAAAGCTTCAAGCAAACAAAAGCCCGGGGCCTGACGGCTACACAGGAGAGTTTTACCAAACATTCAAGGAAGAACTAAAACCTATCCTCCTCAGACTATTCCAAAAAATTCAAGAGGAAGGAACACTTCCAAGCTCCTTCTATGAAGCCAGCATCACCCTAATACCAAAACCAGATAAAGACAACACAATGAAAGAGAATTACAGACCAATATCCCTCATGAACATAGATGCCAAAATCCTCAACAAAATTCTAGCAAATCGGCTCCAGCAGTACATCAGAAAGATCATACACCATGACCAAGTAGGATTTATCCCAGGAATGCAAGGATGGTACAATATCCGCAAATCAACAAACGTGATACATCACATAAACAAATTGAGAGATAAAAATCACATAGTCATATCAATTGATGCAGAAAAAGCATTTGACAAAATCCAACACCCTTTCTTGATAAAAACTCTCAGCCAGGTGGAAATAGAATGATCATACCTCAACATAATAAAAGCCATAGATGACAAACCCACAGCAAACATCATACTCAATGGACAAAAGCTAAAAACATTTCCCCTAAGAACAGGAACTAAGACAGGGATGCCCACTCTCACCACTCCTGTTTGACATAGTACTGGAAGTAATAGCTATTGCAATTAGACAAGAAGAAGAAATAAAAGGCATCCAAATTGGAAAAGAACAAGTAAAGCTGTCTTTATTTGCAGATGACATGATATTGTATATAAAAAATCCGAAAGACTCCGTCAAAAAACTAATAGACTTAATAAATGAATTCTGCTATGTAGCAGGATACAAAATTAACGCCAAGAAATCTATGGCCTTTCTATACACCAATAGTGAACTTACAGACAGAGAGACTAAAAAGGCAATCCCATTTACCATCGCACCAAAAAAATTAAGATACCTAGGAATAAACTTAACTAAGGAGGTAAAAGACCTATACATGGAAAACTACAGGACACTGAAAAAAGGGATAGAGGAAGATGTAAACAGATGGAAGAACATACCATGTTCATGGATTGGTAGAATCAACATCATTAAAATGTCCATACTACCCAAAGCAATCTATAGATTCAATGCACTCCCCATTAAAATACCAACAGCATATTTCACAGACCTTGAAAGAACTCTCCAAAAATTCATCTGGAATAAAAAAAGACCCTGAATAGCCACAGCAATCCTGAGAAAGAAGAATAAAGTAGGAGGGATCTCAATACCAGATTTCAAGCTGTATTACAAAGCCACTATTCTCAAAACAGCCTGGTACTGGCACAAGAACAGACATATAGATCAATGGAACAGAATAGAGAATCCAGATATTGATTCAAACCACTATGCTTAATTAATATTTGACAAAGGGGCATGAACATACAATGGAATAAAGACAGTCTCTTCAATAAATGGTGTTGGGAAAATTGGACAGACACATGCAAAAAAATGAAGCTAGATCACCAACTTACGCCATACACAAAAATAAACTCAAAATGGATACAGGACTTAAACATAAGACGGGAAGCCATAAAAATACTAGAGGAATCCACAGGCAGCAAAATCTCAGACATATGTCAAAAGAACTTCTTCACCGATATTGCCCCTAGGGCAATGGAAGCTAAAGAGAAAATAAACAAATGGGACTACATCAAAATAAAAAGCTTTTTTACAGCAAAAGAAACTATCAACAAAACAACAAGAAAGCCCACTGTATGGGAGAACATATTTGCATATGGCATCACTGGTAAATGTTTAATCTCCAACATCTACAGGCAGCTTATACAACTTAATAAAAGGAAGATAAATGATCCAATAAAAAAATGGGCAACGGACCTAAATAGAATCTTTTCCAAAGAAGACAGAAGGAAGGCCAAGAGACACATGAAAACATGCTCAAGGTCACTAATTATCCAAGAGATGCAAATCAAAACAACAATGCGGTATCATCTCACACCTGTCAGAATGGCTATCATCAACAAATCAACAAACGACAAGTGTTGGCGAGGATGTGGAGAAAAAGGAACCCTCGTGCACTGCTGGTGGGAATGCAGACTGGTGCAGCCACTGTGGAGAACAGTATGGAGTTTCCTCAAAAAACTGGAAATGGAACTCCCATTTGACCCAGTAATCCCACTCCTAGGAATATATCCTAAGAAACTGGGAACACCAATAAGAAAGGATATATGCACCCCTATGTTCATAGCAGCACAATTTACAATAGCTAAGATCTGGAAACAGCCTAGATGCCCATCAGCAGATGACTGGATCAGAAAACTATGGTACATCTACACAATGGAATATTATGCTGCCATAAAAAAGAAGGAATTCTTACCATTTGCAGCAACCTGGATGGAATTGGAGAACATTATGTTAAGTGAAATAAGCCAGTCAATGAAAGAAAAATACCACATGATCTCACTCATTTATGGATAATAAAGAACATTAAAAACTTGGACAAAAAGATAGATACAGAGGCAGTAAAGCATCAAACAGTCTGTCAAATTACAGCAGGAAGGTTAGGGAGAGGTGGGGAAGATAAGAGATCAATCAAAGGACTTGTATGCATGCATATAAGCATAACCAATGGACGCAAAACTCTGGGGGGTGAGGGCATATATGGGAGTGGGGTTGGGGCGGCAATGGTAAGATATGTACACATATAATACCTTAATAAAAAAATTGGAAAAAAAAGAAAAAGAATATATCCTCCTTTATGTTCATTGCTACATTATTTACAATACCAAGATATGGAAGCAATCCAAGTGCCCATCAATACACCATGGATAAAAAAGTGGTGGTACATATATACAATGGAATATTACTTGGCCATATAAAAAAAGAATAAAATTTTACCATTTGTGACAACACGGATGGGCCTAGAAAGTATTACACTATGTGAAATAAGTCAATCAGAGAAAGACAAATACCATATGATTTCATTTATATGTGGAATCTAAAGAACAATATAAATGAGCAAACAAAACAGAAACAGACTTATAGACACAGAGAACAGGCTGATGGTTGCCAGAGGGAAGGGGGTTTGGGGAATTGGATGAAAAGGTGAAGAAATTAAGAAGTACAGATTGAAAAGTCCAATATAGTCATGGGAATGTAAAGTATAGCATAGAGAACATAGTCAATAAATTATAATAACTATGTATGATACCAGGTAGGTACTGGAAATATCAGGGGAACACTTTGTAGAGTATATGGTTGTCTAACTAGTATGCTATACACCCGAAATACAAAATGATAATAAATGTAAACTATAATTGAAAAATTAAAAATTAATAAAATTTTTAAAAGAATGGAACAACCCGAGTGTTCATCAACATATGAAGGGATATATATATGTGTGTATGTATGTGTATATATATATATATAATTCAATCACAAAAAAGGAAATCCATGCAAATGCCATTTGTAACAGCATGGATGGAACTTACGGGCATTATCCTAAGTGAAATAAGTCAGAAAAAGAAAAACAAATACTGTATGATTTTACTTACATGTTGAATCTGAAAAAGCCAAACTCATAGAAACAGGTTATAGAGTGGTGATAGCCAGGGTCTGAGGTGGGGAAATGGAGAGATGTTGGTCAAAGGTACAAAATTCCAGTTATAAGATAAAAACAGTTCTGGGAATCTGATCCAGTATAAAGCATGGTGATTAGAGTTAACAGTAATATATTATATTCTTGAAGGTTGCTAAGAGAGTAGATTTTAGATGCTCTTGCCACACACACAAAAAAAGAAATAGTAAAAATGTGATATGATGGAGTTGTTAGCTAACACTACAATGGTAATCATTTTGCAATATATAAATGTATAAATCAGCATGTTTTACACCTTAAACTTATACAGTGTTATATGTCAACTATATCTTAATAAAGCTAGAAAAAAATAAATGCACCCTTCAGGAAAAAAAGAAAATTTAAATTAAAAAAAAAAACTTTGTTTTACATCAATAGATGACTTAGCAGCACAGATTTATTTAAATCAGTCTAAATGAATTAACTTCTGAACTACGCTATGTAACATACTATTAGAAAACACACCCAGTGAAACTATAAGATGGGGCTATTTTCAACCTTGTTACATGTTCAAGGTTGATATTCTCACATATTCCAGCTACCCACCTTGCTTCAGTTTTAAATCTCCCTTGAAAGAGGATAGTGTGGATCATCTGTAGTGGCCTGCTATACCACTAGCTTCAGTTAGAAAAGGCTGAAGTCAGATCAGGTTATCTTATCACAGTTCTTCAAGAGCTCTGGCACTGAATCAGAGGCACACAAGATTGGTAAGTCCCAAGTACTGAAAACTCAAAAAAAAAAAAATGCCAAGGATCAGCAGCCAGGAAAAGACTAGAACAAAATAGGAGGTCATGAGTGAATTGAGGGGGAAAAAATTGGACATTTTGGTAAAAAACAAAACACTATTCAAAATGGAATACTTGCTGAGATTTGCTTATTTAAAAACACAAGGTTGGTGTAGATGACTTTGGAAAGGTTTCCACCCTAAGATAATAAAAGAACTTTAGCCAGAATGCTTACCTTGCCATGTGGTTAGCTCAATTAGTTAGAGTGAGCTAATATAAGATTTGATTTTTGCCTAATCAATACATGATTTTCTTAAGTTGTTGATATTAATTGAGGATATATTATATGACAGGAAAATTATTCACATTTTATTTGGTCCTTACAACAACCTATAGGGTAGGTACTATTATTATCAGCATTTTAGAGATAAGGAAACTAAGGATCACTGCTGGTGGGAATGCAGACTGGTGCAGCCACTGTGGAAAACAGTATGGAGTTTCCTCAAAAAATTAAAAATGGAACTCCCATTTGACCCAGTAATCCCACTTCTAGGAATATATCCCAAGAAACCAGAAACACCAATCAGAAAGGATATATGCACCCCTATGTTCATAGCAGCACAATTCACCATAGCTAAGATTTGGAAGCAGCCTAGGTGCCCATCAGCAGATGAGTGGATTAAAAAACTGTGGTACATCTACACAATGGAATACTATGCTGCTATAAAAAAGAAGGAATTCTTACCATTTGCAGCAGCATGGATGGAGATGGAGAGCATTATGCTAAGCTAAATAAACCAGTCGGAAAAAGATAAATATCACATGATCTCCTTCATTTGTGGAATATAATGAACAACATAAACTGATTAACTAAAGTGGATCCAGAGACAAAGAAGCAACGAACAAACCATCCAACCTCAGAGGGAAGGAGGGGGGAGAGATCAACCAAAGGACTTGTATGCATGCATATAAACATAACCCATGGACACAGACAGTAGGGGTGTGAGGGCATGTGCTGGGGGCGGGCAGTGGGAATGACCGGGGAGAGGTCAATGGGGGAGGGGGAAAAGGAGACATATGTAATACTTTAAACAATAAAGAATTTTTAAAAAAATAAGTTAAATAACTTGCCCAAGGTTAATGGATAGTAAGTGGTGAGTCAGGATTTGATCCTAGGTTTGTCTGATTTCAAAGTCCATGCTTTTAGCTATTATGTATAATTAGTTTCCCATAGATTCACAGACTATAAGCATAGCTCTGGGTGAGCTGTCTTACAAATATGTATCATTAGCCATAGCAGGATCTGAATGTGGGTGGCCCAGAGCAAATTCATCACCACACAAAGGGAAAACACAACAATTAGGCCAGGACCTAATGATGGCCTTCTTATTGGGCACATGTCATTTTGGCTGCCAAATTTCACAAAAGAATGCCAACATTAAATTGTCATTTAATGATCTATTTACTTGGTAATTTGAAATAGCTACCACCCAACCTCTGTTAAAAGCTAAGTGCAGAAACGTATTTATAAAGGTTTATATGTATTTTTGTAAAGACATTGGGTTTTTTCTTTCTTACTTTCTTTTACTTTTTTCCCCATTATTCAGTTTCTTTTTAAGAGGATATTACATTTCCCCCTCGTCTTTTTATCAGGAATAGTGGTGCTTCCTCTGGGAACATTAGTTAGATTTTGCTTGTTTAAATTTGTTTTGCATTTGTAGGTGATGGTGGGTCACTCTGGACCAAATATCTAAATAGCTTTCAATCCTGACTACACATTAGAATTACCTGGGGAGATGTTTTTAAATACTGAAAGTTGGACACAACCCCCAATGGTTCTGATACGACTTGTCTAATTTGGGCCTGGGAATCAACATTCTAGCTACCCCAGGTGATTGTAATGCGCAGCCAGTGTTGAAAACCATTGATGCAGCTGATCCAGTTGAGATCTTCCTTCTTTGAGAAAAGATTTAGAAAGCTTAGAGTTGAAGCTGCAGTTGTGACTGGAACCCAAGTCCAACTGCCTGCCACCACAAAAATCAAACTCGTGAGACAGATGCTGGTGAAAAAGGAAAGAGGTTTATTCAAGTGCAGATCACCTGAGGAGATGGGGGACTCTTGTTGCAAAGCCCATCTCAGTGCATAAAAAGGTTTTTATAAGGAGGGGGAAGCAAAGCAGGTCAAGTAAATCAAGGGGAGGGGTTGAAAAGTTCTCTACGTGCAGGCCAGCACAGTTCATTCCGATAAGGATCTAGAAACTGGTCAAGTAGGGGTCTGGTGTGCGTCATCTTGGTCTTCATCATCCTAGTTCTATGTCATCCTGGTTTTACCGTTGAAGGTCAGCAATACTCCTAGAGCTGGGATGACTGAAGGTCAGAGTTTGTATCTTCTGAAGTTAGTTCTTAGGATTCTTATACAAACATGCTCTTTATCTACAAGCTACATACTGGTCAGAGTTAGAATTTGCAGAAACAATCTCAAAATAATGGTGGGGTGGGTTATAGTTCCCCACTGTTACACGGGCCACCCACTGCCATTGTGTAAGAACTCACAGGTGTGCAGTATTTTTATTTACTCCATTCCTGGCTCCATTTTATATCTCACCCTTGTTTTTTTCCCATTGTGGTCTCTCACCTACTAACTACAGGGTTTTTTTTTTATATATGTTCCAATATAAACTACATTTTTAGAAAATGTTGATGTATGCAATCAATATATTGTATTGAAAATCATTATATTCCCATTATAATATATATTTTAAGTAAACTATCATAGTCACTCTCAGTTTTAAGAAAGAAAATTTGGAGTAATTGAATTGCCTCTGCAAACTATGCACCTCTGTGACCCTTGACAAGTCAATTACATCTCTGGATCTCTGGTGTTGTTTTTTCACCTTAAAAAAAAACTTGGAAAGTGGTGAGAACTGGATTATATTTCTTTTCCCTCTACCAGCTCTAAAATCTATGAATATCAGATCTGATTTTGCCATTTTAGATTTTTAACCTTTTTTCCCTTAAATTACAACTAGTGGAGCCCTGGTTGGGTAGCTCAGTTGGTTAGAACATCATCCCCACATGCCAAGGTTGCAAGTCTGATCCACAGTCAGGGCACATACAAAAAGCAAACAATGAATGCATAAACAAGTGGAACAAAAAAAATTGATGTTTCATTCTGTGTGTGTCTCTCTCTCTCCCTTCCTCTCTATCTTAAATCAATAAATAAAAAATTAAAAATAGAATAAAATACTTAAATTATAATTAGTGGGATCAGAACACCTATAATGACAACTTTAGAGTTACTAGTCTTAACATATGTGGTTACATTTTTGGGTGTTTCGTTAAAATTCAAAGCAATTGTTTATTTTATTAACTCAATGAATCCATTAGAAGAGAATTTAATATAAAAAGGAACATCAGAGTACTGAAAAGATAGAAGGTATTATATTACTAAGGTATCACAGACATAGTAACATCAGGAAACAGTAACACCTCCTCAGCCTGGGAACTTTTAAGCCAGGTGGACTTAGTAGGGGATTCCTTGATGAGAAAACATATTAGTAGTATTTGAAAAGGACAGCCCAGGTCAGATAGTGGAATAGGGGTATTATCTGAAGTTAATCCATCCCCTGCTCTCTACCACCATTATTATAAGCCTAGTTGAAATCACTATCATTTTTGTCCTGACTCATTGAGTAGGACCCTTGGTATCCTTCTTTGCACATTAGTTCAGAAACAGATCAACCTCTCTATCCATGATTGAAAATTATATATTTTTTTACATTTTTATACCTATTTTTAGTTTTACATTTTTTAACTATAGTTTACTTTCAATATTATTCTGTATTAGTTTCAGATGTACAGCATAGTGGTTAGACAATCATGTACTTTACAGAATGGTCCCCCTGATCAAATTATACTGCTTCATGGCTTAAAATTCTTCAAATTCTTTCTGCACTTGAAAAACAAAATCCAAACTTTTTCCCATGGCCTACAAGAGCCTGTATGACCCAACTCATGCCCATCTCTCTTGCCTGATTTCATAGCTTTTTCTCCCTTAATCTCTAATTTTCAGCCACATTGACCCTTTAGCTCTTCAGATATGCTATAATTCATTCTGCTACACTGTTGTTGCACACACTGTCACTGCCTTTCTTTCTTACATCTAATTAACACTCACCCATCCATCAAATCGTAAGTCAAAACTCAGTTCCTCAAATGCTATTGGCTTCTTTCCTATGTCCTTTCAGGACAGCACTCTTTTCTCATAGCAGGCACCACTGTTTATAATTACACACGTGTTTGACTAAATCGGTCTCTCCCATTAGACTGCAACCTCCTGGCTGACTGAACCAGATTCATCTTGTTCTCTATTATATATCCTGCTTATCGCACATTGCAGGTGATCGACACACCTATGATATTTTTGAGTGAATAAATTAATGGATTTCTTTAAGGACAACAGCTGAGTGTGATTTCCCACTGCTCAGCACAGTGCTATGCATTTAGTAGGCACTCAATAAATGTTCATTAGAATATCAATGGGCCTGAAACCAGAGCAAGCTGGATTATTTTCCTATCCAATTGTCAGGGGGTCACCATAAATGTGTTTCTGGATGCCTCTTACTTGATTTTGTTCAGGTGAGTAAATGATTGCTTAGTAGAGCAGGTCTTATATGCAGATCTTAAAGTATGAGATGAGCAAAAAATGTTAGTTTCTAAAAGACTGATCCAAAATTCCCCTCCTCAACCCACATTTGTCTGTGACCAGCAACACAAATAAAAAATTCTTACTCTACGAAGCAAAAAGGATAAGATTGTGATGATATATTCCTCCAATAAGAAGCATGGAGATGACATGCTACTTATAAATTCCTTTATAATTTATTATTTTTTACATAAAAGCCAAAAGGCCAATTTACATTAATTTGTCAATGAGACCACATCATTGAATCAATTTGTCAATGTACTTTTTCCTCAGGGTTCCTTGAAACACCTTCATAAAGATTCAAGGATTTGCCATTTGAAAAATAAGATGCGGGCAATCTTGGAATACCAGAATTGCCAGACTGCTATATTTATGTATAAATCCAATTAAATTTGGATAATTAAAAGTGATTACAGCAAAATTAATTCACACTAGTGATAATACTCACTTTTAATTGAATGCTTACTCTATGTCAGGAACTGAGTTAAATGTTTTGCAATTATCATCTGTAACCCTTACAACAGTTTTATGGGGTAGGCATTTTTACATATAGGAAACCTGAAGCTTAAAGATGGTAAGGTACTTCCTTGAGTCACAATTTGAATCAGCTCTTTTGTTACAAACACAGAAAGACAATGTTATTGTTTGTTGGTTTTCGGGTCATGTACTCATGTATTTCTTAGTAATTTGACTCCTGCCTCATCCTCCTCCTGTCAATTATCCCACTCCATAAAACAATGCTTATTTTTGCCTCTCCTTGTCACTCCTCTGGGGATCTACTTCCCCTATGAATGATTATACTAAAGAATTATTTTGAACACTCAGAGACATGATCTCATCATGGATGGATTTTAATTTCATGTTTTTGTCCTGACAAGACAGTAGATTACATGTGTCTCTTTCACAGTAAACATTTTGGAAAAGAAAGTAAACAGTGTGGTTCAGTGGAAAGAGCTCATGTCTGGGATTCTAGTTCCAAGTCCTCCACAAACTAGGTGTATTATCTTAGGCAAACCACTTAATTTCAAATTTGAATAAGCTGAATATCTTCTAACTCTAAACTTCTCTGGGAATATGATTTTTCTTGTAACTGAATTTCACCTTTGAAATTCAAGAAAAGAGATATGAAATAAAATCATTGCCATCTTATTCTGGGTACTGAGCAAAAAATAATAATAATAAAGTTAGCAATCTTTTCTCCATGGCCATCTACACAACTCATTGAAGGACTAGAATTCAGAAGTAATAGTATCCCAATATAATAATAATAATCCCTCCTTCCCTTTTCTAACCATGGCATGATGCACCCTAATTACTTGGCAAATAAGAGGATGGGAGTCATATAAAAGCACAGAGTCTAGTATATAAAATGTTCTTAATGAATTTTTGTTGAAGTAATAAATGGATACTGTTGAATCTACCTCGTCCACACTAAATTCAAATGTCACACGTTTTCTAAATAGAAATTTGGTAGCTCATAGACTTTCATTCCAGTGGCCACAATCAATCAGAATATCTGAATATTTCTGACAGATGGTGTCTCTACTCTAGACAAAGATTCATAAAGTCATAGTATATTCAAGATAGGAATGTGATTAACATTAAGAAACAAAGCAAAAATGAGCCCAAGTAAACAAGAGATCATTTCTATGAGGATAATATCAATGTCTATTTTGTTCAACATTACTAGTATGTCCCCAATACTTAGCACAGTATCTTAAACACAGATTATCAGTAAATATTTATTGATTTAGTGCAATATAGCTATATTATCTGTCTCTTCACTGATCATCAAGATTGATTTGATATGTATAGGTAAAAAGAATACTTGAGTGAATCAAAGAAGAGAAATACATTTCTCTTTAAAAACTGTACACAGAGATTCTATACTATAGAGTAGAATCAATGAATTTTTTCTATAAAGAAGCATAATAAATATATTATGCTTTTTGAGTCATACAGTCTCTGTCTCAATGATTCAACTCTGCCATTATAGGACTGAATCAGCCACAGACAATATATAACAAATGGGCATGCTGTGTTCCAATAAATCTAAGAGAACAAGAAGAAGTCTGCAGTTCACCTATGAACAGCAGTTCACTGATTTTTAGTATAGAGGAATTTACAAAGTAACTATAATTTGTAATCTAATTTATTTAATCTAGACCTGCAGTTCTTAATATTTTGGTCTCAGAACTTCTTTATACTCTTAAAAACTATTCAGGACTCCAAAAAGCTTATTTGTTTATATGAGTTATAACTATCAGTATTTAGTATATTATAAATTAAAACTGTGAAATTTAAAATATATTTATTTTAATGAACTTAAACAATAATAAACCGCTGAAACCGGTTTGGCTCAGTGGATAGAGCGTCGGCCTGCAGATTCAAGGGTCCCAGGTTCGATTCCGGTCAAGGGCATGTACCTTGGTTGCGGGCACATCCCCAGTAGGGGGTGTGCAAGAGGCAGCTGATCGATATTTCTCTCTCATCGATGTTTCCAACTCTCTATCCCTCTCTCTTCCTCTCTGTAAAAAATCAATAAAATATATATTTTTTAAAAATAATAAAAAAACAATAATAAACCTATTACATATTAACATAAATAACATTTTATGAAAGGTGACTATATTTTTTAAATAAAAAATAGTGAGGAGAATGTCATTGTTTCACATTTTTGTGACTCTCTTATATGTATGACTTAATAGAAGACAACAAGATTTTCACATCTGCTTTTGCATTCAGTCAGTTGTTTGGCTGAAATATATGAAGAAAATATAACCTTACACAGATATATAAGTAGAAGGTAAAGACATTGCAGATCCCCTGAAAGGGACTCAGGGACCCCTAGGCCTCCTCAGATCAGTTTGACAACTGCTGTTTCAAATCTATGAAGTAGCAAATGGAAAAATAGGCAAACAGGTGTCTTTGAATGTGATTGTATCTTGGCTACAATAATGCTTTTTTAGGAGTCTTATTTCCTACCCACATCCTTACCTCTCACCCCCCACATCACTACAGCACTAAAAATGGCACATCTCACTTATTAACAATACTTCAAGAGTTTTTACCCTCAGTACAATCAGCCCTCTGCAATGACCTGGTAAAAAGCAAGAGAGCATAAATCCCTAAATAAGACTCCAAATCAGTAGTAGTCAAGGCTTTAGTTCAACACGCAATGATAGACAAAAAGCTAAACAGCTTGAAATCAGAAAAGCCTGCAGTTTAAGGGGAAAGAAATGGGGAGATAACCTGCATTTATTATTAGCACTATGACTTGTTTTATGAATGTGAGCTAATAACAACCACAAGAGAAAGGTATTATCATTCTAATTTTTCAGAGTAGGGAATGGATACTAAGAAAGGTGACCTACCTTGTTCAAAGTTATACAGTTCTTGAGGGCAAAGCCTATTTTCTTTCTTCTGTATCACACTGGCACCAGACAGTCAGTCTATGTTTGGAAAAAAGACTAGCCATGTCTTAGAAGTTAGGAAGTTTAGAAACATTTGGAATTTCATATGGTTTGGGAGGAGGTTCTTCTAATTGCTGAATAACTGACACCAAGGGGAATGAGCTAATTTTATCAAGATATAAATACATGGGCCCTCACCTGTACAATAAGGACATTGGATCAAATGATTACTTATATTTTCTTCCTATTCTAATGTTCTATAAGTTGGTAAGGCATAAATCTAATCTATATATACAAAACCCTAATATACAAATAGACCGAACAGCAGAACAACAGAACAACTGAACAATTGGTCGTTATGACATGCACTGACCACCAGGAAGTACACATGGAACATGGTGGGCATCAGCCATGATGGGATGGTGGAGCAGGTGAGCGGGAGCACCAGACCAAGGCAGGATGCCAGTCACTGTCATTGGAGCGAGCCTCTGGTGGTTACTGGTGCTTGCACCTGCTGCTGGCGCCAGCCCTACTCACACCTGCTGCCGGCACCCAGCGTTGGCCCCAATCGCTCGGCACTGTCAGCAGGTGCGAGCAGTGGCTGCCAGCCCTGATCAACCCTAAGGGCTTCTCCACCTCGCCCTGCTCCTGAGGGGTGATCCAGCAGCCGCCTCTCGCACCCGCTGCCAGTGACAGCCCCGCTCGCCCCCACTGGTGGCGCCGGCCCCAATTGCTCTGCACCATCAGTGGGTGTGAGTGGGCCCGACACTGTCAGCTTGTGGGAGTAGCGGTGGCAGAAGCGGGGCTGCCTGCAGACAAAGGACCAGGGTCCGAAGCAAGAGGGGCTGGGCAGGGGCATGGAGGATGGCCTGAAACCTGCCCCTATGCCCACCACAGCCTTGCGGCCCATAGTTCCTTTCAAGGTGCACAAATTCATGCACTGAGCCCCTAGTGCAGTGGTCGGCAAACTCATTAGTCAACAGAGCCAAATATCAACAGTACAACGATTGAAATTTCTTTGGAGAGCCAAATTTTTTAAACTTAAATTTCTTCTAACACCACTTCTTCAAAATGAACTCACCCAGGCCATGGTATTTTGTGGAAGAGCCACACTCAAGGGGCCAAAGAACCGCATGTGGCTCGCGAGCCGCAGTTTGCCAACCACAGCCCCAGTGTATACATAAAGTGTCTAACCAAGAACTTACAGAGGCCCCACTAAGGTAGGAGCCAATATCAAGGCCTGAGCCTGCAGCTATAAACTCTTATATGGATACAGTTGTTTAGAAAATGAGAGAAAGGAATTATCATTGAGTGCCTAGGATGTGCCAGGCACTATGCTAGGTATTGCTTTCTACTGGTGATTTAGTAAGGAGAGAGAGAGAGAGAGAGAGAGAGAGAGAGAGAGAGAGAGAGAGATGAGCTATAGACCCACTGCTAATCCCAGCTTTTTTTGGTAAGAGTTCACTGAACACCTACTAGATTCAGATAGTTTTAAACAGTGCTGAGGGAGTTGAAAAACAAAAATATCAAAAATAAAAGTGTGATTATTGATTTCCTGTCTGTTGTTATGCTAATTACTGTATGCATACCCTTTGTACTTTATGAAGAAACTTTGTAAATGGTAAATGTCCATTTGAGATGGACTCAAAATAGACCACTTTATCCATATGAAATAATATAATAGGTGAGTAATTAATTTAATTCAAACACAAGAAGCAAATTAAAAAGTGTCAATAAATAGGGACAGGGAAGAATGAAATTGACCAATGCTCAGAAGAAGAGATAGAGGGACACCTCCTTTTGTGAGAATCATTAAAAGAACACATTCATTCAGAGTGTTCAAAGCCACCCTGCATTTATAATTCAGAATCAATATGGGATATGTGCATATAAAACCAATATGATTTAACATATTTCTCAGTGGTCAGAGAAAGAGAATATAACAGAAGCAAGATGCAACTTCTCCAGGAGTCAAACAAGGAGGGAAAATGTGGCATAATAGAAATTAAGCTCGGCTGGTGTGGCTCAATGGTTGAGCATCGACCCATGAACCAGGAGGTCATGGTTCAATTCCCAGTCAGGGCACATGCCCGGGTTGTGGGCTCAATCCCCAGTAGGGGGCATGCAGGAAGCAGATAATTGATGATGTTTCTCATCAATGTTTCTATCTCTTCCCCTCTCTCTAAAAACCAATAAAAATTTTCAAAACAAATTTTAACCTTTTGCACTCGGATGTCGAGAGTGACTCGACACAGTTAGCATTAGAATAAAGGAATCGAGAAAAAAGCAAGCGAGTGCAAAGGGTTAAAAAAATAAAACATCTGATTCCATGACTGGTGGTGAGGGAGATCTTTAAAAAAAAAAGAAAAGAAATTAGGAAAGTTACATTCTAGTCTTGGCTCTGCCACATTGAAGTTCTGTGAGCTTAGAAAATTCACATCCCCCTTTTTAGGTGTCAGTTTTCTCATCAATAAAATAATTTGACATGTAATTTTATAATTCTTTACATCTTCTGAAAAGATACTAGATTCCATAAAACAATTCACATACCTGTAATGTGTTGACTTGTGTATGTCATATTTCATTGACTCTAAGAAATACCAGCATTCTAAGATATGCTATCATTATATGTGCCACTAGTAAAGACAAAACACTGCAATTGTAATTGTAAGACACCATCTACTGTAATGTGCATCTTGATGTCAGAGCTACTAAAATGTGAAAAGTATGCACTTCAGAATCGGTGAAATGTGGCCATTCATGCCAAGAAATTCTTAATTTGATAGGGAACTAAGTCCTACCTGTAATTGTCAGATGATATGCTATTGCTAAAAACTCTATTAAGGCAAGAAAATGAAAGAGCACTGAACAGCAACAGCTTTGTTCACCAGGCTGTACCTTAAAGAGGCTTCTAAAATTGTGAATTGTGATAGGAGAACACAATGATAAGGAAAAGGAGTAAAGCAGAAATAAACATGGCACTGTGCTAGGCCATTTGCAAGCCTCATTTTGCCTGTTCCTAATAACAACTCTGAGAAGTCAGTATTATTTGATGCTATTTGTTATTCTGGGGAAAGTGTGGGATTTCTATTCAGAAAGACCTGGCTTCAAATCTGGGTTCTACTATTTGCTATGTGATCTTGGATAAACCACTTAACTTTTTGAATGACAGTTGCCTCATTTGTAATAAGAGGAAAACTAATACCTACCATGCAAATTTACTGTAAGGATTAAAGAATATATGTGAAGCATCTGACATCTAGTAAGCATTTAACAACTATTAGCTATTATGTATTACAGATGAGAAATAGGCAACAGGAGATCAAATGACTGTGTATCTAAGATCACATTCTAATAAATGGAGGAATTATGTCTGAACTACTTCAGTCTGTCACACTTCTCCCATGCCATACTGGAAAGCTAGGAAACTCCAGTATGCCAGGCCCTTGACATTTTTCCTCTTAGTGTCTGCCCTGGATTGGTTCACAATGGAAATATGGATATAAAGGTAATATAAGAAACAGCAAGAAATGAGTAATGACCTGAGTAGCCCAAGGTTCACAACGTCTGAGTTTTCTTGATGAAAGAGAATTTTAAGGCCATCACAGAAAGATAATGACCTGGATTTTGAGAGAAGATAGAGGAGTATTCAAGCAAAAGCAAAGAGGCAGGAATTAAGCAGTCTTGTAATTCTCAGTCAGGATGGGAAGTTTCTGACCATTTTCAATCATGTCAAGTATCTCTTGAGGGTCTTGCTTGCCAGATGAGCAACTTACCCCAAAAACTTCAATAAAAATTAAAAAATAAAAGATAGCACATCTATTTATATAAAATCCTACGTGACCTTTACGATGGAACAACTGGAACGACCAGTCGCCATGATGAGCACTGACCACCAAGGGGCAGACGTTCAACTCAGGAGCTGCCCCCAGACTGCAGGCCCCGATCACCAATGGGGCCTGCTGGCCAACCTCCCAGTCCCTCCCCCCCACCAGCAGACCCCAATCACCCAATTGGGGCCAGGCCCCAGGCTGGGACAGGCAACCAGGGGTGAGTGGCACTGGACATGGCCCCTTTCCCAAGGGGGCTGAGGGCTGGCTCCCTCCTTGGGACCACTGGCCAACCTCCTGGGTCCTTCCCTCTGTCCCTCCCCCTGGCCAGCAGGCCCTGATTGCCCGATCAGAGCTGAGCCCCGGGTTGGGATGGGGAACTGGAGGTGGGTGGCAGCAGACGTGGGCAGCAAGGGAAGGAGGAGGCGGGGAGGTGGGAACCTGATTGGCCTTGATCACCGGCCAGGCCTAGGGACCCCACCCATGCATGAATTTTGTGCACCAGGCCTCTAGTTACTATATAAAGAGTGGTGAACAAATATAGTGTTAATTAATCCTTTTATTCATTACAAAAAACTGTTGAAATTGCTTCTTCTCTGAGCTTCAGTTTGTTTACCAATAAAATATGAATAATCATACCTGGCCTTCCTCTTTCATAATATTAACAAAAGCGCCAAATGGAATAAATAATGAAGTGCTATATAAACACCAGGAATTATTATTAGGATGGTTTTTTAAAATTAGAACTACCTGCTCACATCAGCTCCTCAAAAGAAGGGAAACGTACAAGCACTTATAAAAGTACTCCAGTCGTAGCTAGTTTGGCTCAGTGGATAGAGCATCAGCCCACAGACTGAAGGGTCCCGGGTTCAATTCTGGTCAAGGACACATACCATGGTTGCGGGCTAGATCCACAGCCCTGGTCAGGGCACATGCGGGAGGCAACCAGTTGAAGTGTCTCTGACATGGTTGTTTCTCTCTCTCTGACTGTTCCCCTCCCTTCCACTCTTTCTCAAAATGAATGGGAAAATATCCTCGGGTGAGGAAGAAAGAGAGAGAGAGAGAGAGAGAGTTCTAAACACCATGCAGAACACTGTGTGTACACTAAATCACATATCCTTCATCACAGTCTGTAAGCTGGGCTCAATTAAATCATGAAGCATGGAAGGATTATGTAATTTGCTCAAGGTCACAATTAGTAAATGGTAGAGTCAGACTTTTAAATCATGCTTGTCAAATACACAAGAAATAAAAATAAAAATTAGAACAGTAACAAGGTGATTTATTAGATATTGAACATTATACCTTAAACAATAAAAGTTCAACATTCTGACTGATTTGACTGCAATCATTTCCCGAAGTACAAAGTATACAGATCACATTCTCTGACCACAAGGCAATAAAAGTAGATATATACAACATTTCAATAAAATTTAATTATGTATATGAAATTTACTTCTAAGTAACTTATTACTCAAAGAATAAAATAAAAGATACTGTAATTAAACCAATGATTTAGAAAACTAATTACCAATGATTTAGAAATTCAGTGATTTAGAAAACTACAACATATCAAAAGTATGGAATATTCCCAGAGCTGTACTCATAATAATTCATAGCTATAAATGTTCTTTCTATTAAATATGAAAAATGAAAAAATATATTACTTAGACTTTAACTAAAAAAGCTAGCAAAGGACAAAACAGAGCCAAGGAAAACAGGAATAAAGAATTAGTAAATATTAGAAAAAAGGAGAAATATTGAAAATTATACTGAAACCATAAAAATTGTGTAATACATATAAATAAATTTAAATGTATACCTTGTTCATGGATAGGAAAAGTCATTCCTTAAAATAATCTATATATTTAACGTAACTTCAATAGCAATATTGAAACAATATTTTTGGAAACAGCTAAGCTGATTCTCAAGACCAAACACAAAATAATAAGCACATATCCAGGAGGATATCCAGGAGAATACCCAAGATGATATCCACAAGGTTGATGGTGAGCCTTACCAGGTATTTTCAAATGTATTATAAATCTGAAGTAATTACGACATTTTTTACCATGAATAAAGAAAAAGACACAGTAGTGAAATTTAAAAGCAAGTCCAAAAATAAATGCTAATGACTTGGAAATTTCGTGTAAGATATATTTAAAATCAATGGGTAAATGCTGGAAACAGTAGGGGGATGAGGACTTGTGCTGGGGGTGGGGGTGGGAATGGGCAGGGAGAGGTTAATGGGGGTAAAGGGGAAAAAGAGACATATGTAATACTTTCAACGATAAAGAATTTTAAAAATTTATTTGAAACAAATGACTAGCTACTGGAGAAAAATAAGGCTATATCTTTAACAAGATAACCTGATCCTTTATATTTGCTGGTCTCCATCAGCATAGTTGGTAATTATGAATTCTTCCATGCCACAGCATTGGGTTGTTATAACTCACCAAAAATGTACTGTACACTATAAATTTTTTGGCAACGTCAAGAAAGGACCAGAAAGAATCATGCCTAAAGGGCTACCCTGATTTTACTTGACTTGAGAGAGAGAGGAATGGAGAGGGAGAAACATTGATTTGTTGTTCCACTTATTTATGCATTCATTGGTTGATTCTTGTGTTAACCTTAGCATACGGGGAGGAGGCTCCAGCCAACTAAGCAACCTGGCCAGGGCCATATAATTGACTCTTAAGCAAGATGGGCTTAGGGGCGCTGACACCTGTGCAGGTGAAAATCCGTGTATAACTTTTGACTCCAGAAAAACTTAACTACAGTCCTCCCTTGGTATGTGTGGGAGATTCGTTCCAGGACCTCTGCTCAAGTTACTTATTTTAAATGGTTTAAAACAGTGCATTCAGTCAGCATTCCACACCTGCAAATATTCAACTGCTGTTGAAAATAATTTGATAGCGGTTGGTTGAATCTGTGGAGGCAAAACTCAGGGATACAGAGAGCCCCCCGCAGTTCAAACCATGTTGTTTAAGGGTTAACTGTACTTCCACTTACCCTAATAAAACACAGCAGCTGGTCTTAGTCGTTAACCAGGAACAATATATAATACTGAACTCACTCACATCAAATGTGACTAATTTTCCCAGAGGTGCATTCATTTTTTAAATCTATGTCCTCCATACTTGATTAGGTAGTATGACAAATTAAAATGAAAGCAGTAACACAGTAGGAGGGAGACAAAATCTAGGGCAGGAGAATAACCACAGGTAGATTTGGCTTCCCTCAGAATTTGTCCTGGAGCCCATTCTCCTAAACTGTCCTATTATTCACAGCTAAACCTGAATAAGTCCTAAAAGTTATGAGATTCTTTTCAATATCTCCCAATGAGTAAATAAGATACTGGGAATAAAAAGAGCCTGGGAGTAGAAAGTCAGGGCTCAGAATCCTCTTGTTTACATGTGTCTTTTCTTATTTCAAAGTCTGGGCTCACCTGCAATTTTGCTAAGAGATGCTGCACTAGAGTTATGAATTCTCTTTCTTATTTTTAAATTTTTGTGAGCATTTTTGGCTAAAAGAGTGTTTTGATTTCCTACTGCCCAGGTCTGTATGTATCATATTTATGCATTTATATACAGGGGAAATGCTAGTAAAGCTAAAGCAAACAAACATTAAGAACAGAACACCTGCAATGCAGGGAAACCAGCTGAACCAATTCCTTCTTTTCTGGGTGGGAATGGAGGTGGAAAAAAAAAGGAGAGTGATGATATTTTGGTATCAATAACATTTCGTTTATTTGGAAGGGGAAACAGGGGTCATGGAAGGATAAAGCTATACTTACTATCAGACAACTTATAACTTTTATTGATGCCACTGTACCCAGATTCCTGATATATTAGTCTCTTCACTATTACTATCCTATCTAATAAAAGAGTAATATGCAAATTGACCGTGCCTCTGCTATACCCACAAGCCATGCCCACCGGCCAATCAGGAGCAAGTATGCAAATTAACCCAACCAAGATGGCTGTGGCCATCTGGTCAAAGATGGCTGCCCCAATGTGGACACAAGATGGCCACCACAAGATGGCCAGCAGGGGAGGGCAGTTGGGAAGGACCAGGCCAGCAGGGGAGGGTAGTTGTGAGGGATCAGGCCAGCAGGGGGTGGGCAGTTGGGAGGGAAAGGCCTGCAAGGGAGGGCAGTTGAGGGTGATCAAGCCTGCAGGGGAAGGCAGTTAGGGGCAACCAGGCTGGCAGAGGAGGGAAGCTGGGGGCGACCAGGCCTCAGGGAAGGGCAGTTGCGGGGGGACCCAGGCCTGTAGGGGAGAGCAGTTGGGGGGGGGACCAGGCCTGCAGGGGAGGGCAGTTAAGGGTGACCAGGCCTGCAGGGGAAGGCAGTTATGGGCAAACAAGCTGGCAGGGGAGCAGTTAGGCATCAATCAGGCTGGCAGGGGAGTGGTTAGGGGGTGATCAGGCTGACAGGCAGAAGCAGTTAGGGGCAATCAGGAAGGCAGGCAGGCGAGCAGTTAGGATTGTGAGAGGGATCGGGCCTAAATGGGCAGTCTGACATCCCTCAAGGGGTCCCAGATTGGAAAGGGTGCAGGCTGGGCTGAGGGACACACCCCCCATGCACAAATTTCGTGCACCGGGCCTCTAGTTTCTCATAAAATGCTGGCCTCACTCAGTGACTGCTATGAAAAAGATGGGATGATCAGGATCAGACAGACAGCACACCATCAATCAAAAATTGTTTTTGACTGGAACAGAGTAAGTGGCCAAATCTCTGGTAAGCACATCCTAATAGGACTTGAATAATTCATTTATTTAAAAAAGTTATCTTCCACTTCCCTAAAATATAGTTTATCTTGTCTTAGATATTTTCAAAAGCCAGTGTACTTCTAAACATATAACTTCATTTGTATTTCTATTTAGCTGAGTCTACTTAAGTCCTTTTCTCCTGTCAGGTCCTACAATATTCAAATATAGCTTGAAAAAAAATCTGCTTTGGGGAACCATTTTTAAAACTGGAAACAGCCCAAGTGCCCATCAGTAGATGAGTGTATAAAAAACTGTGATACATTTACACCATGGAATACTATGCAGCAGTAAAAAAGGAGGATCTCTTACATTTGAGAGAGCATGGAGGGACCTGGAGAGTATTATGCTAAGTGAAATAAGTCAGTCAGAGAAAGACATGTATCACATGATCTCGCTCATATGTGGAATCTAATGAACAAAATAAACTGATGAACAAAATAGATCCAGAGACATAGAAGCATGGAACAGACTGTCGAATTTCAGAGAGAAGGTGGGGATGGGTGCATAGGTGGGAAGAGATCAACTGAAGAAGTTGTATGCATATTTGCATAACCCATGGACACAGACAATCTTAGGGTGATGCAGGCCTGGGGTGGAAGTGGGGGCAGGCTAGAAGGGGTCAATGGAGGGGGAAGGAGGCATATGTAATACTTTCAACAATAAAGATTTTTTTGAAAAATGAAAACTTGGTCAGGAAAAGGCACTGACACTATTTTGGTAAAAATAATAATAAACAATATCCCACTGCCCAAGATTAACAAGCTCAGGTTGACAGAAATGTTCAAATAAACTCTGACAGACCAAAAATCAGCATATTAGAACTGTAAAGCATTGCAATTAATTTCAAAATATGAAATAATGATTGCTCTAGCCAAAATGTATCCCATTGATAAATTCCTATAGTATATTATCTCTCAGCAAGTTTCTCTTTTTTCCCCTCTATCTCTCTACACATACATACACACATATCTGTGTTTGCTGAAAACCAATGGTCAAAGTCACATGTTAGTTCCTACTGACTGAGAAAGCTTAATGTCATGGTGTTTATAATCAAGTTTCAGATCACAGTGGGGATTCAGGGCCTTCTTAGCCATATCTGAAGGTAAATATTTTTCTCTAACTTTTCAAACTGTATTCTTAAAGTATTATGTCTTCCTGTCTCTGAATTTTCTCAAGTACAGGTAGCATATTTCAATGAAGATTTCTTTTTTATTTCTGAAACTACCTTTTGTCTGATTCTAACATAATCTGAATTGATTTATTTGAAAGCCAGGTAATCAGACATCCAGAGGTGAGAATTGTTTTAGAAAAAAAAACAGTGGAAATAGATTTAACAATTGAGTCAATAATCACAGAGATGCAAAATTTTATATGAAATTGAGCTGAGAAACGTTCTAGTTTACTATGAATTTTTTTTCAAGGACTCCTTATATCATACAGCAATACTATTTATTCCATGACAATTTTTTTTCTTGAAAGCAACATTGTGTTTGTTGTCACCTGTGTAAATTTCCAAAAAACAAAATACATTGCCCCCATAAGCTCATCAGAATGAGAATATGGTCAACAATGTAGCAAACATTTTGGCTCCACACTAAGCTGGACTTTCATTAAGAAACTAGTGGCCCATGCATGAAATTCGTGCACAGGTGGGGGGGTGTCCCTCAGCCCAACCTGCACCCTCTCCAATCTGGGACCCCTCAGGATCAGGCCTAAACCGGCAGTCGGACATCCCTCTCACAATCCGGGACCACTGGCTCCTAACCAGTCACCAGCCTGCCTGCCTGATCATCCCTAAACACTGCCTGCCAGCCTGCTTGCCTCCAACTGCCCCCCCAATGGTCTGCTCGCCCCCAACTGCCACCCCTGCCAGCCTGCTTGCCCCCAACTGCCCCCCCCACTGGCCTGCTTGCCTCCAACTGCCCTCTCCTCCTGGCCTGATCACCCCTAACCGCCTCTGCCTCTCCCCGCCACCATGGCTTTGTCCAGAAGGTCTCCTGGTCTAATTAGTATATTACCCTTTTATCAGTATATATATATATACTGATAATTAGTATATTACCCTTTTATCAGTATATATATATATATATGTATATATATATGTATATATATATATATATATATATATATATATATATATACACATATATATATATATATTGATTTCAGAGAGGAGGGCGGAGAAGGGGAGAGAGAAACAACAATCAATAGAGAATCACGGATGGGCTGCCTCCTGCACGCCCCCTACTGGGGATCGAGCCCACAACCCGGGCATGTGCCCTTGACCAGAATTGAACTCGGTACCCTGCAGTCTGCAGGATGATGCTCTATCCACTGAGCCAAACCAGCCAGGGCCCCACCAGTCACTTTTAGAACGTTGTATTGCTTCTAGAATAAACCCCGTGCCACCTTCCCCATCTAGCTGCCTGTCCCACCTAGCCATCTGCACACTGCTGTTTCAGACATTTCATGGGAATGGGACCGTACACAATGGGCGTTTCGTGACCTGCTGCCTCACTTGGGTGTACCCCTCGGAGTGGCGGGCTGCAGGATCCTCTGTGACTGATAACTCCATGTGAGGAGCGGCTGCACCATTTCCGCTCCGACAGCAGGTGTGAGGGCTCGGATTTGTCCACATCCTCGCCAACACTTGCTATCATGTAACTTTGGGTTCTAGCCTCCAAGGTGACCTCGGGGTCCCACCGAAGCATTGCTCTTTAGAGCAACAATCTATGCTTTTCAATTCAGTTGTAAAAGTGGAAGTTGTTTAAAATGTCTGCACAAACATCCCTATTGGTAAGTTCTCGCTGCTCAGGATCCGCTGTGACACAGCTTGCAGGGGCTAAGTCTGTCCCAGGCCAACATCACCCTCCTGCTGCCTGGTCCTGTCTGGTTTTGGGGAGGGCCCTGGGGAGGGTGCTGCGGGCACCAGCCAACCCTCTGCGGGGCTGGCCACAGGCTGCTTTGGGCTTTGGGAGCCGAGGGAGGAAGAGCGAGGTTCAGGAGCAGCTTTGGGGCCGTGCCTGTCACGGTGACTGTGCTGCTCCCCGCAGACGGAGGTGAGCGGTGTCCGGGGAGCAGGTCGGGGGGTGGGGGGATGCCTTCTCTGAATGAAGCCGTCAGAGTGGAGGAGCTCCTGGGTGCCCATCTGTGGGCTCCACTGCGCCCACCATCCTGGCTTCTACGCCTCAGAAGGCAAAGGTCCAATCAGCAAAAATGAAAACTTTAAAGAAGTGACGTGGGCTCTACCTCAGAGTGGCTAAGACACAGTTCACGGTCCCACGTGGGACTGCAGACACCAGTGGGTGTGGGCAGCGGCCACGTGGGCCTGGCATGGCCCTCTGGCAGGGCCTGAATGCAGGGAGGAGCCAGAGCTTCGTTGGGAGAGAAATTTCACGGGGCTGAAGGCTCCCTCTTCAAACGCTGATCACTGGTCACAGTCTGGCCCAAACTCCCATCCATGGGGCCCTCCTCACAGAGTAAAGGGCGCCAGGTGAGGCCTCTTCCTAGCCGTCCCGACGGACCCGTTGACTCTCCTGAGTCTATGGGGGCAGATTTTGGGGCTCCCCACTGGGCAGCGCAGCCACAGCTGCAGCCCTGAGGCCAGGCTCTGGACTCAGAGCAGGGGTCCCCAGTGCTGCAACCCCCTGATCTGCAGCCCCCCTAGTCCGCAGACCCCCTAACCACAGCCCCCCTGGTCCACAGCCCCCCTGGTCCATAGCCCTCCTGATCTGCAGCCCCCCAATCTGCAGCCTACCTGATCTGCAGCCCCCTGATCTGCAGCTCCCCCCAATCTTCAGCTACCCCACCCCCATCCTCAGCCCCCTGATCTGCAGCCCCCTGTGCAGTGACTGGGCTCGTTGTGAATGCATCATTATTCCAGGCCCAAGGGTGTGCTGGCTCACCAGGGCTGGCTGCACTAGGAGCCTGCGGCTGCTCAAGTCCCTGCTGCTCTGTGGTCGCATTACAGAGACCGGGCTAATTTGCATATTTCTCTATTATATATATATAGATATAGATATAGATATAGATATAGATATAGATATAGATATAGATAAGTCCTGTTTGATTTGGTCGTGGATCAGATTTACTAGTCTGGCAATCTAACCAAGGGCAGACATTGTAAATAGTTAAATCAAGATGGGTTATTTGCTATGTTGGACCATTGAGAATAAATCTGAGATAGTAGAGCTCCAGGTCTCCATGACCATTGTATTTATCGTCTTCTTTGCCTCTGGAACAGCATTTCCCAAACTGATATTTACTGGCACTATGCTTAAGAGATATTCCTCAAAGAATGTGTTCTCTGCTCAGCTATGGTTGCTATCTTCTAGTCATTCTATCCACACTGGAAATTCACCATTCATACCAGCATATTTAAATTTCTAAGAATTCTTCCAGTAAAGAAATTCTTAGAAATTTAAGCTAGTATTTGCCAAACTTATTTTAGCATAGAAGTAATATTCACCAGTTTCAGGAAATGCTTCTGGCTGACTGAACTCAGCTGCCAGTCCTCTCCAGAAATTGCCATTCGCTGGAGAGTACTGCCTTTCCCAGTTCATAACCCCTTCCCTGGGTCTGCATGCATTCAAGGAATGGTCAAAGCAGAAATAGAAAGCTTTGATAGCTCGTCACAATGTGGGACAACTCTAAAGGAATATCCCAGTTTCAGAGCTCACTCTGGGGTTGGTTGAGACCTTTGTTGAGACTATTTCATAGCCCAACTTCTTTTTATGCCCACTGTTGTTTTCTTCCCTTAAAAAAATTCTTCCCTTCTTTGCTCTTCTTTTGCACAGCTGTTGATCCTGAGAGCACTGACTAATGAACTTCCTGAATACCTATCTCTTTCTGAGAGTTGACTTTTGGAAAAACCTAACCTACAAAACATTTTAGGACACTTAGGTCTAATGAAGACTCTTGATGCCAGGAAAGAGGGAATGTACTCCAAATCATGTGTGGAAAGAAAACATTCCACATTTGGAAAGAAGGTTTATAGCAAACATGAGTGAACGATGAATCTCCACTTTATTTTATAAGCCCAGGATTGGAGTTCCATCTGGGGAGTGATAGACTATATGAGAAATCTATAAAGACAGTTTGTTTTGAAGGAACAAATAATCTTGCCACCTCAAAGAGATAAAAGCTTAAAAAGCTGATATAAAATCACAAGTCTCCATCATTATCATCTGAATGACTGGCTTCTTTGCTGGTTTTACTTCCTCCAATCCTACCCTACTTCTACCTATTCACCCTTAGCAGCTGGAGTAATGCTTTTAAAATATAAATATGATCATATCACATCCCTAATTAAAACCCTTCAATTGCATTCATTGCTCTCAAATTTCCTAGCCTGACATATATGACCCTTTATGATTTACTCTTGAATCACTCCTGGCTCAGTACTCCGTATTCCAACTCTACTGAATTTCTTTTGGTTCTGTGAAAGTGGCATGCTCTAAAATGACTCTGGGCCTCTGCAAATGCTATAACCTTGACCCAGACAGCTCTCCACAAATCACATTCACTCATCATCTAGGTTCCACCTTAAGTGTCATCTCCTTCAGAAAGCTTTCCATGGCCACCCCCATCAAGTCAGGGGTTAGTTCGCATGTCATATGTTTCCACATCACTCCATACTTGCCCCAATTTAGCACATAGCATAATGTAGTTGACTGTCTAATAATATGCCCCTCCTTCCAAGAGGCTATAAGGTTATCAGCAACTATATCTTACTCATGGTGCCTATTTAACTGTGATCAGCACATGAGTACTCAATAAATATGAATTAAATATATGAATAAATACCTAGCTCCTTAACATTTCTTGATCCTAAAATGGTAATGCAGAGGTTGTGACAATGGTCAAATCAATGTCCAAACCCTATCTCTTAATAACAGTAATGTTTTGAAGCTATAATAAACTAATGCCTTTCTTCTCTAGTCACTCCTGGCTTAATAATCAATGCTCCAGCTCAACTAAAGTACTGAATATATATGTGTGTGTGTATCTATAGGCATATATATGTACATATACACCATCTATGTGAAATACAATATATTGTGCACCAGGTATATATTAGATATAATTTCTGCCTCTAGGACAGCTGCAATTTTGTTGAGAACAAAACTAGAGACTATAAAGCACTAAAATTTTTGGTTTAGATCAGCAGTTTCTGAACTGGTTATAATGAAAATCTGTAAAGTACATTACTTATAATTTAGTACTAAGAAAAAGTATCAACATATTAAAATTATCTATAATAATAAAAGCATAATATGCAAATCAACCGAACGACCGAACAGCAAAACAACCATCTGGACGACCTTCTGGACAACCACACTATGACACCCACTGGCTCCAGGGCAGCCTAGGTGGGTGTGATGCTATTGGTCAGGGACCCAGCCATCGCCCCATGATCACCCTGAAGAGGGAGGGCCAGGCCACCGGCCGGTGGGGCGATCAATCAATTAAGGGACTCTAAGATCACTCCAAAGAGGGAGACCCAGGCCACCAACCATCAGGCTGCAGTGGGTGGGCAGGGCTTCCCTCTGTGGAGCACGATTGATCGCATGATCGCCCTGTAGAGGGAGGCCCAGGCCACTGGCTGGTGGGGCAATCAATTGGGGGGTGGCTCCACAAGCGATCCATCATGGAGCCCCAGCCAGGTGGGGCAGGGCCTACTTCTTTGGGGCGATCCATCGAGGAGCCCCAGCTGGGTAGGAGGGGCCTACTTCTTTGGGGCAATCAATGTGGGGGGGGGCGCTCCCAGACTGTGAGAGGGCACAGGCCAGGCTGAGGGACACCCGCCCCCCAGAGTGCACAAATTTGGTGCACCAGGCCTTAGTTTTTAATAAATCAAAGCAGTTTATAACTTAACTTCTTTAATAATATCACTCACTTTTTGCAACCCAATATGCTTTCTTGAGTGGGAGAAAAGGAGGGAGTTATTGGTAATTCATTGGAAATTGTTCATAATCCTGACTTAACCATGAAACTTTGACTTATAATTTTACCCATCAGTCACGTGTGATACATGGGGGAGGATCTCTTGTTTAGACATTAAATTTAATAAATTTTCATAGACTGAGGAAATCAGTTTTTTATATTTATTTTTTCCCATCACCATTTATCCCCCCTATACCCTCTGCCACCTTCACCCACACCCTCTCTACCCCCAGCAATCACCACACTGTTGTCTGTGTCCATGAGTTTCTTCTTTCTTTTCTTTTTTTTTTTTGCTCAATCCCTTTGCTCCCCAAATAACCCCACACACACCATAGCTATCTCCTGCTCTCTATCTATGACTCTGTCTCTGTTTTGCTTGTTAGTTCAGTTTTTTCAAGACTGAGGAAATCAGTTTGGACTAGAGGCATATAGGAAGACTACAGAGACAATTTTTGCTCTATTGAGAATCTATAAAACTTGAAAATTTGGTTATAGCAATAAATTGATAGGTATAACTTATATAAGTCTGGATATGTAGGTTTAAAGTAGGGAATGATTTGGTTTAACCACACTAAATTTTAACATAGATTCCTTCTATATATAGTAAGATATATATAGAATTTTTCATGTTGCCCTAAAATTGGCAATGAAGCTTTAATGGAGAAAATAATCTCTAAATACTTACATATTTTTAAGAGGCCCAACAATAGTTGGATGCAGACACTATCATAAAGTCTTTTAAAATGTGGAAGATCTGCCCAAGAAACCACTAGCCACTGCCCCAAGCCTCTACTCCTTGGCCAACCCATAGAAGACCAGGGGACTACGAGCCCAAAGTGAATCATTAGAGTTGTCAAGACTTCTGTTTGACAAAGAAAAGTCATTTCCCTTCTTTTTCTATGGGAGAAAGAGTCAGAGTTATTCCCTCCCAAAGTCCCTGCAAGAAAGTGAGGCTGTTATCTCATTTCCTCGCTGAATACTTGCCAAGCTATGGACTACAGGCCCATCTTTGCATACATAGGGATGGAGTAAATCTTGGTGATGGAATTCTTGAGAGAGCTTGATGTTTTCCTCTATGGATTAAAGTATATGTGGACACATAGGTATTACCTGCTTATCTTCTGGAGATTTCTGAAGGTAATAGGTTTTTATGAGTAGCTTGCAACAGAGGAGTAAGAAAACACCATGATACAGTCTTCCAGGGAAGAAGCTAGCCTTTAATACTAGAGAATATGGAAGAGGACTTCAGTAGTCCTGGACCCACAGCCTGTCATGAGGAAAACAGAGATTATAGAAAGAGATAGAGATCCAAGGAATGCAATACCATGACCAGAGGAAAGGTTAAGGGTATCGACCATAAACAAGACCTTTTACAGAGGCCCCTCCCTCATGAGTAAAAGAAGCTAAGGTAAGGTTAAACACTGCCACCACCACCATCATCACCATCAAGAAAATAACATCAATCTTCTATCTACATAGACTGCTGTATCATGAAGGCCATCAGTAGGACAGGGAACCAGATAAAGTCAGAGTGTATCCAGACAGGCCTTCTTATCAACACCAGATGACCAGTTGTGTAAGAAGAAATCTGCCATCTGTCCTATTCCCCCTCTCAAACCCAATGCCAGAAGAGTTTAGACCTTTAAAAGGAAAGGGATCCTAACTCATTTCTACACTTGCCCTCTACTCCAACCACATCCTGTCACTTTTCCCCTCTAAATCTTTCAAGCACAAGGCAAACCAGCAATGGATGAAGAGAGAATTTAATGGCCTACATGAGGTTGCAGGGTTAAACTGAATTGGGCTGGACTGTTAATTTTTTTTAAGTACCTAGAAAGTTGTATAAAATTCCCAAGAAATTATTAAGAAAAAGGGAAGGATGTCTCCACAGAATAGATTGAAATCATGGATGGGAAAGTCACAAAAATGTTTCACACTTATACTCCTCAATATGAAGACTGCTAAAATAAGTTACCATATGCTCCACAGTGGTTAACATGGTACAACACATGTAACAAATGCACAATACACACGGATTGGTTGCTAAAGAAGAGTATGCTTAGCTGGAAGCAGGGCCCAGGACAGCCAGACTGAAGTAGCAAGAGGTAACACTCCATTAGGAAAGGTTTTGTTCCAGCAGAGGAGGAGGAAGATGGGGTGGGAAGTAGGTAGGGAAGAAAATAAGAAAATAAAGAGATTGAAAAAAATATTCAGTACAATGTAAATTAAAAGAAATTAAAATGTAAATGTAAAGATAGATTAGGATGGGTTAAGGAGCATGCTGCCTGGGAGGACCATTAATGAGGTGAATGAAATCAGCAAAAGAGGGTCAGTCAAATGAAGAAGCAGAACAAAGAAGACTGCATAGAGGCAGTATGTGTATTTATAAGAAAAAGGAGCAAACTCCATGGAATATTGTCTGTGAAAATTTTGGAGTTTACATGATTAGAAATAGAACAGATTATATCTGCTTAACTGGGCAAAAGGGCAAGAAGGCACATCCCCTAAAAGCTGCATATACTCAATAAACTAGCAATTCCCCCTCAAATTGGAATTTAACCTCCAGATAGACTCAGATAAGGACTAAAAGCTACAAAGATGTGCACACAAAATACAGAAAAGAGCATGAGAATGTGATCCAATATGTAACCTTGTATAGAAAAAGAAATATGACAAAAACAGACAGTAGGCCAATGAAAGAGAGAGAGAGAGAGAGAGAGAGAACAGGAGAGAGATATCCTCTCTAATAAAAGAGTAACATGCAAATTGACTGTCACTCCAACACACAAGATGGCTGCCCCCATGTGGTCAAAGATGGCCACCACAAGATGGTCAGCAGGGGAGGGCAATTGTGGGCAATCAGGTCAGCAGGGGAGGGCAGTTGGGAGGGACCAGGCCTGCAGGGGAGGGCAGTTGTGGGCAATCAAGCCAGCAGGGGAGGGCAGTTGGGGGGGACCCAGGCCTGCAGGGGAGGACAGTTGGGGGTGACTAGGCCAGCAGGGGAAGGCAGTTAGGGGCGACCAGGCTGGCAGGTGAGGGCAGTTAGGCATTGACCAGGCTGGCAGGGGAGTGGTTAGGGGGTGATCAGGCAGGCAGGCAGGCAAGCAGTTGGGAGCCAGCAGTCCTGGATTGTGACAGGGATGTCCCAGATTGGAGAGGGTGCAGGCTGGGCTGAGGGACACACACACACACACACACACACACACACACACACACACCCGTGCACGAATTTAATGCACCAGGTCCCTAGTCCTATATAATAAAAGCTTAGATGGCGTCGCACGACACCCTCACGCGACATCATCACAAGATGGCCACCACAAGATGGCCGGCAGGGGAGAACAATTGGGGTCAATCGGGCTGGCAGGGGAGGATAGTTGGGGGCAACCAGACCTGTAGGGGAGGACAGTTGGGGCAACCAGGCCTGCAGGGGAGGGCAGTTGGGGGCAATCGGGCCAGCAGGGGAGGGCAGTTGGGGAAATCAGGCCGGCAGGGGAGCAGTTAGGCATCAATCAGGCCAGCAGGGGAGCAGGTAGGTGTCGATCAGGCTAGCAGGCAGAAGCGGTTAGGGGCAATCAGGCAGGCAAGAGGTTAGGAGCCAGCAGTCCCAGATTGTGAGAGGCCCAAACCAGCAGTAGGACATCCCCCAAGGGGTTCCAGATTAGAGAGGGTGCAGTTTGGACTGAGGGACACCCCCCTGCATGAATTTCATACTCTGGGCCTCTAGTCTATCTATATAATAGAGGAATATGCAAATTAGCCAGGACACCGTAACGTCACGACTGAACAGCAGGGACTTGAGGCTGTGTGGCGTCTAGCTGGGGTGAGGGACCTCAGGCCGTGCCCCCTGCCCTGCAAGGTTTGACAGGAGACCTCAGGCTGTGCCCCCTACCCCGGCGCTGGGCCAGGAGACCTCAGGCCGTGCCCCATGCTCCATGTGGCTTGACAGGGACCTCAGGCCGTGCCCCCACCCTGCTGGGCTTGACAGGGGACCTCAGGCCATGCCCCTCGCCCGGCAGGGCTTGACAGGGGACCTCAGGCCACAGCCCCCACCCAGTGGAGCTTGACGGGGGACCTCAGGCCATGCCCCCCATCCCGGTGCCAAGCCAGGAGACCTCAGGCCGTATCCCATGCCCCATGTTGCTTGACAAGGACCTCAGGCCATGCCCCCACCCCAGTGCTGGGCCAGGAGACCTCAGGCCACATACCACACCCCACTGAGCTTGACAGGGGACCTCAAGCCATGGCCCCACCCAGCAGGGCTTGACAGGGGACCTCAGGCCGCACCCCCTGCCTGGCAGGGTTTGACGGGGGACCTTAGGCCATGCCCTACACCCCCCACCCCAATGCCAGCCCAGGGGACCTCAGGCCATGCCCCCCGCCCAGCAGGGCTTCACAGGGGACCTCAGGCCACATGCTCCACCTCGATGCTGGCCCAGGGGACCAGAGGCTGCGCTCCCTGCCAGGAGGGACTTGATGGGGGTGGGGCCGGCTGGATCTGGGTCTCCTGCATTTTCGAAGTGCGTGCAGGTGGTGGGCGGGGACTTGACTCTAGGTCCCACGGCGCGCCCCAGACTCTGACAAGAGGGAGATTTTCATATACATTTTACTAGTTTTCTTTCATCTCTGACACTTCCATTATAGAGAAAGGGCAAATAGCAATATTAAAATATTTCCTCTAATTTATGCCCTTTTAATGTGCATGAATTTTGTTCACCAGGCCACTAGTTGTATTACAAAGGGATGTGTCTTCCAGGTTGGGGTTCCATTTTCTTTGCTGTGGGGTTCCATGCTGCAGAGTTTTATACATGGAGAAAAATCTGAATCCAAAATACAGTTTATGATTCTACTGTCCTGAATTAATTATTATTCCAAGAAACTAGCAACACATAATATTCAGAGAAAATGGATGTTGCCTGCTTATAACCCATTCTGCTTCCTACATAGGGAATTGTTCATTTAAGAATAGATATCAGGGGTTAAGCAAATAAACTATAATCTCACAGCAAATTCTTACTGAGGCCCTAAATCATATAAACAGACCCTGAACCACTGGCTGTATCTATGCATGCCAAATCTCAATATTTGAAAATATCCAAATAGTCAACTGTTTTCCCATCTTCATCCAAATGTTTAACGTAGATCCATAACACAAGCCTTTATTGAGCACCAGAGCCCCACGCTGACTCATAGTGAAGAAACAAAGGAAAGAGAAAATGTAATTTTTTAGGAACTCAAAAAGATATCTCAGGTAGCCTAAGCCAAAGCTATGCTTTCTACCCCTACAGCAATCTGCCTCACTGTAAGTAGCATCCCACACTTGCTCTTCTTAGACGTGAGATAATGCCTAACACACACTGAGTGATCATTTACCCAGCTCATCTCTCAGACTCTAAACATCATTTGATCCTCAAGGCCTATAAGGAAGTCTAAACCTTGTGGTTATTTCTCCTCTAGCTCTTAATTATGTTACCCATGCCTCATCATCCAGTAGCATGAGCATCCCTGAGTCAACATGTACAAGTATCTAGTCTGTTGCTTTGCCAAACAGATAACAGTATATTTATTTGATTCCATGTTGTACATAAAATATGGATTAAAATAGTAAAATTCAAGTTACAAATAACCCTACTGCCACTCCTGGTACTCACAATTACACAATTAAGCAGTTCAGTAAAGTAGTGGTTAATATCACAGGCTCTAGAAAGAGAAAAGGTAGATTCTAATCCTGGCTTTGCAACTGAGCAACTCTGTGGCCTTGGGCTCCTTGAGCCTTAGTTCCTCATCTGTAAAATAGGAATAATAATAGTACCTACCTTATAGAAGTAATGTGAGGTTTAATGGAGATAATTTATGTAAAACTTGTAGCCCTGTCTAGAACAAAGCAACACTCAGTATTAAATATTGTTGTTCTAACTGTTACAAATTCTTTGACTACATGAGTTCCAGCCAATATTTAGAGTTACTAGTTGAAGATGTTGTCATATTTTTTATTGGAGTCTCATTGCTTTTTAACTTTTAATATATTTTTAATTAAAAATGTTAATGTTGACAGTATTGCAGGTATCCCCCATTTTCACACCCTTTGCCCACCTCCACCCACCCCTGCCTCCCCCTCCCTTGACCTTCATTGTACTATTGTCCAGCATCATTGCTTTACTAAAAATACTTCTTTCTATGGTGCAACATGTGAAATGCTTCACCACCATCATTAGAGAAGCCAATGGGGGTGGGAGAACAGTGTTGAAAAAAGATTTGCAGGAGACTAATATACTGCTGACCCCACTCAACCTCTCTTGAAAAAAAATTTTTTTTGGTATGGCTCAATGATCAATGATCATTTCACAAATGAGTATGAGTCCTGCTGAGGAACAATACTCCCTGATTCCAGATAGGCCATTAGTATCATGTTTGGAGTCTTTACTTAAATCATTATGCATTTTCCATGATGTGTAGATTCCAATATAAGTACATTTGGCTATCAAAGTCCTTTGTTTAAATTTGCAAAAGATTGATTTAAAATACTAATAAGTGGTACCTTAATGAGCATCACAGTAATTATATGACAGCCTAAGTTCTATATCCATAGAAACTTAGGTCAAGAAGCTGATTATGATCACAAATAAATAGATATTAGCCATAGGTCAGACTTATTTTCCTTTTTTTTTTTTTTGGTCTTGTGACCAGAATAGTTTCATATAAACAAAATAATTCTTCTTTCTTATCTTCCTGTCCTTTTTGCCATATTATTTCAAATTTGACATGTCCCCATATACTGTTTATTACAAAACGAAATGAGTGAACTGATTCAGATCAAATGACTGACTTTTTACTGAAATCCCATGCCAAATGCAAACTGAACTTTGAAGAGTTTTTTTTTTAAATAATTTTAATTTTATGTATTTTGTAGTGGCTGGAAATATATGGGATTTGGAGAGTTTATTTGAGTTAGTGCAGTAGAAACTTTATGGAAATAATTTTGTTTTTAAAAATTACAGAAAGGGTTATCAGTGTAAGTGTAAATAAATCTACACATATTTTATAGCCCTAATGATATTTCTGGTTCATAGGTCTGCAATGTTGACCATAGCCCAACCCAAAATATTCAATTACAGAGAAAGAAAAAGATCAAAATAAGGACAAGACTGTAACTATAGGCCCCTGAACTTTAAACCCAGCTATAAATAAGACTGTTTTTTGGTCTTTAACATGTTTTCCCACAACCAACAACAACAACAAAAATGAGAGTAGGAAATTGGCTACACTTACAGTATTAACAGTTTTACTTCATATGTTGTTTACATGCATTTGAGTGGCCAGACACATATCTTGAACCTTAATTCAAATAATGTAAGATCAGTTTCTTCCAATGGTTTTCTATGTAAGATTCGACAGTCCAAATAGGTCAAAGAGTTATAGTAATTTGGAAGACAATGTAAAACCCATCTTATTGCCTTACTCTGTTTTTTTTCTTTTTGAGTAAAAATCTGATGCAAAGTTAGCTTTGCCATAGAGAAATCCTAAAACCTGTGGGAGTTTTATTCCCCCTTCAGCCTGAATAAGTCATCAGCACCAATAACATCATCTTTGCCATATTCACAATAGAACTTCACAGATTATTATTCACATTTCAAAATATGTACTTTTATATATTACTAATGAATTCTCTATTGGCACCTCCACAGTAGTTTTCATAAACCAATGCTCCTCAATCATTAATATAATAAAAATTTCCCAGGGATCTTGTTAAAATACGTATTTCTTGACTTTACCCCAAAAGATTATAAATCAGTAGACCTAAGGTGAAGCCTAGGAATCTGATTCTAACAAGTTTCCAGATGTTGCTGATGATGCTGTTTCAGGGACCACAATTTGAGTGGTAATGATCTGAAGTTTTTGTCTGTTTTTTCACTCTCTAATGCCTAATCTAATCTTCACCTTCAGGTAATGATTTCTTTTTTGATAACAGGTCATCTAACATGAGATGATGTTTCAACCTTGGAAATATTCTAGAATCCTAATTGTTCTCTTTCCTTCTGTCCTATCACAGGTAGACTTATCCTTCCTCCTTGTCAAGGAAAAATTATCACTTTAATTTTAATCCTGTCTCTATATTAATTATCCATTCTCTTAGTTAGGATTTGGTTCAGCTGCCAGTTATAGAAAATCCAAAATAACAGTGGTTTAATGTGGATTCCGGCAACAGAGAGGAATTGACAGGACTACTCCAGCCATGAAGACAGAAGAGAAGCAGTCCAGAGATGGAAGATGCTGACATCGCCTTGCCATACTAGCAGTCAGCAGCTGTGCGTCCCTGCAGGTTGCCCAGGACCAAACCAGAAAGGGTCAGACATGTATTACTACCATTTGTCCACCATCCAGAACTGTAATATCATTGCTGACATGTACACATAAGGAACTGTTTGACATTGAAATTGGGTCTCAAAAGAAATGTTGGCCCAGAAAGAAACTCACTACAGACTGATTCATTTGCCGCTCAGTATAACCATTATTGCTTGTCTCATTTTCAGTTCTTATAAGTGTATTTCTAGTAGCACATGATCTGACTCATCTAGGGGAAATGATGAACAACATAGACTGATGAACAAGAACAGACCCAGAGACAAGGAGGCATGGATCAGACTGTCGGACCTCAGAGGGAGGGTGGGGGAGGATGGGGATAAAGGGGAGAGATCAACCAAAGGACTTGTGTGCATCCATATGAGCCTAATCAGTGGTCAAGGACAACATAGGGGTAGGGGCATGCATGGGGAGGGGTTTGGGATGGGAATGGGGGAATGAGGACAAATATGTGATACCTTAATCAATAAAGAAATTAAAAGATGAAGACATTTTAGTGTGAAAAAAAATAAAATAAAAATAACAGTGGTTTAAACAAGATGGAAGAATCCCTCTAAGATAAACATAAGACTGGTATATTAACTCCATAACCATCAGGTCCCAATTCCTTCCATCTTGTTGCTCTTTCACCCCCAACATGCTGCTTCCCACCTCAAAAATCTGTCATAGGCCAAGAACTACTGCTGTATCCATTAGGTCTATATTCCAGTCAACAGGAAAGAAGAATAGAAGGGCACAACTCTTTCCTTTTAAGAACACTTCCTGGAAGTGCATATATCACTTCTGCTTACATTCCATGGAGCAGAAGTTAGTCATATGGCGATACTTAGCTATAAAGTGGATTGGGAAATGTACCTTGCACATGCCCAAATAACAAATATGAGACTTCTATGATTAAAGAAGGTGAGGGAAAATATTGAAGTATAACTAGCAATGTCTATGGCACCTCTTCTCTTGATATTTATTTTTAATTTATAATTTTCTTCTACTTCTTCCTTCTAAGTCTATAAATATTCTAAAATAAAAATTTACTTCAACACTCCTTCTTTCTCTGGCTACCACCCAATCTTGCATGTCTTCCTTTCCTTCTAAACTTGTCAAAAAACAAAAATTTATTTCTATTTTTTACATTTTGTTATTAACCCTTTACGCCTCAGCACCTTGTTAAGATCCCATTGCCACTGAAACTGCCTTATATTATATCACCAGTAAATTCCTGATTCCAAACTCCATTGACTTCTAAGTCTTTGTAATATTTCCCTATTTATAAATTACTAGAGGCCCGATGCACAAAGATTCGTGCAAGAATGGGCCTTCCTTCCCCTGGCTGCCGGCACCACCTTCGCTCTGGCCTGGAGCCACCTTTCTGCCTTTGCTCCTGCCTGGAGCCGCCTTTCTGCCTTCCCACACTGCCCAGAGGCCCAGAACAGCTGGGGCATTGCAGAATTCCTGCATATGCAAATTAACCCACCATCTTTGTTGAGTTAATTTGCATACTCGCTCCTTATTGGCTGGTGGGTATCGCAAAGATATGGTCAATTTGCATCTTTCTCTTTTATTAGTGTAGATTGCTATGAAAAACATTACGGTAAAACTAAGAAAGAAGAAAGCATGGCAAATAAGTTGGCTATCAAAGGAGAGAGTCTTGAATCAGGGTTCTTATATTTTGAATGCAACCATAAAACAGCATGCCTTTAAGAGGGACATTTTGACTCAATATGTTTCATAATTTTTGTTGTGAAATATATGTAGAGATAGACACTTAGAAAAAAGTCCGCTTAGTCATAAATAAACAGTATCTCACACAAATACATGTGAAGTTAATAAAATATTTCAAAGGAAATGTATATCATATCCCAGTGTTCTTTCATTTAACTTTGGCCTAGCATGAGTACTGCACCAAAATAAAATAATAATAACTAGGGGCAAGAGAGAAATTTTGTCAGAGATTGTGTTTTTCTAAGTTCCTTCTCAAAACTTTACATCGTTTTGCTGGCAAGGAGAACAATGAGAAAGAAGGACTGTATGCACATATAAAACTTCTGGGTTTTATAAATCTAACTTGTTTTGGAGCTCCTTGACTGCACCAGAGATGAGACCCTATAAGTTTGTCAAGCTAGATGGAGCCAAGTCATGGTTGGAAAGGAGCTTATCATCTCTGGCAACTGATTGTTTTTTTGTTTTTTGGGGGGGGTTATTATTTTTTTATTTAATAAATCTTTATTGTTCAGATTATTACAGTTGTTCCTCTTTTTCCCCCCATAGCTCCCCTCCACCTGGTTCCCACCCACCCTCTGCCCTTAACCCCTCACTGTCCTCACCCCCCCACACTGTCCTCATCCATAGGTGTATGATTTTTGTCCAGTCTCTTCCCACACCCCACACACCTTTCCCCCCCAAGAATTGTCAGTCCACTCCCTTTCTATGCTCCTGATTCTATTATATTCACCAGTTTATTCTGTTCATCAGATTTTTTATTCACTTGATTTTTAGATTCACTTGTTGATAGATATGTATGCTGTTCATAATTTTTATCTTTACCTTTTTCTTCTTCTTCCTCTTCTTAAAGAATACCTTTCAGCATTTCATATAATACTGGTTTGGTGTGATGAACTCCTTTAGCTTTTTCTTATCTGTGAAGCTCTTTATCTGACCTTCAATTCTGAATGATAGCTTTGCTGGGTAGAGTAATCTTGGTTGTAGGTTCTTGCTATTCATCACTTTGAATATTTCTTGCCACTCCCATCTGGCTTGCATAGTTTCTGTTGAGAAATCAGCTGACAATAGTATGGGTGCTCCCTTGTAGGTAGCTAATTGTTTTTCTCTTGCTGCTTTTAATATTCTCTCTTTGTCTTTTGCTCTTGGCATTTTAATTATGATGTGTCTTGGAGTGGTCCTCTTTGGATTCCTTTTGTTTGGGGTTCTCTGCACTTCCTGGAGTTGTAAGTCTATTTCTTTCACCAGGTGGGAGAAGTTTTCAGTCGTTATTTCTTCAAATAGATTTTCAGTATCTTGCTCTCTCTTTTCTTCTGGCACCCCCATAATTTGGATCTTGGTACGCTTGAAGTTGTCCCAGAGGCTCCTTCCACTATCTTCATTTTTTTTTCCTTTTTTCTTTTTCGGTTGGGTGTTTTTTGCTTCTTTGTATTTCAAATCTTTGACTTGATTCTTGGGATCCTCTAGTCTGCTGTTGGATCTCTGTATATTATTTTTTATTTCAGTCAGTGTATGCTTAATTTCTAGTTGGTCTTTTTTCATATCCACGAGAGTCTCACTAAATTTATTGGCCTTTTCTAGAAAATTCTTGAAAAACCTTATAACTGTGGTTTTGAACTCTATATCCAGTCATTTGCTTTCCTCCATTTCTTTCATTTGTGACCTGTTTCTTTGTCTCCTCATTTTGGCTGCTTTCCTGAGTTGATAGAGTGGCTTTGTGTGCTAGATGTCCTATAGGGCCCAGTGGCTCAGCCTCCCCAGTTACCTGAGGTGGACACTCTTGGTGCACCCCTTTGTGGGCAGTGTGCACAGTCTTGTTGTAGTTAAGCCTTGATTGTTGTTGGTATCACTGGGAGGAATTGACCTCCAGGCCAATTGGCTGTAAGGAACAGCTGTGTCTATGCTGGGAGAACTTCTGTGCTGGAGACACCCTTATGAGACAAGACTTGCAAAAGCCTCTGTGCTCAGCTTGGATGGGGTGGAGTCTCAGGGCGGAGCAGACAGCATTGGCTTCCCATCAGCCCTGCCCTAATAGGCCCCTGGGTCTCAGTGTCCCTTGGTAATCGCTGCAAGCACCTCTGAGAGAAAGCCACCCTCAAATTTCGCCTGCTGCCAGACAGTCCAGTTTCTCCCCAAATGAGTCTGCATCCCCAGAGTCTTGCCCGGAACTCGAGTTCAGAGCAGTCGGGAGCTTTTGTCTCCCTCCCAATTGAGAAAGCCAGCTGCGTACTCAATTGCCAGTCCTCTCTGCACCCACGTCTCTGTACCTCTGCCTTCTGCAGCTCCTCTGAGTCTCAGTGTGCTTTTCTCTTTCCTTCTAGTTGTAGAATTTCCACTCAGCCAGCCTTCCTGTGGTTCTGGATGATGTCCGTTTTGTCTTTTAGTTGTAATTTTGAAATTGTTGTGTGAGGCAGCAGTTTAGGTGTTTACCTATGCCACCATCTTGGTTCCCCCCTCTGGCAACTGATTATCACAATTAGAAACTTTGTTCTCTGACCATCTCTGACCTCTGTATGTCTTACGTCTGACTTATTCAACTAGTATTACTGAACTTGGCATGAATCAGCCTTTTATTCATGTGCTGAATTGGGCTCTTCCTACTTCATGGATTTGTATCAACCTTTATTTCATTCCTGGGTTTAGTTTGTGACTTAGTAGCTATACCTCATCTGCTTTCCTGTTTCCATTTCAGCATGGACACTTTCTGACAATCCTGGGTTCTTTAACTTCAAGCTTGGTGTATTCAATCTTGGCTAAACATTAGAATGATACAGAAAGATTTAAATAGCTGTCAAGGCCTGGGCTCCACCCCAGTACTCTAATTTAAATGGGTCTGAGATGGGGCCAGGCACTGAGAGTTTTAAAGGCTCCTCAGGTGACTCTAATCAGCAGTCAGGTTTGAAAATTACCATTCTGGCTTCTGTTTCTGTTCAAAATAACTATGGATTCTACTTATGGAGCCACTCTATCTCCCTCTCTTGGAACCAGGACATATTGGACCACAGTAAACTCAGGTGCTGGCAAGAATCAGTTAGATCTAAGATAGTAATCCATTTATTCAACAAGCTTATAATAAGTATTTACTCTTCTCTAGTTAGAAAACACAAGAATGTTGTCCTTTCCCTCCAGAGCCACACATGCTAATTGAGGGGGCACTTATGAGACACATAATTACAGCAATATGGTAAGTACTTTAATAGGAGTATGAATGAAATACTATGGGACAGCAGAAGAGGAAGCACTTACCTCTCTCTATAGGTCTTTGAAGGCTTCCTGAAGCACATTTGAGTCACAAAGAGAAAGCATAAGTTTATAAGGAAGAAAAGAGAAGATAATAGAATTCCAAGCAGAAGGGAAACCTAAGTAAAAACACAAAGATATTCTCTCTAAATAACAAGGATGGTTTAAATTTTTTATTCAAGAACAGCATGAATTTTAAGAAAATCCTATTATTTTGGGAGTATTTCATATGCTTTTTAAAAGAAAACAAAACAATATTTATTGACTTCATTGTGTTATATAATTTTTTGTAAATAAGACTAAATCACCTTGATGGCACAACACAAAAAAAGACTAATAAAAACTATAGTAGCAAAAATAAAAATGAACCTATGACATTTATTTTATTTTCCTTTTTAATTTTATCTGTGTTGTTTAAAGTATTACAGATATCCCCTTTGACATTTATTTTTATTACCACTTCAGTTTGATTGCAAATTCTGACCTTCAGGAAATGCAAACAATTATAATGCCCTTTACATTGGTCTGTCTTTCCGAATGACTGTTGGTAACCAAATTGGTGCATTTCTTCTTGGTTCTTCTCTCTCAAATCTGAGTAATTTATACTTGGTATTAATTGACTCCAGCACCCACCTAAAGATGCAATCTTCTATCTTGAAGGTTCAGGGCTCAGGACTTTAACATTGTTGAGTGTTCAAAATGCTTATTTTATAACAAACTTAAAAAATTTTTGTAACATATTGTCATTTTGACTATTGACACACATGTTACTTGCAGTTATGTTGATTTGTTACTTAGTCTTAATCTCTGGAAACCACATGCAACACATTCCTTAAAAATGGCACAGGACCCACCATTTGAAAGGCAAATGAGACAATGGTGAGTTTCATAACTTATCAAAATCCTTGCCAAGTTTTTCCTGTTCTTTACCTTCTAATTAGGCTTAGTGGTGTATTACATTTAAAAATCCCAAGCCAAAAATTGGAAAAACAGGCTTTAACAACCCGGAAATGTCCTCAATAGGTCCCGTGTGTAAGGTTAGTCCAAGATGAACTAGACTTGAGAAAAAAGAAATGTCTTCCATGGACCCAGAGTCAGGGTATGCTTGAGCAGAAATATTACCTAGGCTGATATCCAAACAGAGTCAAGAATATCCAGAAAGATGCTTTAATTGTGCAAAGGATTTATGATAGAACACAAGAATAGAAAAGCCAGAAAATTATTATAGAAATAAAGAAGAGTGTGGCCTATAGAATGGGGAGATTATGACAACCCAAGATTAATTAGACTAACTTTTTAAAAAGTCAGATTATGGCCTGAAACCGGTTTGGCTCAGTGGATAGAGCGTTGGCCTGTGGACTCAAGGGTCCCAGGTTCGATTCCGGTCAAGGGCATGTACCTTGGTTGCGGGCACATCCCCAGTAGGGGGTGTGCAAGAGGCAGCTGATCGATGTTTCTCTCTCATCGATGTTTCTAACTCTCTATCCCTCTCTCTTCCTCTCTGTAAAAAATCAATAAAATATATTTTTTAAAAAAATAAAAAGTCAAATTATGGCCTGGGTTTCAAAAATCGTAGAGGAGCCAATGACAATGATTATTTTCAGTCTCGTCTTCCCAAATGTCTACCTGACCTGCACTTTCTTTTTATTATATTTCCTTTACCCAGCAAGTTTGAAGTTAACTACCACTGAACTGGTTTAAATAGAATTAGTGATAGCTGACTTTATTGTCGGTAATGCCATATAATAAGGTGTGTTCAATCATTTACCCCCAGGTTTAACAAAGACTATGTTTCCTTCCGTGCCTATATACATTTGAATGGAAAATAAAGAAAAGTGATATCTCAAACTTCATAATAAACTTTACATTCTCTCAAACAACTCCTACACAGAATTTCTAATAGGGTGATATCTCATGATTCTTCATATACACATTAACCTGTTTTTTCTTATCAAGAACAATGATGGTAAAATTAATGACATTTTCTCTTTCCTACAGAATTTAATGATCTGCTTCAAAAACAAAGAAATATGAAATTGCAACCTTCTCAGGCTCGGCTTTAATTACATTGGTTATTTAAACCACAGCTTTCAATTTTGTGGAAGGTGTGGACAAGTATTTTTCCCATTACCAATAAAAACAATACTAAGAACTTGTTTTACATAGAGTTTTATAATTTTTATAAAGTTCTAATAAATATTTTATCTCCTTGGGACTACCCAACAACCCTATAAGGTGGGCAAGGCCAGAATTTTTGCCCATTTTAGAGAAGTCACTAAACCCAAAGACATTCAATGATTTCCTGGGCCTGAGCATTTATTTTTAACTGTAAATCCAAGTGCTTATTATGATCAAGAAAGCAGCAAAAATATTGAATTTGATAATCCACATAAAAAAATGTAGCACAGTGCTTGATGCATAGAATGTGCCCAGTAAAAGGTGTTATCGGCCGAAACCGGTTTGGCTCAGTGGATAGAGCGTCGGTCTGCGGACTGAAAGGTCCCAGGTTCGATTCCGGTCAAGGGCATGTACATTGGTTGCGGGCGCATCCCCGGTGGGGGGTGTGCAGGAGGCAGCTGGTCGATGTATCTCTCTCATCGATGTTTCTAGCTCTCTATCCCTCTCCCTTTCTCTCTGTGAAAAATCAATAAAATATATTTAAAAAAAAAAAAAAAAAAAAAAAAAAAAGGTGTTATCAATTACATTTAATACTTATACTGTTTATTACTAAATTATCTTATCACTGAGATTCAAAAGCTGGTCTTCAGGACAAGATTAAAGGTTCAAAAGCTTACAAAGGATCTGACTGAGCAATGCCAACATCTGAATGGACACCAAATAATTTAATCAAGTGCATTCAAACCAGACCAACACAGAGTAAAAATGCATGCTCCAAATAATCAGGTCATGCAGTCAAAGTTTTGCCTCAATGGTGGTGTTATTTTTCAGAATCTATCCTAGGAGAAAAACAAAATCCAAAATATAGGAAAATTTTTATGCCCAGTAATGCTCATTACATTTTTATGTAAACAAAATGTTGGGGAAAAACTAAATATATAAGAAGCACAGGCTATTGGGCAGGAATTAAAATATCATTTAAAGAATATACAATATGGGAAATTATTACTATGTCATAATTCTTTAAAAACTCTATATAAAATTATACTCCCAGTATTATCTCACTTAGATATGAGAGACATAAGAAAGAAAGAAGTATGCTAAAATATTAATTATGGTTATTTATTTTTTTAGAATAAGTGGTTTAATTTTTGACACTTTTTTAATTTTACAAATTGTCCCAAAACACAGAGGAAAATAAATGTTATTACTTAGCTAACTAAATAAGGTGAGTGAGCATCCTGTTTCCTATCATGAACACCACATTGCATGTTCTGTTTCCACAATTAAAAAACATCTACCTGAGTTATTCTCCCAGTTCTGTGATGCTGGAGCTACATTTTCTATCACTGCTGACCAAGGCCACCTCTTCAGGCTTGATGAGCCATAAGGTTCAAAGTGAAATATGGCTCCAGGCTGAGTATTACAAAGAGAAACACACGGAATATTCAGCAACTTGACTACCTTTTTTTATATACAGATCTCTGGTGATGTTCAGATCTGCATCCACCATCTGAATTTTTGGACTGTTGTGCTAAGCACACAGATGGTCTCTCAGTTGTCTGCTTTCCTGATTGCTCCCTATCAAAATCTGTTTCCACTAAAGTCAAAAGCAAAGCCAGTAAACTGCTGTTTACCCTATTGGGATAAGAAGTCGAAGAAACTGTGATCATGTCATATGAACACTTGTGCTCTTCAGTTAGTGCTATCTGACTCCAGAGTAAATAAATTAAATGGAACCAAACAGGACCATTGAAGGAAATTGCCTTCAGCTGATATTTTATATTGCTCTGTCTTGTCTTCAAGGTCTGTGACTAAGGTTAATTCAAATCTTAAGGTCAAGTTCAGGATGATGTCAGCTCATCAAAAAGCTCTCGGGGAAACGCGGGCAAACAAAAACTAGCACAATTCAATCTGCATCATTATCTAGCTGCATTCCACACCTCCTCAGTATTGGCTTCTGAGAGCATGAGAAAGAAACTCCTTCTTATCTCTGTCCTTGCTGGATCTTCTGGAGAAAAAAAATAATAGCCTGTAAGGAATGGATTTAAGAAATATAGTTATATTTGTTAATGTGTGACAGTAGTGAGGCAGGAAGAAAATCAGGTGCTTAGATTTAGTTGGTAGAGCTCAACTAATGATGAAAAGCGATCATTGGAACCTAAGGAAAGGGAAGAGTGGATAATGAGGAAAGGCAAATGGGACAGAGAATGGGACAAGAATAGTATACAGAGCTGCTTAGCAATAGTTTAGCAGAGCAGCTGGAAGAGTCCTGTGGATCTGGAGAATGTTGCTGCTCAGGGTCCTGAGGATTTTCATCCATTCTAATTTACACCATCTCAAGTGGCTGAAAGGGGATTATAGTTTTAGTTCAAGTTGCAGGTGGAGGGTAGATAAAAAGGCAAAAGAAGGGTGAGAAATGGAACTTCTCATTCAATAAAGCACAGAAGGATGTAGGCTGCAAGTAGATTGGAATTAGGTCATTCACATCACCAGCACTATTTTCCTTCAAGGATGGCTAAGGGTTGATTACACTCACTATCATATTTCATCTGCCTTCTTAAAGCTGACACCTCAAGGGCCCTTACTTTACCTGTAGCAAAATAGTTTTTGTTGCATCCACTCCAAGTGGATAGCATATGCTATTGTTCATGACTCAGGGCTGAGGAGAGAAATCATGCCTTGAAAGAATCTTCTGGTGGTTGCAGAATGAGTCAACATGTCACAGGCTCCAACTGGGACACTTCACAACTTGGCATGGATTAGGGGCTAGGAAGTGCAGAACCTTAGATCGCATTCTGTGAAGAATATTTATACTGAAGTGTCTTTCACTTGAGACAGTTGCTCTCTTTCAATGACCACACCCAATTTTAGAAGCCATCAATCATTTTTGTTATTTCTCCCCACAAAAGTGTAATGACCTAATGTGAAACTCGTATAGGAGGTGCATTCTTACCATAATAAGAAACCGAAGTCTTAATAAGTATTCATACAAATTAGCTAAATTGAACCTAAGCCTGGGATTGATACTTCTCCCAGCATTAAATTCCTCTCTTTTGAAAAACAACAATATCCACTCTGCTTCTAATAAGCAGAGTAATTTGGTCACATTACTTCACTTTTCTAGATCTGTTTCCCCATCTGTAAAATTAGGAGATGTGAATAGATGAGGTATGATTCTATGAATGAATATATTGTTATGAAATAGCAAAATGACATTCTGATTCTTCTTGTATGCAGATTGGTGACAAAACTAAATAAAATGGAGAGCTTTCAGTTAGTGTGGCTCTTGCTTTCAAGTATATAACCTGTGAAAGGGCGTTGTTATCTATGGTCTGACCCTTGCTCCATCTCAAACCACTTCCAAACATTGACTCTATGCTCACTCATATTGATCTAACTATAGGAGACTAGATAAAATGCATTCGTGAGAGAAGCTTACCCTAAAATTCATGGCTTAGAGGACCAGAAGAAAATATGGGATCCCTCGGAGGAGAAAGAGTACTAGGTTACATATGCCCAGTTTCTCTTGGATGGTTTGGCTAGAATGAAGGTGGGGCCAGTTAAGAGTCTTATCTTTGGATTCTCTGTTGAAAATCAGGAGATGTGGGTTTTCAACAACATGATTTCTGTTTGCCCACTTATTTCAACTTTTTGGTTATGAACTGCTTATTTCCGGGTCTGATTGTCCCTATTTTTTAAAGCTATAAATCTCTGTAAGTAAAGGGAAGTGTTTGTTAAACCAGAAAGTAGGGAGAAAGGAGGAGAGCATGAAAATATCTACGGCTTTTTTGTTTCAGGAAGGTTACATTCCAGCAGTCTTGCCCTGGATATCATTTGTATTAGCACCTGGGTGATGACGTAGGGAGATTGATGATCAAAAGCAGTTTAGTTCTGAATCAGTTTTGAGGCTAGGCTTTAAGCAGTTTTTCTAGTGAGTCAAATGACTATTTAATCAGCACCTTTCTGTTGGAGAGTATCTAGAATACTGCTGATTGATTATGTTTAGTTCCGGAACAAATTTTAGAAACTGCCTAGTTTGAAATTCTCAGTTGTCATAATTAGATATCTACTTCTTAAGCACTGTTTCTGCAGCACCAAGTATAGTGCCTGGCACATAGTTAGTGCTCAATATTTGTTGAATTTTCAAGTGAGGAAACTGACTTCTAGGATGATTAAGTACAAGACTAGTTAATAGCAGAATTGGGGCCACCAACCAACCAATCTTTCCACATCTGCTTTTTAGTTAAGTAATTAAACTAAATGCAAAGAACCATCCTTAGCTTAAAATGAAGAATGTCACCATTTCTTAATGCCTTTTAAAACTATCTGTATATTTTTAAAACCTTATCAGCATGGTTACTTAGAATGCAGGCCATAGTTTGGATATGGGTAGATACCCAATGATAATGCTTATCACTCCTGCCTAATTGTCAGGCATACAGTTCTGGAGGCTGGCTGCCGAGGTGCAAATCTGGGCTTAGCCACTGAACCAGTCCTGTGACCTTGCACAAGTAACTTAACCACTCTGAACTTCTTCCTCATAGGGTTGATGCAAAGAGTAAAATAACAAACATGTGTAAAGTTCCTGGAATTAAGTATGATATATAATAAATATAAGCTATTCTTATTGTTCTTGATATTATAGTTGATAATTCAATCTATAGCATTTTGGCAACTTCACATTTATTCTTCTTGTCTATTTGAAGTTTGAGGAGTACCATGATGTAAGTAAGCTTCCCCACTTATTTCTCACTAAAAGGTTAGGAAATGATACTTCAGTACTGAGGTTACAGGATTTCATACACTAGCCAACACATATCAAGTAGCCTCTCATTGAATTATTTGTATGAATCTGGCTCTGGAAAGTGAGACACAATAGCTAGAGATTGTCCAATGGATAAAAACCTAATGTCTTTTGCTTTCTTAATTACTGACAGAAACTCCAAAGGGAAAGGAGATTTGAAACCTCTCCTTTGGGTTTGATGTTATTTGTCTGTATGTCCACATTATGATAGACAGCTACACCCAAAAGGAAGAAGTGCTGAAGTAATTTTGGCAGGTTTCCAATATCAAATCCAGGTAGATAAAAATTTAGCTTTCCTTTTCTTAACAAGTAGGTAGAAAAACATCAGAAATCTAGGAAATGGAAAGATTACAGCAGGATTTAGGATGCATGCTTATAAAACATGGTTCCAGGGTGCATCACCCAAGAACCGCCACTGCCAAGTCACTGCAGCTGGGCAGCTCCTGGGTTGAGCATCTGCCCCCTGGTGGTCATTGTGCATAATATCTACTGGGTGGATGGTCACTTAGCCTTTTATATATATATAGACTAAGGCCTGGTGCATGAATTCGTGCATGGGTGGGGTCCCTCGGCCTGGCCAGCAATTGGGGCTGATCAGGGTGGCCAGCCTGCTGTGGGGAGGGACTGTGGGAGGTTGGCCCCAGCAGCAAGCTAACCAACGGCCAATTTTGCTAGGAATCAGGCTCCCTCCTCCCTCCTGTCTGGGTCTGGGGTGCAGGTGAACCAGATTTGGGGCTGTCAGGGACCCAGCAGCAAGGTCTGGGTCAGTGTGTGTCATAGCTACTAGCCTGCTGTCTGGTCATTCTGGTCATTCGGTCATAACAGTCGCTTAGGCTTTTATATATATAGATGGGAAATAAATGAAATTAGGATCAAGAGGGGCCATGATGTATTTACCTGTCTGACTCTGATATCTGAATGACTGGAGGTTAAGTGAAAGAAATTTCTAGTGAAGTCAAACTCATCTTTTTCACGACAGGACCTACAGATCATCTTTACTAGATTTTCAGAAAGGCTTTGAAATAATACCAGATGTGGATATCACAACTGACATGTAGTAAACAGGGCAGCTTTGTTCCACTTAAAAATCCCTTGACTGCATGTAAATTTCAATACCTGATCCTGCTGCTACGTTACCAGTAATTACTTCCTGGAAGGAGGTATGGCTCACTTCTCATGTTCTTGTAGCTATGACAAAGTTTCCTGCTCAGGTCCAGCTATTCTCTGAACTGAAAACAGAAACTTCTCAGAGAATGACCAGACAAAGGAATAACTACACTTTATTGATGTCATCATTGCCTTTTCAAAGATATGAAGCAACTATGTGAACTGCTATATCTTTTCCTAGGCAATGGTTCTACTAGTAAACTCTATTCTCCAAAAGTCTTATTCTAAGAAGTAATAGAGGCTACTGAGACTAGTGGTAAGAACATCAGACAGAGAGCAACTTGATTCAAGTCTTGATTCTTCTATTCACTGGATGTTTGACCTTAAGCAGATAATTTATTTTCTGCCTCACTTTCCTCAAAATAAAATAGTTGTTTTGGATAATTAATACAATGCAATACACATGATGTATTACAGACTTGTACAGTTAAAACTTATAACAAATGTCACCCTCAATAAATACAATTTTAAATGGTCCTTTATAGTCTATTATAAAATGGCTGACTACATCTATAACTGTAAAATTTTTAAAGAAGACATTAAGATAGTGAAGTTTTCAGAGCTCTGTGCTAGACTATGAGAGAAGAGATTTAGTTGTAATGGTACCTCTTCAGCACCTATCAAATCACTACACAGTGTAATGGAAAGCATATGGGACTTAGAGTTAGATGGCATGGGTTTGGATCTTGGCTTATTCATTTAGCATTTCTTAATATTTTTAAAAGAAAGATTAACAACAGCGATAATAATACTTGGAAATCAAACGTGTTAAATCATAAGGAAGCAAGAAACCTTCAGTTTCTGTTTATGATAGAGTGACTAGTATCAAAGTGCCCTTCTACTCTTGAAAAACTATAAAACTGAACATATTGTGAAGCAACCGTTTTAAGTTTTGGGACAATTTAAAGTTATGCAGAACTTTAATTACTGGGAAAAAGAAAACATACAAAGGCAAGCCCCAAATTAATGTCAGTTCTCTGCTTTGGAACAAGTTCCAGAGCAAGACACAGGAAAATAAAGACCAAGCAGACCATAATAGTCCTGCTGAGCTGACAGAACAGATACTGAGTTCAGGGAAGGATATCAAAGAGGAGGGAGTTATGAAGTAGGGTTCACAGATGACTCTGTTGGAGTTTCCCATACGTCATTGGCCAAGGCTTGGGCTATATATGTCAAGGGCAGGACTGTGCAAGACCTAGCAACCAGAGGCTGTCATGGGGTTGAGAATGGAACTGAGATTCTAGAGGTTGTACAGTGTTCAGAAACATTGGAGTTACACCACAACCAGAGTGGAGAGACCTCAAAAAAATTCCCAGCATTCAGCTAAGACCACAGAAAGGCCATGCATTAGGAAAAGGACCATGCTATGGCTACCCTGGATTACTCTAGGTGGGGCTACACTAGACTCATCTAAGGCCTATAACCAAGCTGTCACAAAAGCAAGAACTGCCAGTAAAGGGAGACAGCATATATTATCCATTCCTAACAATATATCATCCAAAATGTCTAGCAATACATCAAAATCTTTTCAATATAAAAAGAAGAAAATATGAGCCTAAATCAAGGAAAAAGCAACCAATAGGAAGAGATCCCAAGAAAGAACATATTTTGGAATTTACAGACAAGTATTTTAAAGCTGCTGTAAAAAAAATTTCAAATATATAAATGAAAATATTATTTAAATAAGAGAAAAACTGTATATAATAAAAGGCTAATATGCAAATTGTCCCCACAACCACAAGTTTGACCAGGAGTTCAACCAGGGAGTGGGACCAGTTGGCCAATCGCCTACAGCCGCTCCCCCCGGCCAGCCCTGAACCCAATCAGCCCTTTCCACCCCAATCAGGGCAGGCCAGCCTGACCCCACCCATGCAAGAACTCATGCACCGGGCCTCTAGTTTTAAATAAAAGGACAGAAAAAGTTCCAACATATAAAAGCAAACAATATGGAAGAACCAAATTAACATTATAGAAATTTAAAGTAAAGTATCTGAAATAAACCAATTCATTAGAAGAGCTTAAAAGTAAATAGGAGTTAACAGAGGGGATGTGTAAATTTGAATACAAATTCATAGAAATTACCCAACCAGAAAAATGGAAAGAAAAAGATTGAAACACAACTTAGTGAACTTTTGTGTGTTAATACAACCTGTGAGATAATACAAAGTTCTCAAATATACATGTAATTAGATCCCAAAAGGCAAAAAAAGAGTGGGACAGAAAGCTTTTTTAATGATATAATGTTCAAACTTCATTAAATGGTGAAAAACAACAATCTGAGAGCCCAGAAACACTCAGTAAGTGGATTATAAAACCACACTCAGATATATCAGTTAAATAGCTTAAAATCAAAGATGGAAATTCTTAAGAGCACACAAAGCAATAGCAACATGATATAAGGTCAATTTGTAGTAAAACTGTGTCCATATAGTAACAAAAAAACTATTAGAAAAATAAGTTTTATAGGTAATTCCATTTAATATGCATAAAAATACTTAGGAATAAGTTTTCCAAAATATATACTAGACCTGTGGGCTGAAAACTGGAAAACATTTCTGAAAGTAAAGTAAACCTAAATAAATGGAGAGATATGCCCTGCTCATTATCAGAAGACTTAATTTTCTAAAGGTGTCAATTCTCCCTAAATTGATTTATAGATTCAATGCAATTTCAGTCAAAAATTCAGCAATTTTTTTTTAGAAATGGGCAAGCTTATTTCAATAGTAATATAGAAATACAAAGAACTTAAAATAGCCAAAGCAATATTTAAAAGGAAAGAAAAATTGGAAGGCATATACTACTTCATATCAAGGCTTATTTTAAAGCTACAGTAATCAAGCCCTGGCTCAGTTGGTTGGAACGTCATTCCATACACCAAAAGGTCATGGGTTCAATTCCTGGTCAGGGCACATACCTAGGTTGTAGGTGCCATCCCGGGTCAGGGCACACATGGGAGGCAACCAATTGATGTTTCTCTCTCTCTCAAGAAAGTGTGTTATTGGTAAAAAAAAAAAAAAGATATTTAAGTAAGATCAATGGAATAGAATAGAGCCCAAAATAGATCCATTTATGTATGACTAATCGAGTCCTAATAAAGGTTTGAAAGGCCCAGCTGGGGCGGCTCAGTGATTGAGCATCAACCCATGAACCAAGAGGTCACTGGTTTGATTCCTAGTCAGGGCACATGCCCAGGTTGCGGGCTCAATCCCCAGTAGGGGGCATTCAGGAGGCAGCCGATCAATGATTCTCTTTCATCATTGAAGTTTCTATCTCTCTCTCTCCCTTCCTCTCTGAAATCAATTAAAAATATATATTTTTTAAAAACATGTCACTCTGAAGCATGTTTTTTTTAAAAAAAGAAAAGGGGCAAAAGACACTAAGGAAGCAGAGGTGAAAAAAAATAAGAAAAGAACAGGGCAGGGTAGTAAAGATTTGAAGAAGGAATTTATGCATTCCTGGCAAGATCACAGACCTGGAAAGGGGTGTGCCTGTGCATAATCCATTAAAAAAATAATCTGAGGGTGTGGACTGGTATGAGATCAGGAGGAAATGGCTTGCACTGATGTAAAGACTTGGCTATGAAATGCCTTGGATATGGAATCTGGAGCCCTCTCACCAAATATGTGCTCAAGAACTGAGTTTGTTGAGGGGGAGGGGGAGGGACAATCAATAAAGGGAAAAAAAAGGCAGATTATCATCAGCAACATTTGCATTTACCAAAAAAAGGGAAAGAAATTTTCACAGGCAAGTACTAGTAAATAAAAGCAAATAATTTCCTCAAAAAAACAGAACTGAGTTTGTCTTTCTCAGTTTGGCTTATTTCATGGAGAAGGACAAATATCAAATGATCTCACTTATTTGTGGATCTAATGAACAAAATGAATTGAGGGGGGGTTAGAGATCAACCAAAGGACTTGTATGCATGCATATTAGCATAACCAGTGGACACAGACACTGGGGTGGTGGGGGCTTGCCCTCGAGGGTGAGGGTGGCCGGGGTGGTCAATCGGGGGAAAAAGGAGACATATGTAAAACTTTAAACGAGAGAGAGAGAGAGAGAGAGAGAGAGAGAGAATTGACCAACAAAATAAGACCTGAAGCATGGAGGCATGGAACAGACTGACATACCTTGATGTGGAGGTGAGGGGGACAAGAAGAGATAAACCAAAGAATATATGCACAGGCCAGGGACATAGGCAATAGAGTAGTGAACACCTGGGGGTGTGGGTAGGGCCTGGGAGGAGGGGGGGAATGGGAGATAACTGTAATACTATCAACAATAAAAAATATATTTAAAAAAAAAACTGAATTTGTATAAAGTCGAGCTTATGTAATCCCTTTAAATAGGTTCCTGAAGTGCACTCTCCTTCTGTTGTAGGTGGGAACAGCACATGGTGTCTGACCAGTGGAGTCACACTGGACTTGGGTTCAGGAACTTCAGTACTTGAGTTCTGGCTAGGAAAGAATTCAAACTATAAAAGAACATCCTATATAATAAAAGCCTAATATGCAAATCAACAGAACAGCAGAACAAACGGCAGAACGACCAGTCGCTATGACATGCACTGACCACCAGGGGGCAGACGCTTCAATTCAGAAGCTGCCCCCAGCTGCCGGCCCCAGGCCAGCCAGGTGGGTGCCAGCGGGGGTCTCCCACAGATTGGCCCTGATCACCAGCCAGGCCTAGGGACCCTTATCTATGCACAGATTTTGTGCGCCGGGCCTCTAGTTTCCTTATAAAATCACAGATGTGGGAGAAGTAATTCATAGAAGAGATGGGCTTAGGAAACAAGTTATAGAGGTAAAGGAAGGGCCCTTAGAACTTGGGAGTGAGGAAGGTAAGGGTGAAGCTCCTGGGGGTGGGGGAGGGGGAAGGGAAGGAGGAGGGAAAGGCTTATGTGTGGTCCCAGGAGGGAGAGTGCACTGGGTGCTCTGTCCTAAGGGTTTTAAGGGTGGAGATTTTAGGAGAGGTTCCAGGGGAAGTTTTTTTTTTATCTTTTAATCCTCACCAGAGGATATTTTTTCCATTGCTTTTTCAGAGAGAGTGGAAGGGAGGGAGGGGAAGAGAGACAGAGAAAAACATCAATGTGAGAGACACATCTGGTTGCCAAAACACCCCTACCAGGGGCAGGGAGCAAACCCGCAACCCAGGTACGTACCCTTGACTGGGAATCGAACTCAAGACTCTTTGGTCCACAGGCCAACGCTCTAACCACTGAGCAAATGGCCAGAGAGCCCAGAGGAAGATCTTAGTAGAATATTCAGCAGCTTTCCAGGTAGGTCCTTTAGGGTCCAGGTCTCCACTGATTGATTAGTTGGAGCCAGGGCACGGGTCATTGTCCAATCAATGCAGCTGGTCCTGAGGTCAGCGATGGAGTCACTGGTCTGGATTTACTGCTCTTTTAGGCCTGGAGCTGAAATACAACTGAGGCCTAAATGTTACCTCTAAGGAGGAAAGGTTAGGGGGTCCAAATCTCATAACCAGGGATATGCTAGGGGAAAAAAGGTCACCCTGGGGACAAGGCACCCAGATTGTCCTTTGCTAGGCACCCAGAACTTTCACCCTGGTGACATTCTGTACCTGGCCCATTGTCCTTGCTCTGCTCATGTCTAACTGCCTACCACACTTGAAGTAAATGATGATGAATTTACTAAGAGCTTAAAGTGAATCCCACTATTTCTGGCCTATTGAGGAGAGAAGGCTGCTATTTGAACATAATGTTCAGAAACAAACAACAAAATGCAGGATCTTTCTTCTCTTGACCACTGGTTCCTGCTTTGACCCAGTGTAAATTATAAACCGCTGGAGCATAAACAAATCACCCTCTGATTACTCCAGTTGATTTATCCTATCTTGTAAATGACCCTTTCTCTTCCTTCTCAGATCTCTGCTGTGCTCTCTGACAAGTTCCTTGTCTCAAAACCTGCATGAGGCAAAAAGAAAGGCATCAAAATCCTATTGGCCACTTACTGGCTATTTCTTCAGAGTGTCTTCAGGAATCTTGGGAGGAGTATTACAATATAATGTGGACAGAGACTGAAATGTCTGGTTCAAGTGAGGTTTAGGAATTTTCTGTTTTTTCACTACACTCAAACTCCTGGCCTCTCTATGTACAACTGGCAATTTTACTGAATCAGTTCTTTTTTTGTTTTCTGCCTTCCCTAGCAACTAGGGATGATGTTTGACAGTACAGCAAATAGGGACACAGGAAAGAGAATCAGCTGGAGCCAGTATGACTTAGGTTCAAATTTCCACACTGGCTGGGTAGCTCAGTTGGTTAGTGTCCTCACAATACGTCAAGGTAGCAGGTTCACCGGTCAGAGCATATACAAGAATCAACCAATGAATGTATAAATAAGTGGAACAACAAATCAATGTTTTTCTATCTCTCCCTTCCTTTCTCTCTTTAAAATCAATCAATAAATAAAATTTTAAAAGCTATTTATTGTTTTTAAAAACTCCCATTCTGCCAGTCACACTGGCTGTGTGACCTAAATAAGTCAATTAATTTCTCTGAATATCAGTTTTGTCATCTCTAACATGGTGATAATAATATTTATCTCAAAGGGTTGTTGTGATGATTAAATGAAGTAACATAAATATATGAAACCATGCCTGTCACTTAGCATCGTGAGTTCTTACCCTTCTTGACTTGGGAGCATTTTATCCTATCATCTTATTTTATCTTATCCTAACCACTTTACTGGAATTCCAGACTCCACTCCCTCATCTAAATCACTTACCACAGGCATGGCTTATGGTTCAATTCCCAGTTGGGGTATATGCCCGGGTTGTGGGCTCAATCCCCGGTGTGCATGAGGCAGCCAATCGGTGATTCTCTCTCATCATTGATGTTTCTATCTCTTTCTTATGCTCCCTTCCTCTCTAAAATAAATTAAAAATATTTTTAAAAATAAATAAATCACTTATCACAGTGCCTTGAACATAGCTAAGGCTACAAGTAATGGCACTTATTTTTATTACTAAATCTTATTATTATTAAATTTGATTTCTGAATATATACAAAATAGACAGGGTGGCAGTGGCTTGGAGACAATTCATCTGACCTTGTGTTTTCAAATGAGAATTTGGAAATCTCAAATATTTCTTTGAGGACTGAGTCAAAGACCTTGAGTTTTAACTCAAAATCTAGGCCCAAAAAGAGACTTTCTCTGTGCTTGGACTGCATAACTGTTTGAGCTTTGATAAATTGTCAGCATGAGAAGGGTTCTATTCCTGCTTTTTATCTCAGAGCATTTCCATAATAACCTCCGTTGATCTCTCTCATTGTGACTCACATTATCTCTTCCTTGATATTTCTTTGCCTTACCTAATCATGTCTTAACATGCTCCTTCCCTCTCAAGGGAATCCCTTCATACCTTATTCTAGCATCGGTCTTCTTACCCAGCAAAAAATGCCAACTCTTTCTTTATCAAATTGTATTTTTCATCCCTTCTAAATTGTCTGTATCTAACATCTTTCCTATCCATATCTTACTATGCCTAGTTCAAGCCCCTGTGGGTTCTGGATCATGCTAGGTGCTGGAGAGATTGTAGCAGATGAAATGTCTAAGAAAATCCTTGTCCAAAAAAAATCTTATGATTTATTTAGGGAAATGGGACAAACATGAAAAATAAATGTCAAAGGTAAGAACTGATTCAGCATCCTATGTTTACAGAATACTTTACTGGGCCCTCAAGATGCTGCTCTCTAATGAGGACACAAAATGGACATGGCAACAAAAGCAAAGCAACATCAGTTAGTGTCAAATAGAGAGAAGTGTTCAAATGAATCAGAGCACTGGAATAATCACCAAGGGTGAGTGATCAGGGAATACTTTTGGAGGCAGTGGAACCTGATTTGAACTTGAAGGAGGGTATAGTTTAGGGAAATGGCAAAGAGAAGGAAGGTGTGTAGGGCATTCCAGACTGGGGAGCAGTGTGAACAAAGGTGTGGTGTCAAGAATGTTGTAAGCTTTTCAGAGACAATGAATACTCTGTTGATCATCAGCTGAGACATAAGATTTTACTTGGCCTTGAATGCAAATATAAGGAGCTTACATTTGATCCTACGACTGTGTTTCATAGAGCTCTAGACTTCTCAGAAGAGATAGCACGAAAACAGAGACACTTTAATTCAGTGCAGGTGAGGAAGAGTGAAGGTAGTGAGTGGAATAGCTAAGAAAGCAGAGATCTAGGCCCTCCATTTCTATGTAAAACTGATCTCACTTTTCCAATGGATATATTGAGGGATTGTGCAAGACTTTATTTTGAAGAAAGTCTTCTGCTGCTTAAAGAATTGGACAACAGTGTGGTGATTGCAGAAGGAGGAGGTAGAGAAGGATATAGGGGAATAAAAGGTGATGAAAAAAACAAATAAGTAGCTATTTAAAAATAAATGAAATGGGACATTTGGTGTAAAAGAAAAATAAAACAAAAAAAGAAATTGAAAATCCCTGCTGTTGATAATAAAAGTTATTAAAGAGTTTTGAGCATAGAATATTAACATTGGCACCTAAAGAGTTTATTTTATCCAGTATGAAACCAAAGCAGAAATCCCATTTAAACATCCCTGACAGTCTTTCTTTAAAAACTATTCCAGTGACAGGAAAACCACAACTTCACATGATTTTACATTCTACTATATTTGATACCTCTAATTCAGGAGATCTTAACATGGAATCCATAAATCCCTTAGAGGTACCATGAACTTTGATGGGAACAAAAAACATGTCTTTATTTTTCCTTATCTTTAACTGAAATTTACCATTTCTTCTGTTATGAATGTAGGCAACAATCCCTAGTAGTATTATCAATAACAAAAATCACACAAAACATTTTCAATCCACTTTAAAATCATTGCTAATATATTTAATTTTTAATATTTTAATAGTCATATTTCAATATAATTTGTTTCTTATGTAATCTTATGCATTTTATTTTATGCACTTAAAAACATTATTCTGAGAGAGTTCATTGGCTGTACCAGATTTCCAAAAGGGTACAAGTCATAAAATAATGTTATGAAACTGCATTATGTTTATGCAGTTGTTTTCTATTGATCCAGAATTTATATTCCTCTAACATCTTCCCATTGTTCCCACGTTCCCTCTCTACAGCTACATAGAATAAGTCTAATGCTGCTTCCATGTGACAGTCCATGAAATATTTAAAGACAGCTATTATGAGTCAATAGGGTTTTCTTCTTGAGCGTCCTACATTTCTTCATCTGTCCCTCAGAATATATGCCAGTGGGCCCTTCATCATTCTGACCAGCTTCTACAACATGCTCCATGTGACACAGCTTCTTCATATCTTCCTCTTAAAGCATGGTGGTTATACCTGAGCAAACATCTATAAAGGGAAATTTTAAATATAGGACTTGGACTCTGCCTCAATAGTCACAGTACTCCCTGTTTCCCCAAGCTATAGTAAGTAAGCTGAGTCCAAAGACCAAGATATAACTAAATGTGGTCATTTAACTCTTCCCACTTTTGAACACCCTGGGACCCAGAAGAGGTGAATCTATTTAAGGCAGTGTACTAAAGTGGTTAAATGGGGCTACATAGTTCTGTATTTATATCCTATTTCTTCTAAGTATTAGCTGGGTGACTTTAGGGAAACCATTTACTCTCTGATACTCGGTTTTCTCATCTACAAAATGGGTGCAATAGCAGTGCTTATTTCATAAAATTGTGTTGATTAAATGTGGTAACATATAAAGTGCTTAGCACAGTGTCTGGTATATGCTTGCTAATGTCAATCAAAATAAGATACACATTACTCTCTTCATTAACTCATCTGGGCCCTAGACACCTCCTTCTAATCTCCATTTTACCATGGTTTCATTTCCTCTTTCTGAATCCATAATTGAATGTGCCCCCAACAAGTCTCAGTATACTCACTGCGTAGTTTGGCAAAGATGCGCCTTTCAAATGCCATCATCAAGAGACTTCCTCTGCTTAAGACCATTCCAGTTCCTTCTTCTAGGTTGTATCCTACTTGTGAATATTTAGCCAGGGTTATGTTCACATTCAGTGCAATGTAAGGGTCTTGTGCTAACCTGGGCATTTATCCATAAAGCATTGGACCCATTAGATACTAAATATATGGTTGTTAAATGTAGAATAAATTACATGAGCTATTACATATGAACAAAATAAACCTTTGCACAACTAACAGTGCACATAAACAGAAGGTTGAAAAAAAGGAGGTCTTGAAAGTTGTATGTTACCCAAATAAGGTTCAAGAGGTATTTAGAATGTCTCTTCTAAGTCACCAAGAGATAGCTTCTTGAGGAAGGTAGGCCTCACAGGAGCTGTAAACTTAAAGTCTAAAGAACCCTGGGAACATTCTCAGCATATGGTACAGCTTGGGAAGAAGGCTCAGGAGTGAAAGTAACATATTTGGGTTTGAAAAAAAAAACCAACAAGAAACATTTTGCCAAACATGTTTTTCCCCTCAGTGTTCAAAGTAAAAAAAAAAAAAAAAAAAGGAAATGTAATCCATATGGTTTGGATTCATTTATACTCAATTATGAAGAGCTTCAAGACATTTTCTAACCTCTTACGTTTTTAGACTCTTTTTCTCCTTGAAGAACAGGAAGTCTTATTTTTCCTAGCTTAAGGGAACTTGAAAATGAAACAATTTATGTTGGACCTAAGTATGAGAGTTCATGAGTTTAAATTCAGAAAGACTTGGTATAAGCCAATGTCCAAACTGTTGCCAGTGATGTTTTTCTCTACTCGGAACCCTCAATGTGATATCTTTCAGAGGAATTATGATTTGATTTTTGTCTTGAAATGGAGAACATACTTTGAAATGACAAAATACAGGAGATTCAGAATTTATAACCAGGTTACTGATGGCTCCAGCCCAGTTGTACATCTGAACAAATTACCTCCATATGTGAGCATAGCCCTGTTTTTTTTCATGTCTTACATCTGCAAGGGGAAAAAAATCTCAGAATATGTTAGTAAACAAGCATACCACTTGATTTTTAAGCCTTATGTAATCACGTCGATCCAAGAGAATTCTTCAACACAGGGACTAGCATTTTTTCTGACTTTCCTCTGATATGCCCCAATTTTTAAATTTTTATTTTTTCACCACCAAGAATTGCCTTATACATTAAAACACACAGTTCATTATTTCTGGTATAGATCATATGAAGGGTACTAATTTAAGAAAGTAAAAAAGAGGAAAAGGTCAATCAAAGTGGAGACTCAGACAAGTGATGGAACCACAGACATTTAATTTGTTTTGTTTTTGCCATAATACTTAACCCTAGATGTTGAGCTTTAGATATGCCATTCCACCCTACCCATCCACCTTATCTTTTTTTTAAATTTTATTTTTATTGATTTCAGAGAGGAAAGAAGGGAGAGGGAGAAAGAGAAACGTCAATGATGGGAGAGAATCATTGATCGGCTGTCTCCTGCACACCCCACACCACGGATCAAGCGTGCAATCCTGGGATGTGCCCTGACCAGGAATTCAACCATGACCTCCTGGTTCATAGGTCAACATTCAACCACTGAGCAACACCGGCAGGGGATTTTTTTTTTATTATTGATTTTAGAGAGAGAAAAAGGCAGAGAGAGAGAGAGAGAGCGAGAGAGAGAGAGAGAGAGATTGATTGGTTGCCTCCCACACACACACCGACCAGGAATTGAATCCACAACCTGGGCATGTGCCCTGAATGGGAATCAAACTGGTAATGTTTGGGAGCATGGGACAATGCTCAACCAACTGAGCCACACTAGCCAGGGCCTCGACCTGATCTTTAACGAGATATTCAGCATTCTAATTGCTCCTGCATCTCCTCAATTCCCTTTCTGTTGTGAGTCTTCCCAGTGTGAAATCTACAATCAGCAAGTAGGTAACCAACCTTAAGAAACTGTGACCACAAGAAATATGGTGGCCTATTCCTTCTTTGTGAAACATACCATTGTCAAAGTTATACTTCCATATCCTTCATTGGCACCTCAGTCACTCTCATGTTCAAACAAAGAACTTTAATTTAATCTCAAGTCTCAAGTCCCTTGAATAGGTATAGGCCAATTGTCACAAAACAAACCATTTTCTCTTTCCCACTAGAGCAGCTGGGTCTAACTGTTGTGCCTGGTATCATTCCTACTGTCTAGAATAGGCAGTAGAGATGCTCAGATGTAGGCCTCCTGGCACCCAGATATTCTCTATCATAACTAAGTCAACAACCACAGTTCACCATGAGTGATATCTGCTTACATTGGCTGAAGGGACTGTTTTCTTAGAACAATCACAGCTGTGCATTTTTAGTGAGTCTGGGGTGAGGATGGGGGTGGGAGTGAAACAGCATCTGATTGTGGTCAAAGAGAGAATGGCCAGTATTAAAAGAAGGGTAACTAGATTAGTGGCTTGGCACTGGGCCAAGGTGAGTTGTAATAATATCTGATGTGAATGGAAGCACATAAAACATTAGTAAAACATGATTTAATTAATTTAATCCTAGGAATAACCCTTTCAGGTAGTTCTTGTTTTTATCTCTAATGTATTTATTTCTTTATTTTTTTAGTTTATTTTTTATTGTTGACAGTATTATATTTATTGTTACCTTTGACCCCCCCTCCCCCCCCCCACACACACACACTTATCTCCAATTTAACACTGAGTGGAAGCCCACTCAGAAGCCCAGGTCTCTGACTCCAAGATCAATGTTCTTTGTTTTATTCTACAAGACACCTGTAATGACAATTCATTCCAGGTGTTTTGAGGGATGACACATTGAAAAAATATTTTATTGTTTTTCAGTTTTTTGCTTTCAGGACACAGACTTCTTTTGTTCAATGTAACGTTTTCCTTTCTTTAGCAAAATATTCCACTTGTTTAGGCTTTTAACACTTTTGGAACAAATGCTTCCCAAAAGTTGTGTATTTGTCTCTCTTATCACTCACTTGTGGATAGAATTTAGCTTAAAAAATCAAGTTGCCTAAGAGGAAGATAAATGACTGGCAACAACCACAGGTCCTGAAGATCACTATTGAATACTAGTGGCCCAGTGGACAAAATTCGTGCACATTAAAAGGGGATTAATTAGAGGAAATATTTTAATATTGCTATTTTCCCTTTCTCTATAAGAGAAGTGTCAGAGATGAAGAAAATTAGTAAAATATATATGAAAATCTTCCTCCTGTCAGAGTCTGGGGCGCACCACGGGACCCAAAGTCAAGTCCCCACCCACCTACGTGTGTCTCAAAATCGCGCAAGACCCTGACCCGGCTGCACCTCCCCCCCATTGGGCTAGATCCAGACCCAGCCAGTCTCACCCTTGTCAAGCCCCACTGGGTGAGGATCATACCCTCAGGCCCCCTGGCCCAGCACTGGGGTAGGGGGCATAGCCTCAGGTCCCCCATCAAGGCCCACTGTGTGGAGGATGCAGCCTGAGGTCCCCTGTCAATCCCCACCGGGTGGGGGGTGTGGCCTCAGGTCCCCTGGCCTGGTGCTGGAGCTGGGGGCACAACCTGAGGTCCCCCGGCCTGGTGCCAGGGTGAGGGGTACAGCCTGAGGTCCCCCATCAAGCCCTGCTGGGCAGGGAGTGTGGCCTGAGGTCCCCCATCAAGCCCTGCTGGGTGGAGGGCACTGCCTGAGGCCCCACAGCCTAGCTCCAAGGCAGGGGGCATGGCCTGAGGTCCCTGGCAAGCCCCATGGGGGAGGGGCAAGGGGCGCAGCCTCAGGTCTCTGCTGATTGCTCGTTAAGGCTCATTACGGGAACTCTCAGCCATCTTGTATTATGGAAACCCTGCCTCCGCTGTGGGTGCAGTCATCTTTGTGGTTGTGTGACAGTCAATTTACATATTCCCTCTTTATTATATAGAATGCCATTTTAGGAATCCTTATAGTGTATCTCAATAAGAAATAATTATAGAAAAACAAATGCACAAGGGAATATTTGGCACCTCATATCTCTTTGTTTCAGCTCCTAGATCTGCAGAACACCACTTTCTTGTTTGGCCCCAATGGAGCCCTTGAGGACTTGGTGGGAGGAAAAGCTTTGAACAGGATTCTCAAGGATAATCTAGTTCAAGCCATAAAAAAAATAAAAGAGAGAGAGAGAGATGAGGGAGTGTGGTATAATAAATGGTTAAAAGATAGGCTTTACAATCAAATCCAAGTTTAGGCCCAATCTCCAGCACTTTCAGGTTAACAAAAAAAATTATCTAACCTCTTTGATCTATAGTTTCTTCATCTATAAAATATGGGGTGAAAATAGAAAGTACCTCATAGGGCATTAGTAGTAAGATGATATCTATAATAATAAAAGTGTAATATGCTAATTAGACCAGACAGCCGAATGACCTTCCGGATGTCCTTCTGGGTGACCTTCCAGACGAAGACAGGGCTGCAAGGTCCAAGGCAAGCTGCCGCAGCTGTGAGGGCCAAGCCGAACTTCATGCATTGGGCCTCTATTGTGTATATATTGTTGGAGAAGGTCAGTGAAAGGATGTGACCTCCAATAGACCAGTGAGCTG